>VWZW01003067.1:926986-1092556 GCA_013397115.1 Edolisoma coerulescens | reverse complement strand
CCCCCCCTTTTTTTTTAAACAAACCCCAAATATCCCTCTACAGATCCTGTTACAAGGCAAAAATCCTGGGATTGCTTGGGAATATACATTTGCCAAAACCAGCATTGAAGACAAGACATCTGTCAGAAAACACAGCTACTCCTGGGTGACGGTGCAGTCTGAGTGCTCAGCGACCTGTGGTGGTGGTAGGTAACTTTTCCATTGCCAAACCTCTTTTTCATTTTGTTTTTCAAAGCACCTCAAATCTTTTCAGCTGCCTTTAATTTTGCAAACATGTATTGATACATACAGGGGGTCACACTGAACACCAGGTCCTTATTTTTTTTATCTGATAACTTAGAACACAGAGGAAATAACTTTGTGTTGCTTTTATAGGAAAAAATACTCATGCCAGTGAGTCAGTCTTTTTTGTTTAGGTCAACCTATATGCATATGATACCTTCCTGTTGAAGTAATGTGGAAATTAGTTATATACTTTGATGTTGTAATTTGGGAACATAGAAAGGTACCAAATAATTAGGAAAATTTATCCTATCTGTAGAGAGCAACCAAAGATTAAAATATTGTCAAGACCTCCACTGACAGCTGCACCCCCATCGTTCAGTTACCAATATTTTAATTCTGCCAGTTCAAAGTCTGAAATTCCATGTGAGCTGAGGATTTCTTATTGCCATATTCCTCTTTTCTTGCACAGACATCTATTTGTTTTTATAAATCCTGCATGTTTTGTCAGTGGACGTAATTCTGGGATGTAATGAAAGTAAAAAACTGGCATGTGGGAAGTTTGTAATACCAAAGGACAGGACTGGGTACTGAAGGAATTGCTCCTGTATTGGCAAAAAGTTCAGGTGAAATACAGGAATACCTTGCTGGTGTGTTGTTAGAACTTCACAGCATCTCAGTAAATGGTTTATGGAAGAATGATCCACCAGGAGCACTGCAGCCATAAAATATGACAGCTGTATTTTCTTCCTTCCCTTTAAAAGGTTGCAGCATGGATATAAAAGGGATGGAAAGAGTCTTGTTTCCAAATTTGATTCACCGTGCCCAATGAACCATGTGTGAGGTGAATGATAGATCTCAGTTAAAAGATAAATCTATAAAATCACTTAAGGCATTTCTGTCACTGTCCTGCTGCTGACACTTGATTGAGTTTAAGGTACAGGGACCTGCAGAACTCTGGAGTCTGTAGAGATTAACTGTAAGAAGTTTACAGGATGTTTATTTGCACTTTTCAAGTGTGTGAGGAGGGCTCTAAGCAAGCCCTGCTGGTGTCTCCAGGGAATTAGGATTTGAATAATTACTAATTCTTGCTGGGGGAAGAGTGCAAATCTGCTGTTTATAGCTAAAATGTTTTATCTGACTTCAGTAGTACCTGTGCTCCAGAGAAGGAAATCAGTGTTAAAAACATGCTGCCACATAAACCCATATTTTATTTAGTTCAAGTCAGTGGATCTGTACCAAGGATGAGTTTAGACTTGTTCAGTTAAAACTGTTCCCTACTACTTTTTCCTCTTACATTTCGAATACATGTTTATTACAGTGCATTCTTTCCTAACACTTCCACAGGACACATTACAGCTAAAGCAATTTGCTTGGAAGATCATCGTGCACGAGTCAACGCCTCCTTCTGTGGCCCAAGGACGAAGTCTTTAACTGAAACAAAGCTGTGCAACACGAATCCCTGCCCAGCATAGTAAGTTCTCTGGGGTTTTGTGCCTGCTGGCTGTGCCCTGTGCCCGGCTGTGCCACAGAGGGAATGCTCTCAGGGATTGTTTGCCTGCTGGATGAACCCCTTGTGCTCTGTGATGTGGACCAGGAATTGTTCAAGATTTTCTGCCCAAGGCTCCCAGTGGGGTTTTGGGTCTGGTGCCTAAAGCAGGGGCTCCTGAGGGCTCTGTCCCCGTGCTGGGGTGACACAGAGCAAATCCAGCTTTCTCAGGGGCTCCTTCTGCCACCTTTACTCACCTTGAATCACTAAGCCCGTTTCCTGAGTAAAGTGCTACTCCCTGTGTGGAAGCTTGGCCCCATGACTCACATTCCACATACTAGATTAGGTTAAAAGAGTCTTGTGAAGTGTAATTAGTGATTTTTGGACAAAATGTCCCACAGAGTATTGTGATGCCAAGAAGAGGACTATCTAAACCAAACAAGCTGTCAGCAAAGCTCATGGTGCCCCCAGAAATAAATATGAAGGCACTGCCTGTGTGAACAGTCCTATTTTCTAAAAGATGTAAGAAAGGTGAGATGCAAAGGAAGACATTGACATATAGATAAGCACTTAGAATCCAGCTGGTCTAAATCAATTTAAAAACCAAGGGAGTTACACTGATTTCTAGTAGCTGAAGCAGGGGTCCTTTGGAAAAAAAAAAGTGGCGTGCTGACATAATTAAACACAGTATTATGTGGCTTAGGATATAAATGGATAGATTAAAGGACAGAGTCGCCATCTTTCTTCTGCTGGTTATTTCACTTTTGGATTCCTGGCTTTGCAATCTCAGCATTATTTTAATTTTATATTAGAGATCAGAAAAGCTGTATTATGTTGGACAAGACATTTAAACTTCCAGAACAGGAGATTTTCTAAAGGAGTATGTTGAAAAAATTCAGAGTGTTTCAGTCAGTGGGAAGTAAATACACTTGAAGATGCATTGAAGCAGCAGAAATGGAGGAGGGGTCTAGACCTGGCGTCATCTGCTGGTTTTACTCTGGGGAGATAAAAGCAGCAGTAAAAGCAGTTGGCTAAGCCTGCTCCCCTGCTTCATAAAATATCCCATTTAATGATGTTTAATAGGAAGCATTCCTCATCCCCGCCAGTCCAGGAGAGGATGGTGGGGCAAAGCAAAAAGATGCACATGTTCTGCAGTGACTTTGGTTTTACTTAAAAATCCATACTTTGCAATATGTTGAACAAACTGAAAAATAGTCCAGTAATAGTTTGGAATTTCCTGCGTGTTTAAAGAGTGCAGCAGAGTACACAAAATCCAAATGCCAAATTGCACACTCTGACCACAAAACGATAGAGATAAGGTTTAAATAATGGTACCATGTGACAGCAGAGCCCCATGTTACTGCTTCAGCAGTTTCTTTAGATTGCGTTTAGCCACATGATTCTCTCAATACCAATTTTAAGTAATCCTTGTAGCCAAACGCAATCTTTTCATATGCAACTTATCTTCTGCCAGGACTATTTTTATCCGATGAACGCGCATGTGTTGTCTGTGATGTCTCCAGGAGTCTTTCTGCTCTTTCTGCTTACCTTTGTTTTGATGTGGCATCATTATGCTGTAAACCTCCACCCAAATCAGATTTATTTCTACTGACCACACACAAAATTTCTGTGTCTGTTAACCTGAGATCCTGATGTATTTTGAACGTCCATTCATATATATTTACACTGAAAATGCTGGATATCCATCTTGACATGGAGTGCAATGTTTTCATATTGAAATCACAGCTATTCTGTGATTTACTACTTTAAAACAAAATTAGTGAGTTGCACACTAAAAAGAGTACAAAAAGAAAAGATATAAAATCCCCAGGCACCCCAAGGGAAAAATAGTTCAACTGACTAATTAATTATTCTTAAAATCCTTAGGATATATTAATGCATGGAGGATCTACATGTAGGACCATGCCTTAAATTAACAGGTTTCCATTCAACTGAGTGAAACTGTGCCAGGATATCTCTGCTGAGGAATCTGCCCAGAAACTCACAGCATGTAATATTTCCCATAAACCCAAGACTGCCAACAGAAAAAAAAAAAAAAAAAGTAGGATTAATAAATACCATGGAGGAAACAAAAGAATGCTTAATAGCCAGCAAATAAAGCAAACCCAGATACACCAGGCAGAACAGGCAGGGGAAGGAGGTGACAGATGAGATACAAGTGTGTCAGTTTGGGGACATAAAAGAGGCTCTAGACTTGGAAAGGTCAGTGAGGAATAATTGCTGCATAAGAACAAAGGCTGATTAGTCTGAGTGGGACCAAACTACTGTCCCACACAGAAAGGCACCAGCACTGCACACTGTTGTTGTTGGATTTCAGAGCTGCCAAATCTGGTCATAATTATTTAGTTATTTGAGCTAATGAAAGATACTCTTGGATCACAGCCCAGATAATCTTGGAAAATGGAAGTTTACTAGAGGACATTAAAGTAGGTTTATTGCCCTCTCCTCTGTGAAGAGGGGAACTTTCTGGGCAGTTATGGTGAGTAAACTCTTAAAATGGACCCTTTTGGTCACTCTACCAATGACCATTGTCAGAAACATCAAGGCAAACTAATTAAAAGTTGTAAAATGGATTAAAACTCTTTTCCCAGAAGTTTGTCATTCAGTGGCCCAAATATTTATAAATCAGACAAAAAGGAAACTTCTGACGTGTTCTGGAATTACATAATGACTGACTTTTCACATTAATATTTCTTTGTCCTTAAATTAGTGCCTTTTACATTTCTCACTACTTTTGGCAGTTCCTGATGTTGCTAGACACTGAGAGCTGGGATTTCTTCTATTCCCAAAGACTTCAAAAATAGGCTTTTTATGAATTTTTTACAAATCAAAATTAGCTTTGTTTTCAGGCAGATGTGAATAGACAGGCAAATGGGATGGTGTGCATCTTTCACACAGGACAAAAAAAGCTTTCTTGCCATTAAAACTGTATGTAAGCAGCTATTCCAGTGGTCTCAGGACTGATGGTGTGAGAAACTCTGGAAGCAGGATAGGCCAAGCAGTCAGATGTGAGACAAGAACCTTTTCCATTACATAAATGACTAAAAATTCATCAAACTGTTTAAAAATCTTCAGTTTAATTTCCGTGCTGGGTCTTTGAATAAGATTTCTCAATGAGTAATCATTTAGTCATTCATAATTTCTTCTGTTTCTTCACTTCTCTTTTCCTCTCTGGCTGTGATTACGGGCTTACATTGGAAGCCTTCAAGGACAAAGACACTTGGTTGCACGTTTGCAAAGTGTCCCACAAGGCCTGGGGACCCACTCAGTGCTTCAAGAATAGAAATAGCGAGCAGCTCCTGGCATTTCAAAACTGGACTTAGCCCAAGCAATTGGCAATAACCCCTCAGACTCCGTGTCACTTGAGGGACATGACGTGTAGCTGCAGCGTCCCTGTGCCTCGAGCACACGTTGCCCAACAGCTTGTGCTCGTTAAATTGCCTCTGTTTTATTTAGATTCTACATCAACTGTCTGCCAGATTTGTTAGTCTGAGGACACGTAAATCATTGAGTCAAAGAATCATAAAGTCACAGCATGCTTTGGGTTGGAAGGGACCTAAAAGTTCATCCCATCACACCCCCTGCCATGAGCAGGGACACCTTCCACTATCCCAGGCTGCTTCAAGCCCTGTCCAACCTGGCCTTGGACACTTCCAGGGATCCAGGGGCAGCCACAGCTTCTCTGGGCAGCCTGTGCCAGGGCCTGCCCACCCTCACAGGGAAGAATTTTGTCCTTATATCAGATTAGATTAAACCTGCCCTCCTTCAGCTTAAAGCCATTCCCCCTTTTCCTTGTGCATTCCCTTGTGAGAAGTCCCCCTCCAGCTCTCTTCCAGACTCCCCTCGGGTACTGGAAGGCTGCACTGAGGTCACCCTGGAGCCTTCTCTTCTCCAGGCTGAACAACCCCAACTCTCTCAGCCTTTCAGAGCCTTTTCATTTCCTCAAGACACCAGAGACAGGACTGCTGCTTTTAGCAAGCAAGTTCTTTCTGATGAATAATGAGCCAGTAAGGTTTGACAGAAATGCCAACATTTGTCACCCTGTGTGAGTGTATCTCAGCACAAACATGGTCGGTACGTACTCAGCTAAATTCTGTCTTATCTAATCACATCTTCTAATTATATCTTCTAAATACTTCACCAGCCTCAACGGCAGCATCTTTCAGTCCCTGTGGAATTCCAGATTCCAGGTCAGATTCATAGGCAAGCTGGTTCTAGTAGATAAAAGCTATAAATAAACAATGCTTGTTTTTCTAGTTGTGTGACTTGTATTTCATCCCTAGCAGAAAGTTCCATGCTTTGAAAATAGATTATGTAACTGCAGCTTTTTGACTGCTTGAACAGATACCAGTCCATCAGGAGATAGGCTGAGCAGGATGCCTGGATAATTCACATCTGATAGGTGTCTCGTTTGTATTGATTTTCTAAAGCTAATTGCACTCCTGCGTTTCTAACACGTTTCCTCCTTTCAGCTGGTCAGCAGGGGAATGGAGCACGTGCAGCAAGTCTTGTGGAGGGGGACAGCAAAGCCGTCTCATTCAGTGTGTGCAGAAAAGGGCTTTCCAAAGAGAGGAGGTGGTGGCCCATTCCCTGTGTCCTGTCAGCACCCCAGCCCAGGTGCAGCTGTGCAGTAGTCAGGACTGCCCACCCCAATGGAGCCCTGGCCCGTGGTCTCAGGTAATTCGGAGAACAAAAGTACGTGTTTGTCTGCTGGCATAATGAAAATACTGCAAAAAATTCTCCTCTAAAAGAAGAATAGTGCAAACTTTGTGGAGATCAGGGCTTTGCAAGTGGCTTCATTCATGAAGATGATACATAAACCATGTTTGTATAAACATGTAAACTAAATGTGCACTCTAACCAGCCTTCAGAAGAGCTGGCACACGAGGGCTTGCCAGAAGTGGGCATGTGGTGTTCTTTTATGTACATACAGACAGATGGGTAATTCTCTCTGGATTCATAATTTAAGGCTCTTTGAATTCTTCAGACCAACAGCCCTCTATGAGATTACTTCCCAAGCAATATTAACTTCTCTCAGAGATGGCAGGCAGTCAAGGAATGAAGAAATATTTGGAGTTAGAGTTGCATATTAATGTACGTGCATATATGGATTGTGGGTTGATAAATTTGTGATTTACACATTCACTACTCACTTCTGTGCTTTGCCTTTGTTAGAGTAACTCTCCTGGAAGCAGTGCTGCTGCAGGTATTGCCATGAGGGCAGATTCCTGTGTGCACACCCTGCCCTACACACCTGACACTGAGCCACCTGAGCTAAAAACCACACAAAACTCAGCTCTGCTCCATCTTTCACTGCTGTTGATGCTATTCATGTAAGGATAAATGAAGTACTGACACATCTGGGATTTCAGAGAGAGCTGACAGTTCCCTTATAAAAGGAGCTACATTAACTTTATTTTTCCATCTTCATTTAGTGAGATTCAGGATGGATTTCAATTAGCTGAAAAATGAATTGCTTATGTGTTCTATTCTTGGTACTGTTACTCTTTAAGTGTTCAAGGACATCTTGACCTCAGCACTCCCAGCTGAGCATGAACTGCCCTTACAGGGAGTGCCCTGTAATGCACCGTAACAGATGAGTAACTACTCAATGGTCCATCACAACACTCAAAAAAGAACTTTTTCTTCCAGTGTATCTGAAGGCAACCTGAGTGTGGCACAAGATTATATAAACCAGGTCTTCAAATGCATTCACACTTGCAAACTTTCTTTCCTCTAAGACAAATAAATAAATAAATAAGACAATTATGAAAAAATCCATTTTCCTCCTCTTTAAGAGGTGTAGAATTCAAATTGGGATTTTCAAATAAGCCCATTAAAATTAATTTCACCAGTGCTGCTGAAATGTAGTGAACAGGCCTATTGAACAGGCCAGTAAAGACTTTAAAATCCAGCTGAAAACTGTTATGTTGCAGACTTAAAGATGTTAAGAGGAAAAAAATGTAAAATCATAGAATCACAGAATGGTTTAGGTTGGAAGAGACCTTAAAGCTCATCCAGTCCTGCCCCTTGCCATGGGCAGGGACACCTTCCACTATCCCAGGTTGCTCCAAGTTCCATCCAACCTGGCCTTGGACACTTCCAGGGATGGGGCAGCCACAACTTCTCTGGGTGCCCTGTGCCAAGGCCTCCCCACCCTCACAGGGAAGAATTTCTTCCTAACATCTAATCTAAACCCAGCCTCTCTGCACAAATCAGTGTCATTTTAAATGAAAAGATCATTTTCTTTGTTTGGGGAAGGATTAAACCCGCAGATTTTCAGCATGCAGGTATTTCTGTTACATACTCAGCACAACTGTGCTTTCATGAAATCTTCTAAAAACATTTGTAATTTGATACACAGCATGATTCTGCCTTGGAACATGCCCCATAATTATTAGTAGAAAGAACAGTTAGAAGAGGATGCAAGAAGGTAGGAAGCTGGCAGCATTATTTCAGGGCTCTTTACTTCATTTCGTCACAGATGGCTCATTCAGGCATTTTGTTGTATGTAAGGCAGTGAAAACCACAGCATGTCTGTTCCTCTGAACCTCAGATCAGCAATGCCTGTTTATTCTGGTCACTCGTCCTAAGCTGCAGTTGGCAACTCAAATATCTCCTTAACCATTGTCTGTATCAGATTCTGTCTTGTGGTGAGATTCCTTTGGTGAAGGAGTTACGTATCGATTCCCTGGGCAGTTTTCTCTGCCTCGATCTCATCCCTCTAGGCCAAGGTGAGGACAAAATGACAAATAGCTGAGAGCATCCTGCCATAGGAGATTCTGTGATGGGAACTTAGGACCAGCTTGCAACTATGCTGAGCAGGGGAAAAAGCATTTTGCTCACAAAAGCATTTTGCTCACAAAAGCATTTTACTCACAAGTCCAACTTACCTCATCTACAGAAGAGAGATGTTATTTGTCTGTTCTACATGGGGGCTGAGAGAGCTCACAGCTTACATTAAGAAGGCAGTTAGGACAATGTTTTAGAAGTGTCACACAGATGTTACTGTTACTTATTTACCAATAGAATTTCAAGTTTACTTATATCACGATGGCAGCTGCACAGCACATTAGCCATGCTTTCTGTGCTCTGCTGGAAAATGCAAATGATGCCAATTTTCATTTCCTCCAGTTCAAATAAGTGTTTCTTTCCTTCACAGTGCTCCAAGACTTGTGGGAGAGGTATTAAGAAACGGGATGTCCACTGCAAGAGTACTGGCTCTCCCGAGGTGAAGATCTTGCCTGAAAGCATGTGCAGCACAGCCCCTAAGCCTGAGGCCCAGCAGACCTGTGTGCTCGGACGCTGTCCCAAAAATGACCGGCTCCAGTGGGTGATTTCTTCCTGGAGTGAGGTAAAGTGGTGCAGTTCCATGGCTCACTGCCTGCCCTGGCTGCTCTGGGAAATGTTGGCTCAGGGACACGCACAAACCACAGGGAGAGAGGAAAGCTGAGCTGTTGGAAAATCAGGTGCTGGAGGTGAGGTGCTGTAAACCCCAGATGTAGATAGATGTGCCCCAATGTCTTTGTTAATCTCTGACTTGGGTTCATATTTCAGTTGACACCTTATGGAGCCTGGGCTGTGTGGGACTAGTTCCATGATACTTTTGTAGTGCACAGTTTGGGGTGTGTCACACACGACACGCTCCCCTTTACCTGCACGTGTTTGTGAGGCTGCAGGAGCTGTGCTTTGCCTCTGCAGTGCTCAGCCTCCTGCGGGCCTGGCCTGCGACAGCGAGAGCTCAAATGCGGCGAGAAAAGCATCCACGGCAAACTGCTCACCTTCCCTCAGAGGAGATGCAGGAACATCAAGAAACCGAACACCAACCTGGAGGAAGCTTGTAACAAGGGAGCCTGTCCATCCCAGACGTTGTATAACATGGTGTCTGGCTGGTATTCCTCGCCCTGGCAGCAGGTAGGAATGGGAAGTCAGAGGTGGGATGGCACAACAGAGCTGCCTCCAGTGCCAGCTTCCCCAGGGCCTCCTGCACTGAGCCATTCCCTAAGGAGGACCAACCACTCAGCCCCTGAGATGGGATGCAGCTGGTCCACATCCATCATGTACTTCGGTGCACCTCATTTCTTTGTCCTGAAACTGAAGAATGTCACCTAAAAATGTTATTCATGCTTGAGAGGCGCTACATTCCACACTCATTTGCCAACACTTTCTTCTCAGTCTTGTTCAAAGTGCACTGTGGTTGAACTACTGCATATCTCTGTGTACAATGTATTTGAGCATCTGCACAGATTGCCTGGAATTCCCTAAATGCCATGATTAATTGTGGGATCAGTCTGTATTTGTTTCTACATTCTTGCAAACAAGCTTCTGTATTTCTGGAACTTATCTGCTTTATGAGTCATATATCAATGAGACACGCACTCATTTAATAATATTTACATGAAACAATGTATGCCTGACAATTGCAATCAGATGAAAATGATCACATTTATCTTAAAGACAACTTTTCATGAAACACATGTAAGTAAAAGGCTTATTAATTTTAAAATACTTCATTGCTCTTCCTGCAAACACATAGTGGTTTTCCCCAGGTACTGCCATAATTATGGTTCCAATGGGAGTTTTATCTGTGTTCAGGCAGCAGGGTTGGGCCCAGAGGCTCAAAGATCAAAAGAAATCGGTGCAGACAATCAGGAACAGGTTTCTAAAATGTTCAGTTTCTGTCTCGATGCCTAAGTAAGGAACCAGGTTTTCAGCTGAGTCCTTAAATAACCAAAAGATGCACTCATCTTTGGAAAGTTGGCCCTGATGGGGATTGGTGAACAGCAGCACACCTGATCCTGCCCTCTCTTGCTTTGAAAGTCTCATTTGAGGTCCTTGAAAGCTCCCCCTTTGGCTTTCAGGGGCTCCCAGAGTCTGTGCAATGAAAGACGAGGTTTTGTTTTCCCCTCTGCTCAGTGCACGGTGACCTGTGGCGGGGGCGTGCAGACCCGGAGCGTGCAGTGCCTGCGCCAGGGCAGACCAGCTGCTGGCTGCCTGCCCCAGCAGAAACCAGCGGTCCTGAGAGCCTGCAACACCAACTTCTGCCCAGTCCCTGTGAAAAGAGGTAAAACTCAGCTCTAGATGCTGCAGCAGGCTTGGTTGCTTAGAGTTCTATACCCAGTAAACATCCCCTTTTGGCTATACCCCTGATCTGGCCTGTTCCTTCACAAATGTTTTTTTCCCAGACTTCCAGGTTTATAGTAACTCTCTGATATTAACAGCATCTTTCGTCACCAAGTGAGCCCTCTTAAAGCAGACTTGGGAGTACAACTGGCACCAGAGATTTTACAAACAGGGATTTGTTAAAAAAGAGTATGTGAAAAAGTCATGCTGTTTGGTTCTGAGCTGCACCTTTATACTGCCTTGCTGAATGACAGGCATTCTATGCTGGTACTGCTTTGTGATTAATAATAGCGACTTTGGAACTAAGCAATAAGAATTTGCCATTTACTTTTAGTCTTTCATATTGCACCCAGATCCTGGGATTCCAAAATGTCCTTCTTTTCTTACTGCTCCTGACCAGCGCATGACATGCAGTCAGGGAACATGAAATTAAGGTCTCTCCCCACTTTCATGTCTACTCTATCCCTCCACCTCTTCAGTGTGAGAAGGGAGAGGGGAGCAAGGGGTTTTGTGCCACTTGGAATGACAGAAGGGGAGTTCTCTCAACAACACCACAGACAGAGAGTAGTGCATTACCCCATTCCAGAGATTTGCTTACAGGATGGTTCCTGTTTGTGACTCCTTCCTAACTGCATGAAAAAAGCTCATGGAGGTCCATGTTTGTCCCACATAATCTGGTTATCTAGGTTTGCTAAAGCACATTAAACAGTAACTTTCAAAATACTGCACATTAATTGACTTGTTACCTTTTTAAAACTGGGAGCTGGAAGCAATCTCTATAAAACATAGGCTGGATTGCAAGAGAAAGGTGGTAATGGAGCCGGGAGCAGAGGTCAGGCTCTGGCCCTGCATCTTGTAAACTGACATTAGCCAACCACCCCCATGTCTGCCCCAATTCCTGACATTCCCTGTGCACAAAACCCCCTGTGAAACCCAGTGAGATCCTAACAGACCACTCTGCATCAGCTCGAGACATGCAGGGTATCAGCCTCATCTATCAGGGGACCTGAATCCAAACAAGGATATGGAGATGAAATGGTCCTAAAAGGGATAAGTAAATAGTTCTGCTGTTTTTATCAGTAAATGTTGCTAACACTTCAAGTTAACATTCCTAAAAGGTTCTGCTGTACTTTGGAGTTTCTGTATAACTTCCTTTTCTGTTAGGATATAGCGAGGACTTTTCTTTCACCCCTCTTTTCCCCTGCTATATTTCATGTCTGAGGTACTGTCTGTTATTAATTTTGGCCTTGGCCTGTTTCTCTCTCTCCTCACATCTGCAGGAGCCCTTTCCCCTTTATTATACCTGGGTCGTCAGGCTCTAGAGATCAATTATCTCCTCGCTGCTCTCTAACTTTCTGTCTAAAGCAGCAAAAAGAGAGGAAACCAGCTGTGCTGGAATCACATTGAAGCAAATCAGTCTCTATTATCAGCCATGCAGCTCCAGCTCAGTGATCACAGGCAAGAAATTATTGTTTCAGGGAGAGTTTGCACACTTTCCTAGACAAACTGGGTCATTTCCATCCTTCTCTAGATGCAATTACGGTCACCGTAACTCGTAGTAAATCCAGCTGCTTCAAATCAATGAAAATCTGAACAACTTATAAATACTTGGGTAAATAGAAATAAGGAACTGACTGCCTGATCCCCATCCACTGAATTTTGTGGGACTCTTTGTGTTCCTTCCAATAGTCCTTGGGTTAGGTCCCAGTTTCAGCCATACCTCTGCAATATTAGCACTGCCCTCTGATCTTCAAAGGGGGCACAGAGATTTATTAATGTGGCCTCCTCAGTGATTATACTTTCTTTTTAAACAGTCATTTCTATTTTTTTTTAATTTACCCCTTCACAGCAGGAGACCTCCTTCCTGTCTTGATCAGAACAGCTTTCCTTCCTTTGTGTGGTGTGTGCTTTTCATCTGTTGTCTGCTTTGGGTCCTCCCAAATTCTGTCTGGTGGCAGCAGGTGAAGGAGTGGGAAGGCTGGTGCTGAACTCCCAGCTGGATCCCTCCTGACACTCCATGCAGAACAGAAAGGCAGTGCTGTGGAGTGGGAAAGCTGTAGTTCAGTCCTGAGCTTCCCAGTTCCTGTTAGAGAACAGTATTTTCTTTCCATACCATTAGAATTTAAAGACAAGCTCATATTTTTAAAATCTGAGGAAAAAAATTGCATATTTTAAAATTATTATTATTATTAAATTATTTTTCGTTCAAATAAATTTGAGCGTGATAAAGGCATACAAAATCACCCTTGCCATCATATAAAAGAGAATAAACAAAGAGCAGTGGTTATTAAACCAAAGAAGTTCCTATGGAGAGATGGAGATGCCTCCTGGCCCACGGAACATGCAGAAGTTGTCTGTGCTCTGTGAAGGGAGCATTTATCTGCTGTGGCTCAGTAACTGATCTGAGAATGCAGACAGTGGTGGCTAGATTTTTGTTCAGTCTCCTTGTAAATTCCTTTTATTGACCATGTAAACAGTAGTTCTGAGAGTTGAACGAAATCTTTTCCCATGCTCGCAGGAGATTTCAGTTTAGCTATAAATTTTGCTAAACCCCATTGAGCCTTACTGCTCTCTCAGACATGGTGAATTTGTTTATAAATCACCCATATGAATCATCACCCTGCTCTTTTAAAGAAACATAAACCATCCACTGCAAAACTGGAGAGAGGAGCAGCTACGAGGTGTTCTTAAAGCAATGGAGCTCTGTGTATAAATGATATCTGTACATAAATTGAAGAGAAATAAGATTTTGATTGAAAAATATGATTTGGCTGTATTTGTAATTAAAAGCTGGGCTTTTGAGAACTAACCATGGTCAGCCAGTCTCTTCTCCCATTGCAGTTAATTAAGATTTTGCCAACATGGCATAGTGAAAGTCCTAAGTGCCTGACTCATGACACCTGACTGAAGTGTCTGAGAAAAGAGATTTCTGAGCTTCCCCGTAGAGGGGAAGGGAGAGAAAGAAGTCCCTCCAGAAAGTGCTGGAATGCAAGCACAGAGCAGAGCACTTTGTGCAGGGCCCAGGCATCCTGAGTTCCACGAGTTCTGTGTGTGGGTAAGGTCCACGTGATGATGATGATGATGGCAACCAGCAGTTGGCATCGAGCATGGAGCAGGTTCATTTGTACGAGTACCTGGCTTTAGAACAACGTTTGTAATCAGAGATGTAAACACAGATGGCTTTTTTAATCCTCTAATGTGGAACTTCCTCTTGCTTTCCTGAGCTTCAAAGTGTGCTCCAAATTTTTTATTTCCTTCAGCTTTTGGCCCCCCTATAATATTAGCTCTATCTCAATCAAGTTAACAAATCTCTTAACAAAAATTTAATGGCTCTTAAATTAAAGCAAGAAACTAGTGTTTCTGAGATGAAAGCTTGTTCATGTTTCCTCTTCTTTGAAGGGAGTCACCCATCGTGTTTTTAACATTACCAAATGCATACAAGGGTGCGGGATTATTGCCCGACTTGCAGACTTGCTAAAACGCAGCCTTACCATATTGCTTGGGTTTCTCTCCTTCAGATGATCCTTCTTGCGTGGATTTCTTCACTTGGTGTCATCTGGTGCCCCAGCATGGTGTCTGTAACCACAAATTTTATGGCAAGCAATGTTGTAAATCATGCACGAAGAAGAACTGATAGCAGCGTGTTATCTGAACCCTTCAGTGACAGGATTCTCTTCTTCAATTTATGTTGGAATAATCTCTGCTTTGAGGCAAGACATGGTGCCACATAAACCACTGATGGAAGAGACATTTTTTGTAAGGGAATGTCTGAGGTACAGTAATTGTTGGATATATGTTGAAAAAGGAATGTTTCTTTCTTTTTTTTCTTAATTTGCTGACCTCACTAAAGCACAGGGTACTATGGATCACTTGAACACTGAGACTGAAGGGGAAGTTCTTCTTTCTTTAAAAGTGTCATTTTGCACTGTCACATGTTACAAGGAAGAAATTAAGTCAAGGGAGCCTTTTCTGGCTGATTTACCAGAATGCAAAGCAGGAGAGCTTGGGAGCTGGAGGAGGAAGGCTGCAGCGTGGCAGCAGGGCAGGTCACACCATCAGAAGTGTGTCCTTTCCTATTTTGTGTGACTGTTGTGAGGGTGAGGAAGCTGTTTGCTGCCCCAGGGGGACATCCCGATGGCTGTGGGCTGGAGAAGGCAGCATCACACGTGTGGCCACCAGAAGTAAATAGTGCACTACAAAGATATATGGTGCTTCTCTACCAGACTTGCTGCTGGAAAAGCAAGTTTTGCATCATGCTAATGATTTTATAATTTTTGAAGAATTCATTTTCTGCTTCGTGTAGAAACTCGGAGGTGGTTAACTAGTAACTTGAAATGTATTCCTAGAAATATGCAGCGTTAGAATATTTGGACTTTTAATACTGCTCTGTTACAAGTAAAATAGAATTTTATACTTCAACTAACTCAAGGAACTCAGATTGATTGAGCTCAATGGTTATGTTTTCAACCTTCTAAGCTCATTAGATATGTAATTTTAAAATTTAAACTTGTTATTTTTAAGTAGTTTTGTTTCAGAAGCTAGGTTGTTTGAATGCCAAGATACTGAAGAATGTCTTCCTTCTAATCTCAAATCTCTCCGCAAATTTTTATTAAATCATTACCCAAAGGAAAAAGCAAGAATATTACAGTCCATTAATTCATGCTGATCTTCTCTAAACAATTATTTATCCATGTTACACAAAAAAAAGGCATGAAAAGATAAGTGGATTATTTACTCTTACCAAATAAAGGTCAATTCTATTATTATACACTCTCCTAATACTCATATTTAGTTCAGAATACACCAGCAAACAAAAGAATTGTAAACATGCTGATATTTGTGGCCCTTCAGTATCAAGATGTTTGATGGCACCATGTATCAAATGGTGCCATTCAGAAGGTTTCTGCATTGAAAAAACTCCGACCTGTTTGCCAAACCCATTCTGAGACAGAGCTGTGTCCTACTGTAATTTTCTGGAGAGTGCCTATGAGGGACATATTTATCTAATTCCACCCAATCCCACAACTTTGTTTGATGAATGTAGTTCAGTTTGGGTGTTTTTTTAAAGTATGGTTTTGGTGTAGGATTAGCCAGCTCAGCACTAATGCCAGACAGTGGTCACTTAAAATTAGCAGTTCCTTCTGAAACAATTTAAATGAAAAACATGTATTCTGTGATACTTTAGGAAATGATTGGAAACATATCTCAACCTACTGTGCTCTGCCTTGATATTGGACATTGTGTAATTATAACCTTTTTTCTAGGAAAACTACAAGGTTGTTTTTGTTTTGTTTTTGTAATTGTGTCCTTTTTATTATTTGATGTAAAATAATTAATTTATTAATGCATAGCTTTTCCTTTATATTTCTTTGCTCACTTCCTTAAGTGACAACTGAGGAAAGAAAATGGTAGCGTCACAAAGTATGAATTATGGTGTAAAAAAAGCAAAAACTATAAGTGTAATATTTAATTATTTTATAAGCTTTGTAATAAAATACTCTAACTGTTTCATTATATTTGGAATTGTAAAATTCATGAATAAAATATGGAGGTTATAAGTAAATATCAAGTGTTGTAAGTGCTGTATGCATTCCCTTGCGTCTGTGTTGATGGTCCCGTAAGGAGAAGGTTATCCTGATTTTCTGCTGCTGTGCGATTGGGAAATGCCCGTGAGCTGCTCTGTGGAAGGGCAGTGATGCCAGCTGCCCACAGGAGCAGTCCGGACCCTGGGCAGTGGCTGAGTGTGACCTCCCTGCCCAGCCAGGCGCGGCCCCGGGGCTCTGGGGCGGGTGGGTGCCGGTGGGGAGCGGAGGATCCCCATGATGGATGGGGTGGAGGTCATTCCTCGCAGGCACCCGGAGCCAGGGTGTGCTGGGGTCATGTGGGACTTCCCCGCTGCTGAAGGTCCCCTTGTCCCGCGGGTCGGGAATGCAGGGCTGGGCACTCAGCAGGGTGAGCGTTCTGGAGGTGCCTTTGGCGAGCAGAAGGTGTTTCTCCTTTGAACACTTACCCCACCATTGAAAGCGGCGGTGGCTCCTGTTGCCGGCTCAAAAAGGCAAAATGGACAAAAATCCGTGGTTTTATTTGCAGAACAACACAAAAGCTAAAATACACAACAAAACATGTGCCAGCCAAACCTGATCTGTCGCTCCTCTCAGCAAAGACAGCAGGGATTTGTGTATCCCAGAACCAGCAGGATTCCTCCCTGCGTGTCTTTATCTGGAAGGTGGTATTCAAGATAAGGAGCCTCACTCAACACAGCAGGAGGTTTTACAGCCTCTCCCATCTGCCTGGGGACACTTGATTTTTCTAAAAATGGCTAAGAACTTTCCAAGCCAATCCCTAGGAGGGACTGTAGCAATTCACTGGATCATTTCAGATATCTTCTCCCACATGTACTGGTGCTTTTCCCTTAATTCACAATCACTCAGTGCTCTCACAAGAGCCAGATATCCAGAGGGCTGTTGATAGAAATGCTGAGATGCCTCTGACACACAGTACAATCCAGTAAGCAATAACAGATCAGCCTGCTCCCGAAGAACTCCCAGCAAGAGCTCTTTGGAATGGGATTTGGACTAGTGATTTAAATAATTAATATGCCCACACAGGAATTGAGACTCTATAAACTGCTTAGTGTTCGGGGCTAGAATTTTGGAATTAAAATGAACTGATGGTTGTCAGTGAATTACAGTGTTGGAGGGGGATGTTGAAAGAGGAAATATTGCATAAAGATGTGCTATTGTGTGCTTGGATCCCCCCCAAGTCCACAACTGTTTTATTGCTGAGCCCTTACAACGGTATTTGGTACACAAGGCTTGGCAGTTTTCTAGAAGTGTTTTGCTGCAAGGCTCACTTTATAAAGCAGAGCGGGGTCTTTTCACAAAGGAATAGATCCATTTCCTGTAGTCAGATTTCATCACTCAGGTAAAGGATGCATCTGCTCAAAACTCAAACAGATATTTAATGAATAGCTTGATTGTGTAAATCAAACTCAACTCTCTCGGATGCCCAGAAGACATGAAATGCTGGAGACAGATGAATGTTTCACTGCATGTGGTTTTATGGTAACATGATCCATATCCCATATTTCCTTTATTTTTCAGCAAATCCTATTCAAAAGCATCAAGAAAATAAATTAGCATTATTATTTCTATTGTGATTGAAGCACAGCCTTACTGAGTCACTGGGATGCCATTGTGTTCAGGGTGTGTGCACATGTCATGAGGGGCTCACAGTCCTGAGTGTGCAACAAAAAACTAAGGAAAAGATCATGTTATTAGGGAGCTCATGGTGATTAGGAGGACAAGTGCTGCTGGTGGCTCACTGTCTGTGTGGACAGTGCAGGATGTCTCCAAGGCAGCTCTGTGCAGGTAAGATCTGAAGCAGCAATACTGAGGAACTTTATCCTGGCTTTGCTTTGAAAGCAGAAATGAGGTGTGTTCAGTGCTGAGTCCTAATCAAGACAGAGACTGTCCTGAGAGGAGGGAAACTCGTGTGGATCATTCACCTGCCAGTTATTGGGGACTGAGAAGTGAGGATTTGGCAAGGCAGTAAGCCTCCTGCTCGTCAAAAATGTCCTGAAATGAGGAGATGCTGCTTCCAGGAGATGCTTTAAATTCCTCCCCAGGCACTACTGTATGAACATCACCCAAATCCAGCTGACCTCCCTGCCTGCTTCCTGCACGCTGTGTGCCACTTTTGTAGATACTCTTCATCCCCTGCTCCTCAGGACAAATCCAGGTCCAGGCTGGGCTGGAACGTGTCCTTTGATGTAGATCAC
Source organism: Edolisoma coerulescens (assembly GCA_013397115.1). Classification (NCBI taxonomy): domain Eukaryota; kingdom Metazoa; phylum Chordata; class Aves; order Passeriformes; family Campephagidae; genus Edolisoma; species Edolisoma coerulescens. Next base: position 1,073,921 of record VWZW01003067.1, on the reverse strand, counting down.
ACTCTGAAGTCCTTCACCTTGAGCTTCCCACGAGCACAGTCAGTGGCAGAGGGGCAGTGGGGCTGAACTGCTCCTCAGCCCTGCAAAGGGCTCTGCTGCAGCAGGTTGGCGAGAGCGCCTGCCTCACAGTGCCCAGGGGAAGCCACGGCCTCTGCCTGGAGCACAGGGAGTCAGAAACACACTCTGGCCTTCCAGCAGCCAGCACACACCAGGCAGGGCTAAGGGAAGGGGTGCAAACATCTGCCAGCTGGGCTGAACTAGAGACAAAATCTGAATTCCTCAATTCACAATATAATGTGAATTAAAAGCAAGTTTTCCTTATATTCCCTGAAGAAAAACATCTATTACAGGACCTATGCTTCAAGCTACTAAATATTTGATGTACTTTTTGTTTAATAATAAGAATTATTCAGTTATGAACAGAACCTGTTATAACTTCTGGATTCTGCCAATGGAGGCAGGAACCTTCAGCTAAGTTCTAACTTCCAGGCTTACTCTGTAAGCATTAAATCAAGCTATTGTCACCATACATGTCAGCCTTAACACTGCAGTGTGCCTACTGCAACTAAAGACAGATCTTTAGTATCCCTTGGGCTGCCAAACATCAATTTATTATGTTCTGTTGTGATAATGTTCACTAATCCTTTCACAATAACATAGCAAAACTGACAAAAAAGCTCATTCAAGAGGAATATGAAAGGGTTTTTATGGGAAATGTTTACTAGTGAAGCTCTTACCTGTGGAGACCCAGGAGATTTTGGAGGAAAGCATACACAAGAACTTCCTCTTTGGGATCTTCACCTTCTCAAATCACCACATCTGAATTTGGTCTGTTTGATAGGACAAACTGAAGGGATCCTCCCCAAAGCAGGAATGCCCTACCAATACTCTGCTTCCATGGAAATAATGGTCCTCTACTGTCTCTGTTTAGATTAGTTGAAGACAGTCAGGGTATCTATTAAAGGAATTTTCACTTTCAAAGACTTTAACTGTACAACTCTCTCCATTGATAATATTTTAGGTGGATCAGAACATTTCACTCTTAGAGAGATATTGCCTGTCAGCAGAAAGCTCATCAGCTCAGGTTTTGTAAAAATAAACTGCAGATGCCAAGTTGCCCTGAACTGCCATGACTTACTCTGGGCCTTGCTGGTGTGTGGGGAGAAATCAACCAACACAGACAATAACAGGCTGTAAGCACAGCTCTCTCCCGCTAAATACAGGATATACTTCTTCAAACTGTATCATTTCCCACAATTTCTTTCGGAGAGGTTTGGTGTCCACTTCCAAAATACTAGCTGCAAACCCAAAATTATGTATAAACAAACTGGAACATCTAATTTGAAAAGCATCCAGCTATTGATTGAGGCTGTCAGGCAGTGTAAGGGCCTGTGATAGCCACTGACCATGTTACAAACCTGAGCTGGCCTCTTGTCTTGTGCCCACTTAATAGCTGATGCTGGCTTTTAATTTTGTTGTTTCTCAGTTGCTTTATGCATAATGGAACTTTTAATGAAAATTATGAATTTAGTGTACGTTTATTGTTCAGATAAGCTCAAGTGTCAAGATTAGCCTGCTGATCTCCATCTCCAGCAGACCTGTGTGACGTTTGGCACATGGACTGGGGAGCAGAGCAGTGCAGCTCCCACAGGCTGGTGCAAACACTGAGCTCTCTCAGACACGTTGTACGTCTGTCCCACTCATTCCATTTGCTCCTTAGCACAGTGACTCTGCCCTAGAACTCACACATCCTTGAGAGTCCTGCCCAGTTCCACCAGCCGTGCTACTAAAGAGTGAGGCAGAGTAAGGTGGTAGTAAGGTAGTGGTAAAAAGGGTAAGGCAAAGCAAAGCCCCCCTGCCTTCGTGCCTCAGTGCAGGTTGGGTGAGAGCACTGGGGAAAAAACTTCATCTGAAGATGCAAAAGTTCAAAGAACTGCTATCCCTGCCCCCTGGCAGTGGGAAGCCATTCCCCCATGTCCTGTCACTCCAGGCCCTTGTCCAAAGTCCCCCTCCAGCTCTCTTGGAGCCCTTTAGGTACTGGAAAGCAGCAATAAGGTCACCCTGGAGAGATTTCGGGTATTGGTGCAGGTATTTTAACCTCTTCTACAATCTCCTGTGAATTATCAGTTTTGAATCTTTGACCTGTATGGACTCTGCTGTAAGGTGGCAGATGGTGTTTTTGCAAGTTCTTGTGCTGAGGAAGGAAAAGGAGAAGTGGAACAGAAAAGTGGATTTTATTTGGACTCATTGATCCTACACCTGTGACACAGCAGCCTGCTGTGGTCAGAGACTGGATTTACTAAAACAAGTGATCACTTTCAGCCCTTTAACTGCCTCTCTCTGGCTCTCTATATACAGTGTCCCCTTTGGTTAAATGGTTCATTTTATTAGGGCAGGAACAACTCACACCTCATGTCTGTATAAGGGCAAGTGCTGTGGGGTCCTGGTGTTAATGTGTCATTGTACTGATAACAGCCCTGATCTGAGGAGAGATCGTGACCTAGAGGGAAACTAAAACTGTTCTTTTAGTTCAGAGATTCCTCTAATCAGGCCAGTTTTAGAAACTGCTACCCAAACTCTTCTTATCCACATATATACAATGTATATTTTATGCTTAGAGACTGTTTATCTAGATCTTCTTTTATACAAGGAACATAATTAAGGTAGAAAAAACACCCAAACTATTCTGTATGTGCTATGTCTTCTCATCAGGAAGCAGCCAGACTAAAGTAGTTCCCCAGCTTCCTAGATTGCACAGTCCCACTCTGCCCAATAAGAGTGCTGCAAGAACTGGGTTGTTCTTGGTGCTGGCTTTTGTAAATGCTCTTCCCTGAACTTCTCATTAACCTTCTGAACCTCATGCCTACTGGATGGATCCCAGCCAGCATCCTCCACTACCAAAGGACTCTTTGAAAGGAGAGTTTACACCTCAGGTTCCAAATTGATTTACTGTGGCACACTAACTACACAGAAGAGGAAGGCAAGCAGTGGATTTGCCTTTTTAAAAACAGCAGTTGATTAAAAAATAAAGTACCAATAATGTGAGAATCGCACTGTCCTGAAACCTTCAGACATTTTGGCACATAGCTCTGTCTCTCTCGGACAATTGCATCCCCTTTTTCACTGCTTCCCTCCTCCTGTTCCAGAGCTCCCCCCTGAAGCCATCGGGGGGTGGGAGCAGAGTGGGTTGTGAAGTGTCCTGGGATAATCCACTTTGACAGGGAACTGTGCTGATTAAAAGTTATGGCTTTGGAACAGCAAAGCTCCCACTGCTGTCCACGTAAATGTTGCTGCTTTCTATTTAAACCTTAACAGTCAGATCTAATCAAGAGAAAATAAGGACGTTTTTATGAATTCCATGAGAAAAATTCCCTTCAGGTGTAGGTTGCACGGTTTGATCAGCTCCAGTGTCATGTTTTAGTGTTTCATATTAATCCAGCCGACTCTGAGCCAAGAATTCAGCTTTCAAACTTGCCTGACGGCCAGGCAAAAACATTTTGGCAATTTGTTATTATTTCAGCTAAACTCGCAATATGCAAATTAAGATTTATGGCAAATGAGGGCTTAAAACTATGCATTTATCTCCACGTGGAAAAGGAATCGTGTAGTTGCAAGGTGCCAAAAAATACCAGAGCTGGGCAGAGAACAAGCGAATTACAAGTCCCAGAAGGCACTGGAGAGTTGTACATCAGCATTTGGTGTCCTGATGACAGGAAACAAACTATTTCACAGTCTGAGATTTTCTGGGAGATATGAAGTTGACCCAGCCCTCAGACTAAGTATCTCATTTCACTGTTTCCAACTGAAAACTGTTAAAGTGTCAGGTAAATCTGTGTTTTTCAACAAGGCTGAACTAAAAGAAAAATTATTGTTTCATGGAATGTAAGTATCCTGTTGAAAACACAGTGATGGGAAAAAACTGATTAAGTACAGATAACATTTATATTCCTTTCTGTTCTCCCATCCTCTCCCTCGTTTCTCCATGCAGAAGCAATTAAGATCATCCCCAGCCATGTGCCAATTCAGCTTTGCTGCAGTCCCAGTAAGGCAAAGAGACAAGACACTGCCAGTTCCTGGCCTCCTCTTCCTGGGATAGTCCAGAGGAGCACAAACCGTACATGTCAGATCCAGAGGTGCTCTGGAGAGATGCATTCATTGCTGTGTGGTCTAATTCCCTGCTCTATATTCTGCAGAACCAAAGACAATAGGATGACACATGGACTGGAGATAGATCTGTGCATACTTTCCTTCCTAAGTCAGGGTTTCCAATGAAAAGCATTGGAAAACTGAGATACGTGCCCAAAGTTCAGCTCAGCCTGAGCCTTGGGGTCCAATTTTCGTCTCAATCAGAAATAATTTCCCTTAAGTTAAAGGATTCATAACCACACAACATCAGTGCACCCAGGCCAGACTCAAGCCACGTCTGGCAACAAGGGCTTGAACAAGAAGAATGTTCAGTGAACAGCACAGATTTTTTCTCGGTCTGTCCCCTCACATGAAAACCAGAATTTCCAGATTCTGGAAGCTGCTTTGCCTCACTGCCCTAGTTTGCTGGAAGGAAAAAGCAGCCTTCGTTGTGCACCTTATTCCCTATTTTTACCTAACTCCTAGGAATACCTCACAGAATTTGAAAAACTGGTTGTGAGGAACACATTCAAGCAAGGCTGGGACTCGGCTGATATAAATACATAATTCTGACTTGGAGAACAAAACTGGTTTAACCAAAGGGATCTGGTGGCCAGGGCATGTGGGGCTGGGTTTCCTCAGCCCTGCCCTTGTGGTGGCAGCTGTGGCTGGGGAGAGGATGCTCTCCAGTGCCCGAGCAGAGCAGGGCACGGCAGCCAGAGCGGGTAAGAGAGCAAGAACAGAGCAGGGAACGGACCATGTGTGTTCTTAGACAGCCACCTAGTGAGTTTAGGGAGGAATCAAGAGCTCCAAGAAAATTCCGTGAATTCTCACAGAGGATGGAGTTACACTGCAAATACGGTGCTCAAACAGTGTTAAAACAGTGCCAAACTCCACTGTGCAGTGCAGAGGGGCTTTGCCTCTGTCAGGGCACTAGCAGAGCAAAAGAGTGCTTCAATTACTGAGCTGTGAGACAAGATGTATCATCCCTCTGTCATTCTCAAAGTGAATGTTTGGGGAAGAGTTCAAGTATTGAAAAAGATGTCTGAGCTTTAAGTGATTTTCAGAATTTTGTTCAAGAACAAGGGTATATATATATGGTTTTAAAAAAATATATATATACACGCATGTGTATATATATATGTATGTATGTATGTATTTTTATATATATATATACACACACCTCACCTTTTTCTTACTTACCCATTGCTAAATCAAAACATTCCTGTTGACTGAAAACAGGACATCCTGGGCATCAAACATTATTAAAAAAGGGGCAAAGTCCACAGGGAGAGAGAGAACCATAGAATCATTCATGTTGGGAAAGACCTCTAAGAGCACCAAATCCTACTGTGAGCCCAGCACCACCACCACGTTCACCATTAAACCATGTCCTCAAGTGCTGTATCCACAAGTTTTTGAAGCCTTCCAGGGATGTGACTCCACCAGTGCCCCTGGGGGTTGGCACAGAGAGCCTGCTTCACTGCTGGGGTGTGTTGGGCCATTTCTGCTAAGCCTAATTTGGCTGTGGGTGTGAAATTAGTAGGAAGTCTTTAGAGAAAGAAAAGACAACCTGGGAGCCCAGTTCACCTGAAAACCAGCACTCACTTTTGTTAGTTGTGTGTGCTGAGTTCCAGCTCTGTGAACAAAAAGGAAAAAGAAAAATCCTCAATCATAAGGATCTACAGAAAAAACATTCAGGTATGATTATTGGAGTTTGATTTTGCAAAGTTACCCCAGGGAGATGTCTGACTAAGCTACACACTTACTGTCTCGTGCTCTGGGTTCTCACAGAGCCACAACATGCAACTTTATCCCTGTGCTAGAAGGACACAGAATGTGTGGAACTGTAACGAAGCAGCCAGAGTCAGCACCTCATCAGTCCAGTGGGTACCTATTAACCACTGCTCACTAAATTGCCTTTTGCTATGAAGTTCCCAGATGGTCTCTCGTTATAAATGGGATCACTGAAAGGAAAAATTAAAAAAAGATCATCTGAAACAAAAATTTAAGATACTAGTGGAAAACCTTATCAAAACCATGGCTCTCCAAAGTTCCATCCAGTATCAAAATGCCACAGATTGACTGCAGGGAGGTGAGTAGGTCACAGAAGACAATTAAATCCTGATGATGATACTCTGTTTGGGAGGCTGTAGAATTTCTACTTAGATATTTATTACCTCCCAAAACTCTACCAAAACAGAGAACTGCCTGGGCTGCAGATCATGTCAGTCCTGATCCACTGCTGTGGACTTGGCCATACAGTTTCTTTGTTCTTTTGGACTTGCAGTGTATGTAATCCCCAAGTCTAACAATGTAATAACATATTAAAAATAGCTATGAATGTGCTTTGAATTCCTCTTAGAAACATCAGCTCTACATGCCTAATTAAATATCCTTGACACACACAAAAAATAATTGCAAGGAAAAGAAACCTCTCTCATGAGGGCCAGATGATTTTAATTAGGTCTCACTCAAAATCTTCCTCGGCTTGCATGGCTCAGCTCTTGACAAAACACTCGGTCACACAGTGCCATGCTGTGCTCCTCTCCTTTCTCTTTCACACTGGTTGCTGCTCCTGTGTCCCAGTTTCTCCCTCTTCCTTAAGAATTTACTGTCCCCCAGCCCTCAGAGCTCGGGTTCTGAATGTCCCAGACATGTGGGGCTGGGGCCATTTGCTGATTTCTTGCTTTCCATACCTCCAGAGGGCCGGTCTGCACATATGGTGTGCTTCTGTGTAGAAGCTGAACATATGCACGAAGGTTCCACACCAAATCTGTGGAGGAGCAGAAACAGTATTTATTTATTTATTCCAGAGGAGAGTTACAACCTCTTTGCCCTCCCCCAGCCACCAGCAGGTCTGCTATTAGCCCAGCAACTGGAGTGTGAACTCAGATCTCTCTGCCTTCCTCGGAGGGCAAGAGGGGCTAAATCCTGATGGCAGCTCAGCAGAGCCTGAAGGGCATTCCCAGAGGGAAGGTGGGTACCACCCCAGCAGCAGAGATCCTGACAAATTCACACTGCTGCCTCCACAAACCTCCTTCTTCCTCTCTTTGGTACCCAGGGAGGGATTTGCTGCTGTGACAGTGCCCAGACAGGCAACACAGGCACTTTTCAGTGTCTCAGTCACAGCTCAGATATGTAAGGCATTGGCATAAAGAATTATGGCATCTCTAAAGCCCAGTCTTCCACCTCCCCATTTCCCAGCCACAGTTTATTAATAGTTAATAGTAAAATTTGTGCTCCGTGAGAACTGAAATGATACGGATACCCAGTTTGCTCTAGGAGTTATTTACAAATACTAGAATTATTTAATCATTTTCAGCATAACAGATACTGGTTGTCATAGATAGCAAAGTCCTGTAGTTCTTGTGGGATTTCTCCTTTCCTGGCCCTGAGCATTTTTAAGCCTGGGCTTTTGAGTTGATATTTTTCATGTGTGTACTATGGGTTTAAACAGCATTAAGTGTCACAAGGCTCAGCCTGGCCCTGAGTGGCTTGTGTTCATGGCAGTGTTTTATCTGACATCTCAAGGGGTCATTCTAGATCTTGCAATGACTTTTGAATGTTTTTTTGTTTGTTGGTTGGTTTTCAAATTTGTAACTCACAGTATTAAGTTCCAGCCATTGGAAAGGTTTACCACACAGCACGCAGACCTTCTGAAATACCTCCACTGCAGTGCCACCCTTCTCCTCCACCTGAGCTCACCCACAAGTGTCCCTCAAAGGGCCACTGGTTCCCAGCACTTCCCTGCTGCTGGAATTCAGCACTTGCAGGTGCTGCTTGTGGCATTTGGGCCCGAACTTCTGCCAGTCACTTCCACAGCCTCTGAGGTTTCCAGCTCTGTAGTTCTCTTCTCCCATGCTGGGTTTTTTGCTTGTTTTTCATCTTACTTCTAGTACAGCAAAGAATTTTATCCAGCAATCTGCATCCAGCTACTGTTTGGTTATACACAAGGTTCTTTAAATGGACAGTCTCCACAGCCTCCATGATTCCTCTGGGTACTTCTCCAGTTCAGTACAGATATCCACACAGAACTTACAAGCAAAACTCAGAAGACTTTCTCTTTATTTATGATAAAAGCAATGCCATTAGATTAAGAATTATATTTAATTTGTCCAAAGAGGGAGAGCTGCTCAGTGCTGTTGTGTTAAGGCAGTGTCATGCAAGTGATCACAGGCATCAAAACTCTCTAACCTGCAGCAGTTCCTCTGGCTCTGAAGCAACGTCCATACTGAGATTCCTGCCTACATGGATCATTCTTGCTGCTGTTCACCTGGAGCACAAGTAAAATTCATCCCTGTGAGGCCACGCAGAAGGTATTGCATCTTGGGGATGTATAAAATATATTTTCTCTGTGTTAAACAGGCAAATATGTTTTTCTCTCAGGTAATGCCTGCATGACACTAATTTCTACACTGTGTATTTAAAATCTTTTCAGTGATGATCCCCAAAAAATTCTTCCCAAGTACCTGAGCCCCCTGGAGCAGTGTGTCTGTGTGATCCCATTGTATGTCTAGAGGTCTCTGAGAGTGTGTGAGCCCTGTTCCTGTTTACAGACACCTGCTCTGGTGGAACATCTCTCTGTGAAGCCTGATTCAGAGCTTGTTGGGTTTTTTCCCTCCATGACCTTCTGTTCTGACACAACCTTGTCACCAGAATCACCTCACGGAGTACCCATTAATAGCCATAAGACATTCCAGAATTGCAAGAACTTAAGACAATTTTCAGGACTTTGCAGAATTGAAGCATTGTGGAAACAATGGTGATGGGTTCAGGCATAGCTGCAATTTTGTTCTAGGGCTTCTACTCATGCATTTGAAAATTTATTCAACACCATTGCTCTGCTGTATGAAGTGAAAGGTCTTGTCAGGGAGAGAAAGGATCCAAGGAACTGAGAGCCAACCAACTTTCTGTACCCTTGGAAAAACAGCAGACTTCTCATATGAATAACCATTAAGCTGCATCCATCTGTCTGTGGTTTGAAAATAAGGGCAGGACTTGATTGAATATCTTTGTGATTATGGGTTTAACCTTTAATGATTCAGAGCAAAAATATCTCTCCAGGGTCTTCTAATTTAGAAAGAAATGCTCCATCATCTCCTATGAACAATCCCTGTAAAGTGAAATTCAGTATCCCCCAAAGCCTCTGGAAAATACCCTAAGCAGACTGGCAAAACTACAGCCATGAATTCTCTTGCAGAGGACAGTTTGGTGGATTTTTATTGCTTCCCAGATCTTTGACTGCAGAAACATTCCTTTATAAGTCTTCATAGACCTCTCATAACCCTGAGTTTGGATTATGTTATTGTTTCCATCCCTGTTTAACTAACTTCAGGTTTATTCTTTAATTTTAAGGGCAGGCAAGAACGTGAAAATCCAGCTCAAGCTTTTGAGACCTCTGATGTCAGAGTGAAGCCATTTTACAGGAGTCATGCTGTACATTGACAGGACACTCCCAGGCCGGTGAAATTAAACATGTAAGGGAATTTCTTTTACTGTGGTTTAATTTTTCAAATCTGACATGCTGACACAGCCTGTGGCAGTGACCAATGGTAGCAGGAAAGCATGTGGTTGTATCTTTTATGTTTGTGTTGTCCTGTGAACATGAAATACACAAGAACACAAATTTAATTATTAAGATTTTCCCAAGTTTTTTGACAAATTCAGCTGAGCTGCACCAACCACAGCAGCATGTGCTGGTAAAATGTGCTCTGCAGGCAGGACTTGTCTGAGGAGCAAAGTTGCACAGTCATATCAAGAACACAAGAAACAAACCCTTACATTTGCTGGATGAGTTGCTAGAAAAAAACCTGATTTGTTCCATTTGCGTGAAAATAACCTCAGAGAGGTGCAGTTGGCACAGTTTTTGTAAAACAGGAGGAAGGCTGACCCACCTGAGAAGCTCAGGTAGAGCTGCTGTTCCCTCCCACTGCCTGCATGAGTGGTGTGCTGGCATTGATAAAAATTCAGTGCTCAGAGGACAGAGCTAATGAACCCCACTATTGAGCCTGCAGAGAGCATTCCTCTCTGTCAGTGTTGCTCAGTGCTGAGCCTATCTAGTTTTGAAGAAAGTCTCATATTTTTGATGTGAAGGTAAAAAAAAAGCCCAACCCCCGTCTCTGTTTTCACAGATTGAGGAGATTTAAATTCAGGCCGTCTATGAAACTTCATAGAAGAAGAAAAACTTCCCACAGCTCATCTAGAACTTAAAAGAGGTATTTGCTCATTCCATTGATGTTTTACACTCTCCACGTGAGACAATTCCCTCCACTGATCTCCCCCAGTGGTCCTAATTTCAGCAGTGAGTTGTTGTATCACAGAAGCCGACTGCGTGGGGAGATGGTGGAATAACTTCTGGACAAAGTCTTATGTCACGTGGAAAATCTTTGAAAGCAAGGGACAGGTGTTTAGGTTATTACAAAATGAATGATAAATCCTTCCTTCATACATATTTTAGACACTATTAGAAGAAATGCTGTAAACAACCACCCTCAGAAGTGTGCTATCCTTGCTGCTCAGTAGCAGTTACCTGGAAAGTTTTTTTCCTTTTTTTCCCCTGGTTCCTATAATTGCTCATCAGGAGGGCTGTGGAACAGAAGGAGCTGCAAAAGGCTGCCACTAAGAGGCCCTGAAAACATGGGAACAAAGACCTTGTTGAGGTCCCGTGGCTGGAACTTGTTGCTGTGTAAGAGGAACTGGTGAAATGTGGGGTTGGAAAAGCACATCATGGGACATGAGGGAGGTGTGGAACCACGAGACAGCTGTTCAGGTAGATCTGAGTGGCTCGAGCTCCCTGCTAGATTAAAATGTGTCAGGGTGCAGTGCAGAGTCTGTGCCACACACACCGGGAGGGCTGGCTTTGGTTCTGCTCTGGAGGGGAGATGCTCTGGTTACAGTCAGACACTTCTGGGGACTCTTTGCTGAAGGGCAAACACACACCAGAAGTACCTTTGGCTTAATTCAGGTCGTGGTGGAATCATCAGGATGATACACAGGGGAAACCTTGCATGAAGGATGGCACAATTCTTCAATTAATGACTTTCTATTTCTGCCTGTTGAGTTCACTGTAGTTCTCCCTAAGCCTCTGAAAGCACTGTAGATGTACAGATAGCAGCTGCACTGCTACAAGAAGCAGGATCCTTGTGTCCTTCCATGAGCAAAGTCTCCATAAAAGCAGTTCAAATGTTTCCAGCAGGTGATAAAACCCAACAAGGAACCCTTTAACTCTACTCTTTCATATTCATATTATACCTCAGTGCTTGTGAGCTGCCTTCAGCAGCAGCATCCTCTCTGAGTTAATAAAACCTGAAGCAAGTGTTTAAGTGTTATCACCTCCAAAAGGTGTTTAATGAGTGCCTTTCCTAGCCTGTGACCAATCCCACTAATCCCACGGCTTCCCTGGACCAGGCACTGCACAATGCATAAACGAGCAATTGCATTCGTACTGTTTGCCTGAAGGTTTTCAGCATGTGCGCCTTAAGAAAAAACACTCCAGCAAGTAAAAACATGAATGTGTCCTTAAAATTGCCCTTCTGGAATTAGCTCAGCCTATTTGTAAGAATTCTTGCAACTTAGCACATGCTTCATCTTCAGCTCGGAGTGTTAGCCAAGTAATAATCAGCACTCAGCAAGAATTAGAAAGCCAGTTTGTCACAGTGAGGTCATGGGGAAGATTATTCCTGCTTTATGTCTCCATTTATAATAAATATTCCATAGCCTGTCATGGAAAGGATGTAGAACATATTTATACTTCCAACCTCCCTTTTCACATAAAATTTATCAACTTGTCTGGTAAATTCAATAGGAGCCTATTCTCTTTTGTCACTTTTTACATGCCTCCTGGCTCAGGAGAACCAATAATCTACCTCAAAGTGCAACAGAGCTCTTGTCTGCCTTTGAAAGTTAATGTGGCACTAGATCTAGATTAGCAAAGGTATTTAGGTATTTCTTTTTCAGGTAGAATATAACTGCATAAATCTTCTCAGAGTCAAGTCAAACATCTGATGCACTCACCTCGTATTTAGGCTGCTTATTACCATCTGTTGAGGTATCAAGATTCAATTTCACAACATCATCTTGCTCCTATCCAAGTATTTATTGCCAGATAAGCGTGGGCTTGGGAAATCAGCCTACATGACAGTGTAATGCCTTTGTCCTCTTCTTTCAGAAACAGTGGGAGGAAAATCCAGTGCATTTCTCAGAACAGAAACATTCCCTTCCCTGAAAAAGGCAACAGGAAACGTGAGCTGTGTCTCGCTACGTGGCAATGAGACATTCGAGTCTCCACAGGGAGGGAGCCAAAGCAACCGGTGTAACCCAGAGTGGGTGGCTCCAGCAGGACATCTCCACACCCAGATGGTCAGAGTGCAGCAGAATTTAGACAAAATTTCCCCATGTCCTCAGATTCCCTAAGGGAATGTGGCCAAGGAGGTGGTTGTGGTGTTTCCACACAGACCAGGGACTCCTCACACCAGGCATACCCTGGAGAGCATTTGGAGAACTGCACATGCCAGTGCCAATGTCCTGCCTGGTGTCACCAAGTTTGGAAGACAAGTTGAAGAAAAGCTCTGGGTTCCTTTCTCTTTTACTCTGTACATATTAGCGGCACTGTGGTGATGATACAACTTTAAAAATAAAATAACAAAATAATCAGACTGAGGAATTTGTTATAATTCAGGACCCAGACCCACTGAAATGTTATAGAAAGGCAGGAAAGAAAACATGTCAGCTAAGATTTCAGCAGGTTGGTACCTCAGAAAGGCTTAGAACATGGAATTGGCCAGAAAACAGGAGAAGCTTTTATTTACAAGACATGAAGACACATGTTGTACCTGTGTCCACTCTAAATATACAACGAATATTTAAATGCACATTATTGAAACAAATTGAGTACAGACAGCTATTTCTTTTTAAAAAACAGATGGGAATGATCATGACAGAATTACCCTTTCCAGAAAGAAGTTTTTAGGAACTTCCAGTTGTACTCCAATAAAATAGTTGCTTAGATTAAAAAAAAACCAACAAAACAATACCAGCAATTTTTTTCTAGAAAGAAGGTTTCTAATCCTTTTTTTGGTCCCATAATTCTTACACAAATGGCTTCACTGAAGTCTGCTGCATAAAGACGCTTTCTTAAATGAGTGAAAAATGATAATAAAAAAGCTAGTAACATAATTTAAGCTTCATAAAGAAATAGATTTGTCTTAAGATGGTAAATGAGAGGTTTGTCTTGAGATGAACTTGAGAAATAACTTGCATGTGAATTTTTTTCCACACCAGCACAGCAGTTGCTGCAAGGGTTGTGTGGCATATCACAGGTGAGCTGATTCAATGCCTGGAGCCTTTAACTGTTTCACAAAAAGAGCTAACACAGGAAATGAGTGCACCTGCCCTTGAGGGGAGAGAGGACAAGGATGATGGAAATAGAGAGGAAGAAGGATTCCACCCCCCAAGGCTGAGAATCTGTTAAAATCTCATATAGCTCCGAGGAGCCAATTCACACAGTTGTTATTTCAGGACAATAAATCAGAGAAAGGCTGAATGAATGGAGGAACAGTTAAAAAAGAACCACACTGAGAACAAGCCAGCAACCCCATCTAGGTGCTGAAAGATGTCGGGATTTGTATTTTAAATCTTTAAAATGACCATCTTGCCCTGACCATGGGGAGATAAGCACCCTTATCTCCATCTCCCGATGTTTTGTCAAAACATACATCCCCTCCCAGTTGCAGAGCTGACCTGGGTCATTTTCCATAGCCTCTCCTAAAAGCTCCTGACACCAGCACCTGGTCATCACCTCAGGCTGTCCTGCTTTTACAGTAGTCGTACCTCGTTTTCCATAAGCAGGAATTGTTAGCATCATATCATGCAGTTCACTGGACATTTCCATCATTATTCTAAGCAGGGTTCTATGACATTTTAGTGGTTTTGCTTTGGGCAATTTCAGTCCTTTAACCTAAGGCTGCCACTAAATCCAACAACAGACTTTGCATTCTGATTTATACACACCCGTACACAGATTTTCCCCTCATATACAAAATACTGGTGTTTATGTGGGAAAAAAAAAAAAAAAGTCAAGTGAGCTTAAACCCACCAGTTTTATACGCCTTTCTGAGGCTGCAGCACTTTAAAACTCTCAGCATGGTGTGTAAAGCAGCCAGCAGCTCTTGCTGTTTAATTGTCCTTTTCCCCAGGCACTTTTCCCCAGCCAGGAGGGCAGCACTGGCATCTCCCTGCCCTCGCTGGGCAGACAGAGGAAAGAAGTTTATGTCCCTCCTGAAGTGACATCTACTTTAGGATGAGATCTGCTTAGAACTCAAGAAAGTCACCTTAAAACCTGTCTACAATCCTATTAAGGAAAATAATGAAAAAGTAGCAAGAGGCAAGCCAGCTGAAAAGTGGGAATAAGGATTAAAAACTTGCAGAATAAAAAGATATGAGCACCGAAGAAAAAACCCTCTGAAGCAGGCAGTAGGTAACACATCTTTGGTTAAGATGGACTACACAGTAAACCTGTCATAAAAGCCTTCTGCAGACCCATGAACAACTATATTTTTTAAAAAATCCAATAAGAAACACTGAACACGAGCCCAATCCAGTATAACTAAATACTATTTCTTGTTGATGTAGGCTCTGTAGCCAACTGAGTGTGGTGCTCAGTTAAATCTCTGGCACGTAATAGCAGTGAGAGAAGTACACAATGCAATCTTGGAAAGCAGGCAAAGACAGATGGAAAGGGACAATAAATGAGCCAGTGACTAGACAGACAGAAAATCTCACCCAACATTTTATCTTCCATCTGCTTCTCCTTATAACTGCACCTTTACAAAATCAGATCTCCCTTCCTGACACTGGAAATGGCACAAGGAGTGTTTATGACAGGGGGAATGTGTTTAAACACACAAAAAGCCAAAACAACAAAATGAAAATCTGGAGGTAAGCATTTGAGAGCAGACACTCTTGAGAAAGATTTCTTTAAAATAAAACATTCTTGTGTCTCCTTTGTTTTCCCATACTGTTCTTTAATCTGCCCCTTAAAGGGAGGTCTGAAGAACATTGAGAGATGAGCAGAGAAGAGATGAAAGAAGGAAAGATGCAGCTTTGAAACAGTAAAATGTGTTTCCTTTTGTCCCACTCTCCAGTATCCCCTGCAGCAATAGTGGGGAGCAGGAGGGGATGGCTGCAAGTCTCTGTTCTGAACAGCACATTTCTGCATGGCACAGAGTACAGGCTTTGTCATCCTTCCCATCAAGTCTGGGGATATCTGACACAAGTTTACATATACTATGTTATCTTGAAACCTTGTAAACCATCTTTCATTTCAATTTAAATTGCTCCTGAGGGGCTGAAGGGAGGACAAAATACCCCAAGTAGTTAAATCTTGGTAGTTAGTGAATGAGTTTCCAGGCTGAATAGACTACAAGAGCCAGTGGAATTCTGTGACAGGTTTTCTATGTACCACATGACCACAGATATTGCAAAGGTACAGAGGGAAAATATTTGCTTCTGTTATCAAATGTGCAGGGATAGCATGAGAGCAAAACTTTATCTTCCTCTGCATAGCAACAAATACTTTGCTACCTAATACAAAGTTAGTTCTTCAAGAGAGAAGTGATAGACAAAGCATCCTTAGGGCTGAAGGTACATTTATAATGCAACCCTGGGTTGCTTCTACAAAACCAAACAGCCCCAACGTGCTGCACTTCAGGAGCTCTGCCTCTCCATCTGCGTCACCCTGCACCTACTGTAACTCTCACCTTCCATCCCCGTTTACCAGACTCAGGGAGAGTATGAGAAAAACATTTCCAGCAGGATTAGCAAATCTAGAATCAATGGGTTTTATTGATGCAAAGGACAGGGGGATTTCTGGGAGCAAAAGAAAACACACCTCCACTTCAAGCTCCCACTAATTTCGATTTCTTACTTAAAAGCAGCAAAACACTTCTGAGTCGTCCCTGGTGAGCAGTTCCTAATGAGAATGGAGTTGGCATGGAGCACTAAATCAGTGGAACAAAGGACGCTGCTCCCTGGCACTGATGTAGAGGTTTTTTATGGCAAAACCATCCTGATTTCCAGAGCATTCTGTACAAAGGCATTTCAGACTTTGCAAGAATTGCAGCACTGAATTTTATCAGTTATGTCAGTTTGATTGGGTTGTATTCCAGCTCCAGAGGTGCCAGCTATACAGTAATATTTTATTGCTTGTATTGCTGACAAAGACCACATCATCTAGCTCTGGGAATGTACTTAGAGGGCTGTAAATAAAAAGGGAATTTTGCAGAACTAATATTGCAGGTTGTGAATGGCAAGGGGGCACATTTACAATAGAACACTGATAGCACTTTCTGGCTACTTTAGCAATTGGATAATGATGGATGGAGCTACAGGAACTTTGCTTTGGAGATCAGTGCATATCCCAGGGAACACCCTGTTCAGTAACTATAAAATAAAGCCCTTTGATTTAATATCAAAATCAAATACTGAAGAGACTAATTCTGCTGAGAGGAGCTTTGCACAGAGCACATTGTAGCACCTCTACAGCACAGGCATGATGCTTCTGAAGAGATGTCCTGACCAGCATCTGCTGCCCACAGCCACCCTTTAGCACATGGCTTTGGCAGGATCCTTTACGTGTTTGGTAGCACAGGTGACAAAACCGACCCAGCCAGTGCAGGGTTTATTCAGCTGACACAGTGAAGAGCTCCTCTGAGAGCCAGGGCTGCAGTGTTTGCATTTCTGTGTTGTGCTGAACCTGATCCCACCCCGTTCCAGCTGATGGAAGGACTCTTGTTGGCTTCAGCATGCACTGGATTCGGCCCTTGGTGCAGTGAGGGGCAGTGACAGTGTTTGAACGCTGAAGTTCTTGAACTACGTGGATATTTCACAACTTAAGGAACACATAAAAGACAGAGCTATTTTCCCTTCCTTTCAGTGCTCATGTTGCAGTCTGTGACAAAAAAAAACCTGCCAGCTTCTCCAAGCCATTGAGCAACCTTCCTTGCTTTTACATTCTTTTGTTCCTGGAAAAAAAGTCAGACAAAAACATCAGCTGCATTGTCTCAATATTAAACAGCTCCTTCAGACAAAGATTGCCTTATTTTTTCCAATATTTAGCACTTCAGAAGCGGATTGTGTTGAGAGATGAAAAGAATCAACCATTTCATTTAGTGAATGACAAAATCCTAGTTAAAACCTGCTTCCATTTCAAGCTTGTCCCTGTATCACACAAGGCTATGCACTGCCCTGATCATGGACCAAGAGCAGCAGTCCTCTCTAGAGACTCAGCTGAAAGTGTCCCAAATATCACCTCATTTTAAATACCTTTAAACTTGCTAAATGCTGAATGCTTTAAAAGCAGTTTCAACTGATTTCCCACCACCAAGACACGTGTCCAAAATTGTTATTGCTTCTAAAATAGGCATGGTACAAGTAGGACTGATTCCTTTTGTGACTGCAGTTTTCTGAGCTGGTGTTTTGTCACAGCAGTTCTGTGATTAAATAGATTAGTTCTGAGCAGGAACTCTGACTGAGATCGTCGAGCACTGGAAGTGCTCAGGAGCCAAGGGGCTGCATATGCAAACAGGATTTTCCATGCCTTCAGCATTTTTTCTATTCACAACTCCCTCCATAATATGAGATAACATGAGAAATTTAAGTTACACTGCATTCTTTGTGCCTTCCAGCAGCCAACTGCAGTAGTGAGGGAAGGATGCTACGCAATCAATGTGATTGATAAAGCAAGCTTCGATTTATTCCCGAATAGCGCAGCCTTTTATACACACTAAGTGCAATGGGTACAGTGTGAGTAACAATAATGCCTTATGCACAGTGTCTGCATTCTGTCCTTGATGTATATTTCTGTATCTTTCTTCAGGGTTCCTCCTTGTCCCATAGCCTTTGCCAAGAATTCAGTGATCTTGCCAGTTCAACTATTCTGTTCCTTTTTTAGCACGGTACAGCACAATGGTCTGTGCCTGCCTGCATGTTTGCAATATGGAGTGCGGCCTGCTCTGCTCAGCACAGAGATTGTCTGTAATGTCAAGCCATTCTCCAACAGCCAACCTTTTCCCTTTATTGTTTACCAGAGCAATGCCTACATTTGGTGACAGTGGTGCAACCAAAGCTTGCCACATTATGAGCCAGATTTGAAATGAAGGGGAATTCTATGGCTATAAGAGCATATTTTATTTTAGGTTTTCTTGTTGACTTTTTTTTTTTCTTTTTAACTTAAGATGGCATCATCAAGAAAATGACATATCCTGGAAGATACTTTCAAAAGAATGAGGGTTACAGGCTACCCATGGAAACAATCTGCTTGAGGTATTTCCTAGAGATCTTATCACTGTCACAGCAAAATTTCAATGTGTGAGGCAGATAAATATGGATGGCAACTGAGCTGCAAATTGACCTTGTAGGCTTGGGATAGATTTAGTCACTGCTGCCAAAAAAATTTTCAGGTACATCAGAGATTTGTGCCCAGGGGTCCTCTTCTTACCCAACTAACTTGTAATCACAACTGTCAGCTTCAGAACATTTATATGACCCTGTGGAGTGTAATGTGACTCAACCATCTGAATGTGAAATTCGTTAGACAACTGCAGCATGCTCAGTGGGAGCAGATTGTGAGACAACCGTGATGGATGAAAGAAGACGAGAGAACAGGTTAAAGGGTTCCTGCGGTGGTTTTGCAGGTTTGGGAATAGGTGTGCACGCATTAAGTGCCAATGTAAGTCCTCACACACCTCCAACGGGATCGTTTGGGTGCTGTGAAAACGTCAGCAGTAACAGAACCTGACACCTATCTCTTCCAGTGTCAGGGTATAACAATGATTGGACTGCACTTTAATGAGTCTTGCCATTCCTTGTTTATCAAGGACATCAGGCTTTGAAAGAACAACTTGCTTGATTATAATCTGACAGTGAGAGGTGTGAGCAGCCTTCTTCACAGCACTTTACCCATTACCCACAGCACCTCTCAACCCATGCCAATCACTCTTCTGTGAATCATTCTAATTGTATAAAGGGGTTTGGACACTACTAACTTGTGTCTGGTACAAGCAGGGTTGATTTATTAGCCCTCTCCCACTTATACTAGTTTTAACCTCCAGTAGTCCAAAAGGCATCTAGCTAAGGGCTCTATGTAAAACTGAAGCCTTAGGCAATGAGACTCCTTGGCAGGCTCTCACTGACTTATCAGTTACACTTTTTTTTTTTTTTAATTTAAGTCTAATTTTACTTCCCCTGTCCATTTTCCCCTATAATTTCTTCTTGCTGAGGTGGGCACTTACAGAGAAAGGCAGTGCTGCTATTGAGAGAATCAATACTTCCATTGCAGGGTACTTACAGTGCTTCATTCTCTTGGCATCCTGTGCCCTTCACATGTCAGGGATAGGGATCAATTATGAAGATCTGTCGGGTTTGTTATTACATGAGAACATTTATTCTGTTAAGAAGATAAAGCAAAGTCAGCAAGCCAAGAACATTTCAACTACAGTTTCCAAGCCTACAGCTACAGCCTGTTAGAAAGACAAGAATGTTTCATTTATTCTAAACTCAGAACAAAAGGACAATTCTCTTCAGCCTGACCACTAAAGAAATGCAATTGAGAATCCCAACACAGAGCTTGAAAATATCTGGAAAAATTTTTCTTATCATGCTTTTTGCTTAAATGCTTTCCCCCAAAACCTCTCCTCCATTAGAAAACCAACTAGAACAGCACTTATCAGATCCCTTTTTGTACTGGACCAAGAGCATTACTTCATTTTCAATGGCTGGCCCAGTTCAGGCTCTCAGGGGATTACCAGCAGGGCATGCAGCTGTGGTCTCCTCTTGCCTCTCTGAGACAGCGTCAACTTGAATTTACCGAAACTAGCAGATGTCCAAGTACACTGTAACAGGTAAAAAGAAAAGCAGCAGAGCAGAACCTGGCTCCCAGATCTCTAAGAGCTTGTTATTAGTGTGATAAACTGTAGAGCTGTAATTGAATAGGCTGCACACATTAAACTTGCAAACACATTTAGTTGCTGACTAACAAAACCCTTGTTCCACACGTGTACACCTGATCCAGGCGAGGGCAAGGTCGGAGGCAGGCTTTGTTCCTTAAGGTTTTATGGTTTTGCTTTTCTTCACAAGATAAAAGGCAAAGAACAAGGGCAGAATTTCTTATAGTGATTTTCAACTAATGCTTTGAAGGTGAATTCTGAATATTTAAACTTCTCCTCACAGTGGGAATTCTGATATTTGTAGCCACTGACAAGGAAGGATCTTTTACTATTAAAGTGGTCGAAAATGAAAGTGAACATACTGCAGAGTCCGGGAGAGATGCCAGAACTGCACGTTCTCTGCATAGCTAAGAACAGGTACAGTGCAAGTGCTGCATGGTTAAGATGTTATCTACCCTCAGCAAACATCTCAGCCTAATTTAGAATGAGCAATGTTGAGGGGAAAATGTTTTTTTTATTCTGTGCTTCCATTCAGCAGTGATTTAAGGAGCTAATTAATGCCAACATTTGAGGTCCAGATCCTAAATAAGCTTGAGTGCCTTTTAGCTATTGCATCTACTGCCAGCTGCAAGCCAAGCCCCTCAGAGGATGTGAACCCTGACTCTGCTGTGCGAGGAACAGCCCTACCTGTGGAGCCTTCTCTTGCTGCCCACTGAGAGGAACCCCAGCACCTGGAGACCAGCTCACTCTTGTCCTCAGCCCTCGCAGGGAGCAAGAACAGACACAACTCTGAGAACATGAAGAGGAATTTGACTCCAGGTACCAAACCCAGAAAGGTTTAAGTTATTTCAAAGCCCTATATCAGCTATCACTTAACATTTAAAGTCCTGAATCAAATTGTTTCCGTTGAAATGCATCAGGTGCTAAGGGTCTGCGTGGAGTTATCCATAATACCACCACCACCCTTATGACTTTAGCTCCTGAGCTAAAGAATGACACTTAAAATGGGCTTTTCTCTGTCATTCTGCTTTATGGGACTCAAGGCACAAACTATCATCTCTGACCACATAGACCCAATACTCCTTCTAGCTCAGCATGCTCCTGGCTAGACATACACACTTGTCTGTGCTATTTCCAAATTTTCTTCTCAGTACAAATTTAAACTCCACATAATGCAGCAAAGATTTTCCAGACAGAGCGGTCAGAATGAATTTAAGTTTGAACTTCTCTTGTTTCTTGTTATTCTCCCTTATGTCTCACGTACAGCTTTCTTTTCAAATGTGAACAGTCTTAAAATATGCATTTGCATGTATGAAACCAGAGTTTGCATCCTGCTCTGACTGTGACCCCACGACACTCGTGGTGCTGTGCCTGTGCCGAGCCTGCTGCTGTGTTACACAAGTAACGACAAGCTGCAGGGAAACAATTTAGGAGGAAAGAAGTGCAATTCTAAATCTTTTATGCTTATCTACGTTTGTAATTCCAGTCATGGATCCTATCTGTTTGTAAATTCCAAAGCAAAATACCTCTGAACTTGCTAAGTCGGTGTGGATATGCTCATCTTTTCCTTGCTACATAAAATTAGACACATACCAGGCAACTGTGGGCTGATTAAGAGTCTCTCCAGCAAAATAAAAGAAGATAGGTCTTGTTATCGACTTGGCTGCTGACTCTTGACAGAGGCAGGAGTGTAAGGTGCATTGAGATGCTTATGAGATTCCCATCCTCTATTATGAGAACTTTCAGCAGTCGTTTTATGCTGAAAAGTGACTCTGAATAAATAGCATTGTGAAGTTCCAAATTTATTTTCTCTCAAAGTCTTACAGAATAAATTTGCCTGCTTTACAGGAAAAGATGCATTTTCTCTCGCTGACATCCCTGCAAACTCTGAAAGTCACAGCTGTGTTCTTTCATTGCTGCTCTCCTGAAGTGGTGTCTTAGTTAAAACTCTATTGTTAATGTAACAGAGAAAAAAATTTCAATACCTTCAGAAAAAAATCCCTTAAAAGGCCTTGAATATAAAAAAACAACCAGTACATATCCTAAGATTACTATAAAACTATATCCATTTATAAGGGGGGGATACAAATCACTCTGGGATTTGATTTCTCTGAATCATAAAGATTCATCATAAAAATCTAGTTATGAGGATCGTTAAAAAAATGAGCTTCAGAGCATGCAATGTTACAGACATTTGCAATCTTTTAGAAAAATAGTGCCTCGTTCAAGATCAGATTTTAAATCACCCTCTCTAAGTTGTCTCAATGCCAACTTCTTGCAGGCAGGTCAAGTAGATGTGAAGAAATGTTGGCAAATGTGTTTTAAAAGTGTGATCTAACACACCCAGTACTGGCATGTTGTGGTCTTCTCATCTCAGAAGGGGATTAGGATCACAATTTGATAGACATTTCATTTTTAAAGATGCAGATAAATACCTATTGACAGTTTTGAAAAACTTTATTATCTTGCTCCTGTCAAAATCCTTGAAAACCTTGAAGCATCTCAGCTGTTTTGAAAATTCCAGGAGTTACTGAGCATGGCAAATGCCCAAATGACTTTAAAAGTCTAATCATCAGTCCCCGTAAATGGCTGGCAAAAGAACATGCAGAGCAGACCCCTTACAGATTTAAAGCAACAGATAAATAGATCACTAAATGTAATGGGAGATTTTGCCCTGCTCTGACTCTGCGCCTTTCACGAGGATAGATCACGTTGTATGAGCAAAGCTGGCTGCAGGATACAGCTGTGAAATCAGGATGAGACAAAAATCAGGCCCAACATGGATATGTAAAAGCCATGGTAACACTTCTTGTTTGTAAACTTGCTGGGATGTCACGATCCACCTTTTGTTGGGCATTTCAGGGTTCTGAATAAGGAATAAGCAGAGTTATTTGCTGGCTTTCATCAGCATGTTCCCAGCAAAATCTTTGCCAGAGGTGCACATGAGCTCCTGCTTGGGAGCAGGATGAAAGCACCTGTGAGAGACCCATCTGGGTGTTTTACTTTCCATGGATCAGTTCAGGACTCTTGATCTGAGTTCTCTGGGTTTTTCCTTCAAAGCACCCCCTAAATGGCAGTGCAATGAATGCAATGCATGGTTTGAGGAAAGTGCATTTACCTGCTGATCTGGGTTCTAGACTTTTAAGGAGTTCAGAG
The DNA here is from genome assembly GCA_013397115.1 of Edolisoma coerulescens. Classification (NCBI taxonomy): domain Eukaryota; kingdom Metazoa; phylum Chordata; class Aves; order Passeriformes; family Campephagidae; genus Edolisoma; species Edolisoma coerulescens. Next base: position 1,050,696 of record VWZW01003067.1, on the reverse strand, counting down.
AACCTTTCTGAACAGCTAATGTGAGATTGGAGAGGATTTAAAAAACCTGTTAATTTATCCTTTTGTAACAGGTCACGTTCCAATCTGTTCATGCCATTCTACAACAATGCTGTTTTGAACTTACACTGCCATGTATTTTATTTTTATTGGTCCATTGCTAAACCAAACATTTTAAACTCCCTGAGAAACTTTCAGCCACAGGAGGACTGGGATTAGATCAAAATGTCCATATGGCACCAGGGGCATCCTTGTTGGAATACAAATAGAGATGTGGAGAGCAAAGATCCCTGTGCTCCCCCCCGCTCCCCTTGCATGGAAATGAATATTCCAAGCACTGGTTCTCAGTAAAGCCCTTGGATAAGTCAAGGGATTGCAAAATGCCTCTTTTCATGGATGTGTGGTCACTTCTTCTCAGGGTCAGCTCTGGCCCTGCCTCTTTGAAACGTGAATTGGTTGTTCAGTTTTACAGAAGAATCTTCACAGATTCTGAAGTAACACTAGAGGGCAATAATGCATGAGATATTCAGGATTTCTGAGCCTGTCTGACATGGGTGGTCTCCATTTGTTAATTCATCATTTGTTTCACGTGTTTGCTTTAATTTATGAACGACTTGTTCTGGGAGAGGAAAAGAAGAAGAAAAAGCTTCACAGAAACCCAAAAATTAACAAGCACTTGCTTTCACAGTCTTGTGGTATTCTTAAAAGAAAGTGAGGAGCCCTCTTGGGAAGGAGATCTGCATACAGGGGAGGGGTGTCTCTTCCAAACAAAATATTAAAGGACATTTTAAAATTCCTGAATTTGTTTTCTATTTTGCTGAAGCACTGACAGCAAAAAATCTCTTGAAAAGGACAGAAGAAGGAAAAGGCAAAATAGAAAAGAAAAAAAAAAAAAAAGGAAAGAAAGGGGAGAAGAAAGGGAAAAAAATTAAAATTTTATAGAAATAGGTAGCATCAAAAAAAAAAAAAATCTCTCCATTAGAGGTATCTTACCTGCACAACAAAGAGATTGTACTTTCCCTTACTGTGGAGTCTCCCCATACGTTTTTTTTTTTCTTTAAAGCCAGTTGATCTGTAAAGTGAGACTCTGGCAAGGGAGGGAGGAAGGGTTTGATTTGGTTCTCAATCTGATCTATCACACTTTCAGTGTCTTGGGTCACACACCATTTTAACAACTGCTCTTCCTCAGATTGCTGTGAGAAAAGGACATTGTCTGAAGCTTGGACACTGTATGGTGTCGGAAAACAAACCAAAAATCTTTGCATCTTGCTGCTTTCAAGTCTCAATAAATCCAAGGAACCTGGATGGCTTTTTGTCTTGAGCGTACGTCTCCGGTGATTAACATCTTTGGGATGCACTCAGACATCAAGAGAAGGTTTTGCTTCAAAAAAAGCTTTCTTTTAGGAACGCCAAGTGCAAAATTAATGGTTCAGGATTGAGTCTGGAAGAAAGAGATGGAAGTGTGAAGTGAACCTTTAATGGTCTGTAAGAGGGAGTGACTGCTTAGAAGAGTTTTTATAGCACTGCACTTCCTGCTACTTGGGTAATAATAACAGCAGTAACAGTAATAATGCCTCTGATAGCTCACTTCCCATCAGCAGAACACAAGTAATTATGTTCATTTCTTATCTTAAAGCAAGTGTTACCGGAGAGAGGAATGTGATAATGTGGTGTGTGCTGCTACCTGTGTTTTTAAGCAAAGTATCAGGACTGGTTTTGTCTCCTGTACTGAGGCAGGGAAGGACCAAGTATCAGACAAAGCTGTTCTTGAGCACCCACATTTTAGACAGATCACTGTAATTTCTTTAAAGGTGAGGTGGGGTCGTGTCATGGCCACAGAGGGTGTTTGGGTCCTTTGAGTAGACAACGGGTGTGTTTGTGACATTTAAAAGACTCACCATTTCTGCTTTCAACTCTTCAGCACTGGAGTGGCATGAGGGAACCTTGGTACAGCACGTTGTTGAGGGGTGATGATACCCATCAGTTCGAGCCAGGCACTTTCAAAACAGAAGATGATATTCTTTTTAATAAAAGGAATTAAAGAGAAGTCTTAAAATGCTCATCAGCCTGAGCAGGCTTAATATTTTCCCCTCCTACAGCCAACAGGAAATGATCATGTCACAGCAAATTAATTCAGGTCATGATAGTGCCATGGTAAAGCTAGAGGACAATTCATGAAGATTGCTCAGAACAGCCACTCTGTTTTCATGTTGAACTTAATGAGCCTTTTGGTTGAAAAATTTGTTATGCTGCACTTTGATTCCAGCACAAGATGAATATGGCTCCTGAGTTTTTGAGCCTTTCCAAGATAATGACTGTGATTCCACTGTTTCTCCTTCCTGTGCCTGTGTTCGTGGGGCTGCACTCCCTCTGCCACTGGCAGGGTATGAAAGGGAGCACTAAGGATATCCACACAGGCCAGGTTTCCCTGAGGAGATCTTGCCTCTCATACCTGTGCTCTTGCTGCTAATCCAAACCTAAAGATGAGTAGTAACAATTCATTTCAGCCATGTATTATTAATTTTAAGCAGCCTAGTTTTTCTTTCAGCCACTTTCTATTACCCACGTGTAATGACCCTTGCCCACATAAATCAGCCAGGAAGATTTAATTCGCTTACTGATGAACCCAGTTCTGTTCATTTCCAGCCTCTTCCTGCAAAACTCGGAACAGAACACTCAGGTTTTTTTCTTGGACTTCTTGAAGAAGTAATGCACAACTAAACCCTTCAGTAAAACTTGGAAAATTGCCCTTCAGCGCCTAAATGCTGATTATTAACTGCAGGAATTTTAAGTGTTTTTCTCTATTGCATTTAGCCCTGCTCTGCTAGATTATCCTTGATTTTTGCACTGTCCATTCTTGTTGAATGAGGTGATAATTAAACACATGCAGTCTATAGAACAGAAAGTGTTATTCAAAACTAACCAGCAAAGGTCACGGAATAAATACATTGACAACTTGCTAAGGAAGGAGATTAGCCAAAGTCTTGACTTGGTGTTATTTCAAATCCCAAGACTCAAGAGAGTTTTTATTCCCTCTCAATTCCTTTGTTGTGTGGGGATTTCTGTGTATTGCTTTGCTTAAGTTTCTGTCAAAGCCATCCAATCAACTCTGTTGACTGCTTGGTAAAATTCCCTTCTACGCTTGGGTCGGTGTGTACTGAAGAAGAAGGTTATCTGCACTATTAAACCTTTGACTCCTTGTCTTTTGAAGAGATCATTTTGCATTTTGCTATGGCAGAGCTGTAATTAGATCTGTTAATTAAGGACAGAATGAACTTTTTAAAAACTCTAAACCCCTTTGCATTTTTGATAAGTTTGCTTAGGTTGCTACTGACCTTCGTACAGGGTTTGCCACTGCTTATTAATTGTTAAATTTTAATTAGGCATGCTGATGAACGTGCTAGCCTTTGCAATAAATAAAAGGTAGCTTCATTTATAATCGGATATTTACCAGTCTACACAGAAATTATCTGCTTTCCTAGAACACAGTTAATTTAACATATTTTGATAACAGTAATTGGTGGTCTATAAAAACCAAATGCAAACAGATAAATATGATGACTCCCTGGTTCAAAGACTGAATTAGCAGTTCTAACAAACTGAGCTAGGACACCGGGTCTTAAAAACATTCCATTCCACAGGCACTTGAACTAAACTACTTCAACAGCTGGTCAGATATTCATGGTATTTTTATTGAAATTCCTTGGAAACACGTTTTCCAGAGAATAATCAACCCTCTTACAGACAAAGCAGGTCAGACTGAGGAGATAGAGGAGTAAGAGGATGAAGAAGGGGATCATCTTTCTTGCCTAAGGGAAGCGAAATTTTGCAGCACTAGTGAACAACCTGCTTTTTCCTTTGCCAGCAATGACTGTATGGTGAATCCCAGTGCCTGTGAGACCCAGCCAGGGACGCCACAGACCAACCCACCACGGCTGTAAAACAAAATATGAGGAAATCAAAGGGTACCAAGAATCACGATAATTCTTTTAGATTGACCAGTATCCCCATAACTGAAAGAAATATCAATTATCTATCCTGTTTGATTGCTCTGGCAGAATTGCTAACTGCACCTTTTGAATTGGATCTCCTGCCACTTTCACCTCTTGCCTCTGTGGAAGATCATCACAGAATCTTCTCATGAGCAATGATATATTTAATTAGCCATGTCCATTGCCATGAAACAGAGTTAACAATCAGCAACTTCTGCCACAGCACACTCAAAGATGTAAATTTATCCCTGATTTCAGTGCCACAACTGAACAGCCAACTGTGAAAATACTGGAGACAGTGACTCGAGTCCTGGTTCACATAGAGACAAGTGGCAAAATCACCCTTAATTCCCACACAGTCCCTGCCAAGCTTCAGAGATCAACGGCCAAATGCTTTGCTCTTATCAGGGCCCACCACATCCATAGGGAAATACTGCTGCTTTGTAAAGAAAGCAAATTTAGTTTTCAAAGTGGAAGGAATGGGGCTCCATACATTTACTTTTCATCCAGTGCTGATTTTCCAGTTGTTTCACTGTTTATCTCAAGAAAGAGCTCATGTGATTCACTTTTTGCTGAGAACTTTAGCATCCATCTCTTCTCAAGGGCTGGATAATTAGATAATTATCACGTTGCCTGTATTATTAGTGCTGAAACGCTACCTACATTCCGTTAGGGATGTTCAAGCAGGTTTAGCAGGCTGATGGAGTGCACTGCTCAGAGCTGTGTGAGCAGTGCCAGGGGTTGCCTGTCCCCTGACCATCTCAAAGCATGTGGTCACTGCTGTCTGGTTTGATGCCAGTTCTTCAAGCGCCGAGCTCGGCTTTCAAGATTCCCACCGTGAGGAGCAGGGCTGGTGATTGACTTGCCAGGGTGACTTCGGGCACTGATGAAAGCAGGACTTTTCAAAGGCTGGTGCTTTGGGAGCATTCTGCCAGACTGAGGGAATATTTTGCTAGTGGCACATCTAACTGGGCTTAGAGTGAGAATTCAGAGACAGGTAAATTAATTTTCTAGGTCCTGATAAGTATGTCTTCCCAGAAAACAAGTTTCAGCAGAATCCTGATGTGGGGCTCGGTGATATGTGTTTGAATATCTCCTGACACTGAAAAAGAGACCCAAGCCAGTTTTCAGAGAGTGCTCAAGCAACCTGTCTGCTGTTAACCCTGGTTTATCCACAGATGTTCCTGCAGCCCTACTGAGAATCACCTCTTTTCCTTTTGAAATCAGGTATGACTGCATGCCTGACTTCACTTCTCCCTGCAATGGAAAAGCAAAAGAAATATCTGAAAGCTCTCCCCCTTAGGACATAAAAACCATATTACATCCTCAGCACAGGGTGGGGATGCTTCACCTGCTCCTTCCAGACACAGCCTGACACATTTTACCTTTGCTGTTGATGTAAGTGAAGACCAACACTCTGGAAATACAGTTGTTACTGCAATAGAAAATGGGGCATGAAATAGGGGCTGCAGATCAGTCTGTTTAATAATGATCTCCTCAGAGCTGTATTAACGAGCTGCAAGCGAGGAGAGCAGAATTTCTTCCCCTTGAACTTAGACTAGCAGCAGGACATGAAGGAGCTGTAATAGAATGTTATTTTACAAGAAGTAAATAATGTAATAGAGTCTATAAGGATGTCAGCAGGAGAGTTAGAACTGTCATAGCATAATCCTGACTTGAGCAGCAATGTGTGAAAAAGTAGCCTGCAGCAGTTTTTCCAGTACTTCAATAATTTCTGCCTTCTCACTGATCTTTGTTTACTCTACTTACCTTGTCAAAAAAATGTTTTACCTTATGTTAAAATGCTAGCTAAAAGAGGAAAATGTATTCCCAGAAACCCCAACTTTTCAAGCATACACATTTTCTTCTCTTTTCCGTTGTTGTTGTGGAAAAGATGGAAGAATTGTATTCCCTTCACTTAAAAAATATGAAGAGTAGTAAAACCATAAATAAAAAGAAGCTGCCTGTGTCTTTGTTGCTTCTTTTTCCTTCAGACTAATGAATAATTCAGAAAATTGGCAGTATTAGACTTCATATCCTTGTGATACGATGGCAGATTTTCCAATGAGGCCTCAAATGTAGGCTCAGGAGGGTCATGAAAACTACATGGTTATCATTATTGGAATGCAGCAACATCTTCCAAGGTACTGCAGCACCTTTATATCATCACTGAAGCAAGGCAGAGAGGACAAGTTTGCAACTAAAGAAAATGCTAAGTATTAAACTGTAGCTACAAAAAAGGGGGAGGAGGCTAAGTCTCCTTTTTGTCATTTCTCTTTTCATATGACACCCATTTAAGTTTTCCCAAACCATTATTACAGCAATGCTGTAAAGACAAGGGGGACAAACTAACCCAAATTTTCAGGATGGTTTTGCTTGTGCCTTGACACTGTGCAAAGAATTCAGAGTATGTGCCCCCAGAAGAATACTCTCACAAGCCTTGCCTGGAACAAATTCTATCTGACTTTCCACAGGATCCAGGCTCTCCTGCTTTCCTTTAAAAAATATTGCTTCTGTTGTTACTGTGCTACTGGTGCTCTTGCAGACCCCAAGCTCCTCTGCAATTCTCTCACCCCATCCCAGCCACAGCCTTGGGAATACCATGCTGTGTTTTAAATTCAAGTTGTATTGGCTTCTCTAAGTTTGAGACAGACCTCTAACATCAGCCTGGTGTAATGTATTTGTATGGTATATTTGTCTTGGCTTTAAGGAAATACATTAAAAACCTTTCACTGAGAATATGAGATATTGCATTGTCCTTGAAATTGTGTTTGGACCTTCAAAGCCATTTAATCTCAATTAAAGCAGAGCATACAAGATAAGGTGCTCTGAAGACGCATTAAAGCGTGTTACAGTGCCAGGCCTGCGCGCACTCTGACACATCCTAAAAGCACTGTGGCACTGGTTTGAAGGTACAGTTCAGAGCTCTCCCCGTGCCCCATTATCCATGGATCATCAGCATAACTCAGAGCTCTTCCCCTGCTCCGTGCCAGAGCGTGCTAACAAGTGCTGCTAATGTATGAAGGCTTGACATGATGGATTGTAATGCCTCTGGCTCTGTCATGTCACAGGCAGTTTATGCATTAAATAAAACACACCAGGGGATTACAGAGTTAAGAGTTTGGAAATGCACCATAAAGCCTTTTAATTCAAAATCACCATTTGTGATCTATGCCGGAACTGCGAAGTGCAACCGAAAGTTTGACCTCAGATGGACGGTCAGGAATTGGTTTGAGGTGGGTTTGGGGTTCTCAGTGCAGCCCATCCACCCCGGGAGAGCAGCCTTCACACCACTCCTGCCGGGATGCTGAGGGCTGTGGGGCACGCGGAGCCAGGCTGCCCTCGCAGCTGAGCGAGCACGAGACATTTCAGGGTGACAGGAGCGAGTTTATGCTGCCATTGATTTTGCTGCACTAATACAGAGGATAAACAGAGGACTCAATTCTCCAGACTTATCAATCTGGCACCTTTCAAGCACATTTAGATTGGCACGGGCTTTTGTTTCCTGTTTTCCTTTTTTTTCCCCTTCCCAATTACATGTTAAGTGTAGCAGTGTTAACACATGTCACTAGAATATAATCTCCAAGGATTTCAAGAGCAAATAACACTACGAAAAAATTGATTCACAAAGAAATGTTTAGCTATCATGATCATTGAGAATAAACCACATTATTTTCTTAAATGCCTAGTTCAAATACTGTTTTTAGAGTTATTTTGACAGAAGATTTTGTAAAAGGTGCCAGCAAACAGTGTGGAATGACAATCACACAGGAAGAAGATGGTGCCACAGTCAGAATTCACCAGTGACAAAGATGAAAGGCATTGGATCATGGTTTTTGCAGGGATCTAACCTCCATGCCTACAATATTGTTCATATAGCGGAGTCCTACTGTGCCAGAAAATACATTTATATTTGTAACATGCTAAAAATACCTTGAGTACCATGATATCTTGGTTCTTTTCCCTACTTGCTTTTTGGGCTTAGAAAACCCATTCTGTAATTCTGTCCTTAATCTGTTAACCGATTTTTTTTAAAGCAGCTCACTTACCAGATAAGTCTGTTGTTAATAAATTTATGGCTGACAATTTTTTTTTTTAAAAGCATTATGTGGGAATGTGAAGCAATGAATACACCAGAATGCCTGTTTATAGATTCCTACAAAATAATGATCACGGAAGCACAGAGCCCCTACAGCTTCCAAAGAGGAGGTGAAAGCTCTGAAAGCAGAGCTGTTTTAATACCTCTGCCCACATGTGGACATGCATGCTAAAACTGATGCCCACAAAGTTTATAACCTCTGTCATGATTACTGATTGGTAGTTAAACTTCTTTTTGGAGTTCACTGCCATTGCCCCTTTACTTTAGACTAATAGAAAATGGTAATTTTTAATATGTCTGTTTTGTATAGGGCAAAGCAGGCCACAAACAGCTGAGCACACTGATATAAAAATACTCAACACAGCCTGTCTTTGTAGCTCATGCACAAGGACTTTGTGTTTGTTTACTGCTACCCAGGTCTATTGCCACAAGTAACACCAGCAAAACGAGACGAAAAATCAGTGAAAACTGATTTCTCTGTAAGATGGGAATATCCCTGACCCTTATCAGAGCCCCTGTTGTTCATCTTCCACTGGACCCCAGTGCCTGGAGCTGTATCAATGCCTCAAGCTCGGACAAGTGCCTTCAGTGTGTCCTGAGCTGGCTGGTGTGAAGGAGGGTTTGCCAGAAAGAAACCAGCTTGTCTGGCCCCTCAGAGCATGGGGAAAGCAGATGTGTATCTGTCTGCAGCTGATCGGAGCTTTTTTCCCACTTTTTTCCCCTCCAACTTTGCCTCTGGACTCTGGGATGAAATCCGTACCTCTTGCCCATCCTGGGTAGTGTCTCAGGGAGTTCATATCCCGCCTGGAGAAAGCCCATCAGCACCTTCCCACTGGCCTGAAGGCCCTGAGGTCTCCAAAGCCAAAGCAGGCTGCCCCACACCCATTGCAGAGCAGCTTCAGCCGTGTGAGCAGCTCCTACACGGTGCCACTGAAAAGCAGATTCAGCAAAGCACATCAGAATTGTGCACTTCTACCCTCACACACACTGGTGCATTCTCCTCACTGTCCATTGCTCAAAATGTGAACAGAATCTGGGTTTTATCTTATTAGTGACCTGGTTCAGGCTCATATTTCCAGTATTTCTGGAACTATTTCAGTGATGAACTGTAGATGGAGTTATTAACCCACCAGAAGCATCTGACAGAGGAAAAGGCCCTCAACACATTCTTTTCCAAAACACTTCCAGTATTTGTGATTGTTTGTTCATTTCCTAAAAATAGTACATTTAAAAGCATGGAAAGGCAGAAGGCTGGAGTTATTGAGGCATGTGACAGATATGACAGATACCTGACTTGGCAATGCCACAGGACTTCTTCTCCACATACCATTATTCACCTCTGAACACTTCTTAACAAATTCTACACCTGCAGAAAAGAAGAACAAAAGACATAAATGCAACAGGAAAAGGAAAGATTTCAGGACAAAAAAAAAGTACAATCAACCTACCTATCAACAAACCACATTCTTAGAAACACAAATAGCCAAATTCACTTGATTTCATTTCATTTTAGGAGTAGCAGTAGCTCCTCACTGTTCCCCAGTTATCAGTTCACATCACAGCTCACTCCCTCTCATATTTCAACCTTGTTTTCAGCTGATCTTCAATGGTTTTTGAAGTTGGGCAATAGTCTACCCCCTGTCCAGTAGCATCAGTACTGGGCTAATGCAAACAAGACCAGGTTCACTTTCCAAGACATGCCAGCTGCCTACTGAAGACATCTGGGTGACATTCCCTTTGCAGTAGAAGGTCTTCTCTCAGTTGTTACAATACTTGCACATTTCTAAGGAAGCAGAACACCCAGTCTGCAGTGGGTTAAGAAAATCCCCTGGAACTGCATCATAAGCAAATTTTATTCCTGTTCAGTGATTTATTTAAATGCAGTTATCTCTGAAGGATAAGAAACAAATCCCCAGGGTATTCACAGAAGCAGGGAGTTAGGTCACAAGGGGATTTTTCACCTTCAGATCGAATTAACTGACTTTATTCTAAAATGAGGATGGCCAACTGGGATGGTCAACCAAGCATTTGTCCAAGACTGCAGAACATGACAAGCAGAGGAACTCTGCTGACCTGAAGGGGTTTTGAGTAATCTGAAAGCTCAGCTGTGGGAGCAAGTGAATTAACAGAGACTGCTGGGGCTGAAAACTAACAGCCTGTCCTAAAGAGGATCCTGGAGAGCTGTTTGATTTAAAGACACTCCTCACCTCCCTCTCTATCCATTCTCCAAGGGGTTTGGTATGCATTTTCTTATCATCCTCAGCAATATGAAGATATCAGGACAAGGTTTGTAAAGTTAGGAAAGCTGCTCTGATCTCTTCTAGGCAGCTGTTCTTAGAACTGCATGCTGAGGCAAACGTGGGAGTGTCTTCTCACCCCCAGAGATGCACACTGGAACCTCAGTCAGGCCATTCATTTTCACCAGGGCATTGTAGGGGGTGGACTAATTCTGAAAACTGCCAACACAGACATTCATTATTGTCAGTCTGAGCAAGGTGGTCCTGGTAGCCTCCATGTAAGCCCATATAATGTTAAATATTCAAGTTTTCTTATGCGGATAATGCCACAAGATAAACCTCACACAGAAAATTGCTCACATTTACAGGGAGTATAAAGATTATGCCTTTTAGCCAGCTTAAAAATATGCAAAGTTACCATTTAAAAATAAAATGCCTTGATAAATATTATAATCCATATGATACTCCAATTATTTGAACTGGAAAACCTCCACACCTAGCAAGGCAGTAATCTGATGGCTTGCTAGAAGAAACAAGCCATAATAATGTAATCATGTTGAGATCCCACACTAAATGGAAGAATAATTTGAAAGGATGTATGTCTGATTCTCCATTACCCTGATTCTCTGTTACCCTAGGCCTTCTTCAGGCTCCTCTGATGAAACAGCCTCAGACCATCAGTGCTGTTTATGTAGGAGAGCAGAAATGGGAGTTCTGGCTGATAATTGGATTATGGAGAATGTATTGCTGGTTTTTGCTGTATTGTACTGGAGCCAGCGTGGACATAGGTGGTAAGAGAGGGCTCCCAGGCTGTGGCTGTGCAGAGCAGCACTGTCACACTGCTGCCAGGGCACCACTAGATGTCTGTCTCTGCCTGTGCTCGCTCTGCACCGTGCTACGGGAGGGCCTGGCCACCAACTCGCCTTTTGGACCACAGCTTCTGTTTGTGCTTGAGACAATTTACCTCACATAACCTGAATGCTGGTAGAGAGCACCCACTCACTGGATTACCTGTTTAACAGAACAATTAACTGCAGCTACTCCTCTCCATGAGTGCACAAATGAGATGGTTCTCTTCCCCCCCACAGTATGACACGATTGCCAGGAGAAGTTAGAGCAGACTGGGTAAAGCAATGTCTCCAGTGTGATCCAAGAATTATTGCAGGGAGTGGGACTTCTGCTATTGTCTCCAGCTGTGTCAGGATTTGCAGAAATCCACTTGCCCACAACAGAGATGTCCATTTTGCTGTGTCATTTTAACAACTCATGGATGGCTCCACTCACTAATGCAGAGTTTACCTTTCCGGCTGTGCGTTGTCTAATCTATCTCATATTTTGTACTTCTTTCCAGCTGACTCAACTCGTTGGTTTGTTAAGGACTTTTCACACTCCTCACCCATTAAGTAAACCTGACTTGCACGCTCAGTTTGCATTCCCCAAGCAGTGCCAGAGCTGAGTTCCCGAGGAAACGCTTCCAACACACACGCTCAGGGTAGCATCTGCTCGGTGAGGCACATAAATTCCTTACCGTGTGTGATTCAGTGTCTTTGGCTGACTCCTGCCAGCGAGCCTGCACAGAGATCCACCTCAGCAGCACTGCCACCTCTAAATTAACCTGTGGCAAGCAAGGCAGCTACAGCTTCCAGCCATTTCTGCCACTTCTCTGCAGGAATTCGCTGCCTCATGGCAGGATTAAGAGGGCCGGCTCAGATGCTGAGGTTTGCAGGTGGACAGGGTAACAAAGGGCTCTCCCCTCAGCTCCATCTCCCCTTTCTTCTCCCCTACTCACCAGTGATAGGAAAGAATTGGAGAATTTTTTAGGATAAGATGCCAAAACACTTTAAATCTGACTTCAGATCCATTGTCATACAATTTGGCTGTACTGAATGGATCGGTGAGCACATCCCTTGCATATGTTAAAGTCCCTCAAAGCAGAGTCACACAGTCATCTAGCTTATTTTCCCTCCAAGCAAATAATCAATTCTTTCTTTTGAGTGTGTATCTGCTATTATCTCCATGTCCATTTGAGAAACTGAGTTAGAGTGAGTCTCAGTGGATTGCTAAACGACCACTCACAACATTTCTGGGAGACCAGAGACAAAGCCAGGAATGGAAAAGACAACTAAAGACTTGGACACTCAGTGTTTCATCAAGCTGGCAGCAGGTTCTTGGACAAAATAAAAGTACTGTTCCACAGAATGTTCAATTACACTATGGAGTTCAATATCATTTAGTGTTATGGAGAATAAAAGTGTAAATGGGTTTGAGGAAGGAATTAGAACAGTTGATCCCCATGATGACAGAGCTGTTTATCTGTCTAACTAACAGACAGACTTTTTTGTATTGGACTGGGTACAAAAGTCCTCTTGCAATAGCAACAAGTCCAATCCATGGGATGAGGGGAAAATATTCCCTGTTCCCTACCCATTCCTTAAACACTGCCCCCATCTTCCACCTGGCTCGTTCTGGAGATGTTTCACTCAAGAGGATTTGTGTTGAGGTCACCACTCCAGCCCAGAGGACAGAGCAAAGCTCCATTTCATGAGGGAGATCTAGCAAGCCAGTGCAGTTATGGTTCTATAATGCAAACAGGATTTGCAGGGAAGGAAGAGCTATTTTTGCGATTTTCCTCCAAGGTTCAGAGACTTTGTTCCTATAAAAAGTATCATGTCTTAGTTCAGGATGGCTGGTTCAGGGCACGCCATGGAACAGGCAAACAATGATGGCACAGTTTGCATCATGGTCAGAAGACTAAGCTGGTTAAGTCAATCCAGGTGGTTTTCCCCTTCCACACACAGGAAATTAGGCCTTTCTGCCCTGATCCAAACACCTACTGCACACCAGGCTGCCAGGTGTGGAAATCAATATGAATAAGAGAAGAATCAATAGGAATAAGAGAAGACAAAATTTCAAAGGGAGCCTTTCCACCTTTTGTGACCCAAGCATGGTACAATGGTTGTGAGGGTAATTTTGAAACTAAGGGCACTGCAATGCTGTTTTTGCTTTGCAAAGCAAATGCCAGCTCTCCAAGTGTAGTGGGAACTGATGGCAGCTCAAGGCTATATCCATTTTTATTCCATGAATGTACCAGGAACTAGTAGTGCTGGGGGGTGGTTGTGGAAAATGAGGGCATCTAAACAATTACTTGTTTGCATAAATATTCTAAATATGCCTTTAGTAAAGCACTGGGGTTATAGAACTAATTACTCTGCTCATTTCTTACTGACTTCCATGGCTCTACCTATTCCCTTTTAGGGTGGATATCTCATTTTTTGTACAGATCTGTATATGCCCTGGGTTTTATTGATCTTTTTGTGAAGGTCAAACCAGATATGTGTTTTCCTCTCCTCAAGGCCTGTTTCCAATGCTACATTTATTAAGCAAGTACATTATTAGCAAATGCAGAAAAAAAATAAAGCAAATTGAAATAAAACCAAACACAATCAGTCTATTTACATGCTTATTCTTATTTAATGACACACTTCAGTGCATGGCTAGTTAGACATGCTGCCTGCAGTTAGAGAAGACTGTACTCAGCTCACACCTTTCCCTTTCTTAGCTGAGGGAGTTCCTAGCAGCAATCCCAATGAAGATCTCCCACACCTTGGCTTTGCCTTTTAAAGCAAGCTGGACTCCCTGAAAAAAAAAAAAATCCTTATTTTAGTTTTCCTCTCATTTTCGTACTGCTCAGTTATGCTTCTTACACACTCTACCTTTTTTTTTTTTGCCACCATTCATTTTTTAAAGCTGGCAAAATTCTAGCCAAACAGAAATATCCAGGGAGAATGCCTTTCCAGTTTAGTCCAAAATTGTTGGTGTGGGGCTTTTTTCTCAAAATGAGAAAATCCTCTCCTATCAATTGAAACATTTTGTTCATTTCACAGCACTAATGTTTCAGGTTTTAATTTTCAGGATTTTTTTTCCCTTATAAGCTTCTAAGTTACCTTTAAGTAAATTAATCCATCCACAGGATGCTTTTGCTATTGTTTGCCATCTTAGAGGCTGAACTGATCTTGTGCTTGCTAAAAGATATGCAGGAAGAATATCTGTGATAGCCCACTTCTGATACGGAATGAAATCCATTTTGGAGCAGCACTGTGAGAGCCCCACCACAGCCATTCTGCTCCTGAATAAATAGGCTGACCAACACTGTCAGCAGCCTGTCTCCTGCTGCTGTTAACTCTGTGTAACTTGGCTTTAAATGGGATATAGTTTGGCTCTGAATATTTTCATTTAGGCCCTTAGCATTAGACTCCCTGACACATTGTTAGCATTACCAAACCTTTCAGATACATCAAGGAAACAAAACTGAAAAGCCAGTGAGATAAATCTATGCTCCCAAACAGATGCTGCACAATCACATGCAGCTCAAGATGCCAGGTCCTAACATCTTATTTCAGCAAGTCTTACAGGTAAGAAATTTAACACAACCTCACCAAACACAGGCTGAATCAGCCTGCAGGATTCATGGATTTTAAAGTAAGCAAGGAGAGCTATGACTATCCAGTTTGATTTGCATTGCATAGGCCAAAGAATTTCATCCAATAAATCCCGCTATCAAATGAATTATTGCTTCCTTCCATGTAAGCAATCCTTAGATCCAGTAAGTTGTGGCTGAATTATAGCACATCTTGCAGGAGGGCATCCAGCTTCCGTTCATCCTGTAATGCTTACAAGGCTAGGCACAGAGCCCAGCAAGCCATCTCCTTCTCCATTTCCTGGTGCTGGAACTTAATCCAGCTATGATGGGAAGGTAAACTTACGTTGTTGTGAATACTATGTTCATATAGCGTGCCCTTACCCCATGCCAGAATTATACCTTTGCTCAGGGAAATAAGTGTTTCTTCAGAAATGATGGCTGGGATAATGGGAGGAAATCAGTCACCAAGAAGATTGCAGCCTACAAAAGGAGCACTTCCCATTTGGATCTTATCCCAATTTCTTTCACAAACTTGGAGAAATTTGAAAAGTAAAGCAGAATTTGGAAGGGGGAGTGAAGAAGGCAAAATGACACAGGGCAAGAACATGAAAATATCTCATATTTATCTCGTGCCCCTTACTGGATATTTTGGAAAATAAACCCCTGGACATTAGGAGTGTGTGGTGGGTTAAACCACACAGTCACTGGCTCACTGTCGCCAACAGGATGAGGGAGAGAGTCAGAAGAGAGAAAGTGAGAAAACTCATGGGTTGAGATAAAGATAGTTTAATAGTAACCCAAAATCTGTGCACACAAGCACAGCAAAGCAAGGAATTCACCCCCTGCTTCCCACGGGCAGGCAGGTGCTCAGCCAGCCCCGGGAGAGCAGGGGATCCCATGGAACGGTGGCTTGGGAAGACAAATATCATCACTCCCAACAGCAGAACTCAGTCAAACAGGCCCTGACTCATCTTTGGGCGCCTCTTTGTGTCTCCCGACAAACAGCAGCATGTAAAGAGCAGTAAATTCCTTACCTGGTGCTGGTTTTGTGGGGTAAAGTTGAACATTAATCATAGCTATGTCTAGATGAGTGCAGACTGAAAATGATCCTATTTATTCTACCGACAGTTATGCGAAATCAATTTGCAGCTTATTTTGTGTATCTATTACATCATTGCAACAAGGAATATGTTTAATAAGCAGAATCCCAACAACTCCAGGGTGGAGGAGATATTTTTGTTGTTGTAGGTGTTTGCCATTGGTGACATAAGCAAATACAAGATGTCCCAGCTGCAGCCCATTCTCCCGCCTGATTCAAGATTTTAATGTGAAAATGGCTATTTTTAGGCTGGAGCTCATCTGAGGTTGTTCTGTGTCCCCAGCATGTAGCTGATTGCTGATAACCTATTTGGGGGGATGGGGGTGAACCAGTGCAATCTGCAAACATTACGAATCAGATTGACTGAAAAGCAGAGCGAAAGCTGCAGAGACCTTTCTGAGATCCAAGTCCGATCTCTGATACTCTGCCTTCTCTTGAGGATCCACTCTTCAGTTATAAGTGACACTTCTTTCACATTTTAAATAGCTGGCAGAAAACAAAAAGGAAAAGACCCTAAAATGCTTTTGCCAGACTAGTCAATGCATTTAAGCTGAACATTTCTATACATCAGTGACCTTTAAAATCTGTTAGGAAGGTGAGATGTTAAGATTTAGTCTCAGCCAGGTGATTGATGTTTTTTTTTTCAACTGCAAAGCAAAGCTATAGCCTGTAGTCTAAAGCCTATTTATAATCCTCTTTAACAGGACTTGGTATAAAGATACAACTCATTTCTTTGTGAAAATAGTCTGGCTCTGCAACAGTGTGATATATTGAGAGAAAACAAAGTAAGAACCTGGAGCTTGCCTCCAAGATATACATTAAAGAACTGTCAATAATTGCCCTGCATTTGAAGGAATTTTGTTAATATGAAAACCTGATAACATTCCTACAAAGTAAGTGTCAGTAAGGGTGTTCATTCATCCACTTACCTTCTGAAACAGATTGGCAACGACAATAAACAACAGCAGAAGCAGCTTTGTGGGTGGGGCATTTGTTTCTCGGGATGCTCCCAAGGATGTCACTTTATCCTACTTGCAAGTGCCAGTGCAGCAAGAGCAGTCTGAGGGACAGTGCCTATTGACAGCAATGTTTAATGCAGCCCTTCACTCTTAACCTGCCCTGCTCTGCTGCTCTGCCCTTCCTGTGCTCAAAGAAAGGTAGATGCTGTAAATGTACCTGCCCTTTCAGGAGATTTTACCACGCAGCTTTTTCACCCAGTCCTTAGAGAGGACACGGAAAGAGGGAGAGAAGTTCTCTTGCCTTCACTGAAGTAAAGAAGAGGCTCAAATTCAACCTGAACGTCGAGTGGAAGTCAGGACCTTGTTGTCCTTTACAACGACCCTGTTGTCTGCTTTTTGCCACCTCATTATTGGACCCTGGTTTGCACCTCGCACAGAAAACCACTGACAAACCCACTTTTATACCATCACCAGACATTTGCCTTCCTTCTGGAAGACCACGTCGACATTTTTTTCCCCCTCCTTCATTGTGATTTTTCAATATGCAAGGCTGTAAATAGCACATCGGAAAAAGCGTCAAAAATGGAAAGCAAAGTCGATTTGTTTTACTTAAAGGGATATACCTCAAAGCCTGTCCTAATGCACTTCCAGAGCGTGTCTGCTCTGGGGCTGAAGAATGAAGCCCACATTATGCACTCAGGTTTCAACCCTGACATCACTGAATTGCTTGATTGCAGTTGAGCTGCAGTAAAAATTCACGAGGAAACACATCCCTGGTGCCTCAGGGCAACTTCTGTTTGAGTTTTCCAGTGAAGGAAAAAGTGGGAGCACGGCCTGGGTTATTGCAGGCTGATCCCCCCGTGCATCCAGTCCCTCCCGCCAGTCAATCCCGATGGATGTGCTCCTGGCTGCTCTCTGCTTCCACTACCCTTTGTCTCACAAGGAGAAGCATTCCTCCCTTGAGACTCAGACTGCTGGGGCTGCCTGCTCCCTCCACAGCCCCACACCTTGATCTTTACCCCAGGCAGCAGTTCCCTGCACTCTGCAGCCACCAGTCCCTATCACTATTTGCAAGCCTTTTTCACATTTAGTAACTAGGGGAGTTAATTCCGAGATTCTGCTCCAGGGAGTTTTAACACGAAAGGGTTGCTATTGAATTTAGCAGTGGCACCTTCCTTTTGCAAGGAAACAAGAGTGTTTGTACAATGGCAGAGTAAAGTATTCCCCGCAATCCCAGGCAAGGGCCTTTCTAGACTGTGCATGTCCCAAGAACGAGGTGTAAATGAGCTAAACAAATCGAAAACCACATCAGGCTTCAGGATCTGAAACGGAACCTCAGTGGCTCTGTCTGAATACAACTGGGACTTAACTGCAGTGCAGACCCTCGGAAAAGCCCAACCAATGCGAAAGGGGCAGTCAGTAGCTAACTTATGTAAGCACAGGTCAACTATTGGGAGACAGCAAATGTCAGCTCAGACAGCAGATGTTAATTACAGAACCTAAGAAACCGAATTCGCCTTAANCCGGCGCGCCGAATAAAGCAAATACCCGCTTCTCGGATCTGTCTCTGAAGTGTCTCCTGGCCTGGTTTGGGCGATTCACCAAAGACATGCTTGGAAAGGGTCAAAAGCCAAACTTCATGGCAATGTGATCAAACCTAGGGTTTCTGTGGGCAAGGAGAAGGAGACACTAACCAATCTCTCAAAGGAAATACTGAGTCAACCTAGTGGCAAGACTGATTTTATTCTGTGTAGTCAGTCTGGAATTTCCCAGTTCCTCTGAAAGCATTGCTGGAGGAACATGGTGTACATATTTATTTTACCTGAAAGCAATACAGGAACATTTGCTGTTACATCTTGATATGAGAATGTTAACTGTTGGCGCTGCACTTCTCAGGGAAAGAAGCAAAAAGGAAAGAAGAAAGCTCCAGTAGCAGGTAAATATCCCTGCTGCTGCATCTTCCTCTGTATGTCCAGCCTTTCTATTTTGGTTCTTTGCTGAAAGGAAGTACAGGACCAATACCTAGGAAACATGACTGCCAGCATTCATTAAGACCAATGCTTAATCTCAGTTGACAACATCAATGTCAGAATCGTAGCTGGGAGCTGGCAGCATTTCAATAGAGGATTCTTCTGACCTCTTACACACTACTTCAATAAATAATCCTACCGGGAAATATGGAGAGGAGCATTTAAAATGATTTTAGCTGGCACGTCACTACGAGGTTGAACCACCATGTAGTGATGTGCCCACTGCCTAATTCCACTGTGAAATGTTGAAATACAGCTTTTAGCTCCACAGAAGCATGTAGGCCTCTATTTACATGCAAATTAATGCTATTCATGTGTGAACTACAGCAGGTACTGATTCTGCCAGATGGAATAATTTGGGGATGGGCCCATTCTCTTTTGCTGAGGGCTGCATGTATTCTCACATGCTGTAGATAATTGTTGGAGTTTCTATGTCACCAGAAGTCCCAATTAAATAGCTGTTTAAATAATTTACTTTTTTTCCAAGTGAAACATGGTCATGCATGCAGTTGCATAGACTGAAAATAGTGATGGCAGTAATCACACTTCTAATGCCACTGTTAGCAATAACACCATTAGCACTGAGGGAGAAGCAGGTGGCTCAGGGCAAAGTATCAGGAAACCTGGACGTGTCACTGCCCAGTGATTCTGGACATGCCATTTCATCCCAGAAGCAGAGAATATGCCAAATTGGAAAGGACCCATCAGGACCAGCGAGCCATCGCCTCTTTCTTCCCTTTGTTTTCATCTGTAAGTTATTCACAGAAGGCATAACACTTTACTCAGTTCCTGAACTGAAGTAGGCAAAAAAACCCATAAATATTACTGTGACATTTACATGCATTTTGCTGCATTAGCCCCCACTTGACCTTCACCAGCAGAGAGGGTCACTTGATTTTAATCAATGGCAGCCCCTAATTCCACAGAATTAGGATATTGAAAAGCAGTAGGTGGCTAAACTGAGCGATGCAAACAGGCCTGGGTTGGCTGATGGTGTTTTATTTGAAGCACTGATATGCTTAATATTTGTTCAATTATCATCAGCAGAGAAATCAAGAGATCAGTGTGTGAACCTCCTCAACATGCGCTGGCCAACTTTATATGAGGCAGCAACAAACACAAGACCTGAGAGGAATCAACAACAGGATCTGCTGATCTATTTACAATTGGAAGCTACAAAGGATTTCTTAGCCGGTGATTTTCATTCTCTTGAAGCTGGAGATGCAGAGACAGATTTTGACAGTTCCACAAAGAAACGGATTTAATTAAACTGAAGAAAATGAGATAAACTTTGCATAACAAAAGAAAGGAGGAAAATACACCCATCTTGCCTAGAGAGGCTGGGTGAGGGGCTGTCCTCACCTCCTGCTCTCCTTGAAGCCAGTTCCTATCCCTTCCAGTCATTGTCACGGCTGTGCCCTCCCACAGCCCTGCCTGAGTCTGCCCAACCCCATCTGTGTCTGCAAAGGGCATCAGCAGAATAACACAGAAAGCAGGGGAAGGGAGGACCCCAAGCGAAGACAATCAGCTGCACCTTCACAAATCCGCAAAGGCAAATGACTGGAAAGATCATAACCAACTAAAAAAAGAAAAACAAACAAAAAAAAACCCAACCAAAAAAACAACCCAAACCCGCATCAGAAAATCTCTAAATTCAGGCTAAATATGCAGCCTTCAGGAAGGTCAGCAGAGCCCTTTCCTTTCTCAGTTTTTCTTATTCCAGAGCCATGTCATGAGCATTCAGCTTCGCTGCTCCCACCCCCTGGAATGCTCCCAAATGCCTTTCCATGTCAGGGGCTCTGGGGCCAGTGGATGGGTTTGCTTCACCTGTCAGTGCTGGTGAGCACTGCAAAACACAGACTTCCATGGAATCCTTGCAGTGGGAAATGCAGCAGCATCTTCCCGCCACGGAAAAAAATCCCCTTATGGTAATCCCTAATTCACCATCAAAGATATTTCTCCCTAAATATAATTTCTGAAAGGCCATTTAAAAATAAGATCCGCCACAAATTCCTGCAGAAGGGAAAAGAAAAAACCTCAGTTGTGAGAATCACAGGTGAATGGCACACATTCTGATACTACTGCCTGAATCTGTTTCCTTTACCAGAGATAACAACAAAACAAAGTTAAACAGGCAAAGTCCATTCTGGACTTTTGATTTTTTCCCCGTGTGCTTGACTTCAGGAGACTAATTTTGTTTTGTTTTTTTAAATTTAATCTCTCTTGGTCAAGTCAATGGGATAACAATACATTCAGAAAGTAAACAAAGGGCACTGCCATGTGGCTGGTGTCCATATCTGTGATTGTTGTGTCTTCAGCTGGTTGCACATGTCTGTGAATGGAAAGGCTGGGTTTGCTTGCCCAGCCCACCAGGAGTTCATCAGCACCCCCTGGCAGAGACATGGGATCAGCCCTGCCTGCCATGTGGAAAAAAGCCCTAACAGGACAAACAGTGAGCAGCTAATCTGTACTGCACCTTTCCACGGCCACTAAACACTTCTGCAGGAGGTGTGAGAAGCCCACTTAGTTCTGTTCTCCGTCTCTGAGAGCAACCAAGGAGGGAGCACCAGCAATGGGAAGGCACAGGGAAATGCTTTCCCTGCTCTGCTCAATAATTCAGTCTCTGTGACAAAACATTTGAACAGACTTGCTTTTAGCAGCCACTAATATGCTTCTCCTTAAAGAGTTTAATCACATTTTGAATCCATGTTTAATTTCATTTTCTAAAAAACTTGTAGCAATGAGTTTCACGAATTAATTTTACAGTTTGTGGAAAAAAAACTCTCCCTCTTCTTTCTGCTAAATGTACTCACCAGTAAGATTGCTGGTTATGTTCCTGCACACCCATCTTGAAAAGCAGCAAAGTAATAATTCCTGATGCTTTTCCTTTATATTGTTTACGATGTTATCTGCTTCCATCATGTGCATCCCTTTCATTTATTTTCTAAGCCAAAGACTCCAAATCTGTGACCTTTCCTCCTATTTTGAGCATTCTTGTTGCCTTTCTCCTGTTTTAATATTCTGCCCTGAGCATTACTTTGGACTTCTCAGTACCAAATTTTATCTGCTATTTTATTAGTTCTGTGAGTTTAAGGTCTCAGCTTTTCCATTTTCAGTTTGACTATCCTGATATTTTTTTTTATTGCCACTACACATGAACCTCCAGGATCTCTAATAATGTGCTGATTAGTACAAATCCCAGCTGAAAGCCTTGGAGTGCCTCCCAACAATAGAAAAGTGGTCCATGTATTCCTAGCCTTTATTTCTTATCTTTTAACCAGTTTTTAATACTTTAGAGGACCTTTCCTCTTATGCTTTGACAGCTTAGTTTCCATGATGGTGTCTCATGAGAAACCCTGTCAGGAGTGTTGAATGGAAACCACATGGATGAAATGTTTGTTATCAGGAATTAGAATATTCATTCAGGATCAGCAACCTGTGGAATGGACTGTTTGATTTCTGGAGAAGAGGAAAAGGAATTGTGAATCATTTATAGGATGTTTCCTGACATCGTATGTCAAAGTAGATGCTGCAGATGACATTAAAATATCATCATTTCAGTAACTTAGCTGATGTTTTAGTAATATCTGGTGAATAATGTAACTGGAATTTTTCTCTAAATTCTATATAATCCCACTTTCACTTCTTCTTTTCTTTTTTTAAATTTTTTTTTTAAATTTTTAGTTTTTTAATTTTTTTAACTGAAAACTAAAATGAAAACAGGGATGACCTGACATCAAATAGAACAAGCTGAGCTTGCCATCCAGCACACTTTGGTGGGGCTGAAGAAAAACAAGAGCTGATGTTCAGGGCTGGAGCCCCTTGGCAGCTCCCGTCAACCCTGGCTCAGGATGCCAGCCCTGCTCGAGGGGCAGGCGGGGAGAAGCAGCAGCCTCTCCCTCTCCCCTTCTCTGCTGCCTGTGGCCCTCCGGAGCGGCTCGGCTCTGGCAGGTGCCACATGGCCACGCACAGACCTGGGGACGGGCCACGTTCCCTGCCAGCCTTGGCAGCCGCCCCTCGCTGCTCCAGCCTGGCAGCAGCAGCCACAACAAGTCCCACTTTAGCACTCTCCCCAGCCTGGCGCGTCTCCTTTCCAAAAGGCCTGGGAAGTTCTTCAGACCTGGAACGCTCCAAGGCAGGGCTGCCTCCTTCGCTTTGTCAGGAAAATTAATCCACAAACACCAGAGGTTTATGTCCAAAAAGGAGACAGAGGAGTCCTTTTACTTTATTCGAATAAAGGGAGAGNGGCTGCCTCCTTCCCTTCAAACCCGGAGTGAGTGCCCCGAGGCAGGGCTGCCTCCTTCCCTTCAAACCCGGAGTGAGTGCCCCGAGGCAGGGCTGCCTCCTTCCCTTCAAACCCGGAGTGAGTGCCCCGAGGCAGGGCTGCCTCCTTCCCTTCAAACCCGGAGTGAGTGCCCCGAGGCAGGGCTGCCTCCTTCCCTTCAAACCCGGAGTGAGTGCCCCGAGGCAGGGCTGCCTCCTTCCCTTCAAACCCGGAGTGAGTGCCCCGAGGCAGGGCTGCCTCCTTCCCTTCAAACCCGGAGTGAGTGCCCCGAGGCAGGGCTGCCTCCTTCCCTTCAAACCCGGAGTGAGTGCCCCGAGGCAGGGCTGCCTCCCTCAGCCCCAGGAGGGGCAGAGAAGAGGGGCAGAGGCTGAGAGCAGGTGGGCAGCGAGAGCCCTCCCAGCCCCGCTCCCCCAGGCAGAGCCTTCCCGCTGCCCTCTCTCCTCACCCTGTCTCTGCCATGCACCCCAAAACCCCTCTGCTGGCACTCCCAGCTCCTCCTGCCACGGCCCGAGGCAGGGCTGGCACCGCCGGTGCCCGGCAGCGCCCGCTCTGCCATCCCCGCGGAGCCGCGTCCTCCCCGCCGCCGAGGAACCGCGGCGAGGGGATGGAAATCCAGACTGCCCACACCGAGAGGGCCCTGTCTGCTTCAAACATATCCCGGTGGTTCGGAGACCTAAGCAAAGGGAGCAGAGAATCTGTATGAGCAGGCTTTCACATCCTATTTGCTTCTGGTCAGGGCATGGAGAAAAATAATTTACCAAGGAAATGATCTCACAAAGACATAACGTAAGAATTAGTAATGTCTAAAATAATAAAAAACCCCCTCTCTGTATGTTATATTTTCTTATAATTTCATTAAAAGAATCATTTTTCATCTTGAAAAAAAAACAAGTTAGATTTTATTTTATTTTATTTTATTTTATTTTATTTTATTTTATTTTATTTTATTTTATTTTATTTTAATCTTGTGTTACTTCCTGATGAATAATCACGTGGAGATAAAATTTAGATTCGTGTGTAGGAGGCATTTCAGGATATAAAATATCGTTGTTAGTTCCCTAAGCCATACATTGCAAGATTACCAACATTAAGATTACACCTAGAAGACATCTGCAAATACTAAGGACGGTAAAAGTCATTAAATAAAATTAACATTTCCCTGTACTTCAGGTAGAATAAAGAGTCTGAATTCCTGCTGCAGATGTCAAGCCCACTGTTTTGCCTCTCCAGTCATGACCAGTTTCATATGGGAAGTTGTCTTTGTAACAGGGGAGCTTCCTACAAGGTTTATCTGGAGCTGCACAACAATTTTAGAATAAAAACTAAACAGGAAATTTTAAAAGACAACCTCCCCCTGCCAATAATCTAGAAACAGTTAATGAGGGAGAATTACTGCTCCTTGACAAAATGGAGAAAGATTAGAATACTCGATGAGAACATTGTTGAAATTTTTCCTTTCTGAGGTGTTCTGTGCTGGCTGGGAGCCATTTACTCCTGCACTGCAATTGAAGAGAACATTTGCCTCCTTGGTTTTCCACTCTAATATCTCATAGCACAAGCAGAGCTTTTGTTATGCATCAGCAGCTGCCAATATTTTAATGAAAGGCTCCAACAAAACCGGTTGTCCTTTTCATTTCTTTTAGCTGGCAGCTCTTCAGAGTTTCACTCCCCGGTTCAAACCCAGTCTGCTGCAATCTCTCTCCACAGCCCTCCAGGATCTCCCAGTATTCTCCCATTACAAACTGATTGACTACACTGTCAGAACCTCTCAGCAAACTTCCCAGTTTCATTTAGTCTGCAGGACTTTTGTCTTCGGCAAAGCAAATTCCCAATTCTACCCTTATCTCATTTTAAACTGGAAGGAATGTTTCGCATCAGATGGGTTCCTGCTGAATCCAGATATATTTAGCAAAGTCTCTGTCTCTTCATCCTATGATCTGCATTTGTTTCTCAACATGTAAGGCCTTTCTTTGCCTATTTATATAACATTTTAATTTTATATATATATATGTATATTAATTCTTGTCTGAGTGTGTATTTCTCCAACACTCTTGGATGCTGTGATAGGCACAAGCATGATGTCAGGCACCTGAGTAAGCCTGTGCTTAAGACATATAGATCTGGAGAAGTTAAATACGTGGCTACACACTCCCTTGAACTCTCACTGACAAAAAGATCTGTGGCCTTTTTGCACTGGACTCTGCTGATGTCTCTGTTTTATGCTATTGGCAACAACAGCACTTAACCAGCTTCCTTTCTGGTATGATATTCCAAGGACCTTTCAGAAAATCAGTTTCAATCAGGGGAAAAAAAAGAAACCCTTGAAAGATAATAAATGTCAATTCATTTGTACAACAAGAATAATGAGGCTGATAGCAAAACATAGGTTAGAAAAAACCAGTGGGAACACTATGAATTATATTCTTATTCATGACACAGAATTTAAAAGCACAGAATTTGCCCAATTTTAAAAAATTCTGGAGACCTGATCTTTTTTTTACCCATTTCTCCAGGCTTTGCTGATTTATCTGGCAGTGATGTGTCTGTGGAGATATAAGACTGCTTGGCGTGCTAAATAGTGTCACTTTCTTCTGATTCTGTCGAGTTTTAATGTTGACTAGCACAAGGAAATGTTAACCTCTCCTGTTCTCACTCTTTCAGTGTGATTTCTAATACTTCTGACACTATCCCTTGCATGTCCTTGTTTCTCTGTAATTACATTAACACGATGATGCGCCTTCATCTGGGACTTCATCGGGATTTCATCTTGTAAAGAAAAGAAAAGCCCTAGATCACTGCAGTACCTTTTTTCTTATGGAACCACCTTCAAAGCCTTAACCTCAATGTTTCTAGAGATCTGTCAGCTTAGAAGTAACACCTGACACCGCCAAATTATTGCCATTATCACATCCAGGGCAATCACTCCTCCCTCCCCTGCCATCCCAAGGTTTTCAGAAAACAAAAAGCAGGGTGCCTTTCAACTTTGAAAGTTGTTAGCAGCAGGTGTGACTTAGATTTACTGAATTATTCCACTGTAATGTCCCAGGAAGATTTGGCAGAGATTGATTCCAGCCACACCGAGGATGACACATATCAAACTCCTTCACAGATGCTTATTCACCCATCAGATTATATAACGCTGACCCTGGAATTGCTGAGAACTAGAAGGAGCAAAGAGAGAGTTGGGTGTGTGTGATCTGGATGCCAGGTCGTTAAGACTATTCTGGTGAGACAAAACAGAAGGGTATGATGCAGGCTGTCTACCTCAGGCTATGAACTTGTCATCTTTCAAGAGAAGTGAAGCCGGTCTGCCTAACTGCCTCAGCAATAAATAGAACCTCTTTCCTAGCACATAATAAAAGCAATGGACACCTTCTACTCCAGTTTTTCGTCTTCATTCTCTCATCTAACATTGCCCTGAGCTCTTCTGGAGTGCTTGTTTAAGAGTGCTCACTGTTGATACCCATAAGCAATTAATCGTGGTAACGGGGCTATTTTTTTATGCCGCAACTGTCATTTTATGTTTACAAAGACAACATCAAAACTTCAGGAGGTGGTGGGACACGGCTTATTTTTTGCAATGTGAAACAACGCTTAAGATGGGAAAGAAAAATACTGTAGTTATTCCCTAAAAATTTCCCACAGCGTGTCATTAAGTAAACTGGAATGTGAGCAAACACAGGACCTGGGCTGTTGTTGTAGAGCTGAGATATTTCTCTGCTGACACAGTCTAATGCTAAATATGTGTTTGACCAGATGTTCCAGTTTAAGATGGTTTCTTCCCTGTGGCAGAAACCTGCCTATGGCACAGGGGACAGACAAGAGGAAACTCAGCAAGGATTCCATTTTGAATCCATTGTTAACAAAGCCTGGCTCACACTGGACTACTGAGAAAGTGTTCTGTGGGTGCACAAAAAACGTATCTAGGGTTTATTAAAAAGCCTACATAGCTAAAGGACAGATATTGCACTGACTGACCTCTCCCCACTCTTGATAGTCACAGAATTTAGGGCAGCTGGGCCCATTTGGTCTCCTGTATCTGGCAGGACATTAATTTCAGTTACCTTAATGTTCAGCCCAATACCCTGATCTGGAGTGAGGCACTTTGAACCTTGACAAACCTGTAGGGACCACAGGCAGCAGTGTCAAAGCCATCCTTCCAACCATGATGCTGCTTTTGAGCTGCCTCAGCTTTGCAGGAATAACAAGTTGCCTTTCTTGCCAGATAGTAAAAACTTTGTTCCTGGCCATTGTGTCATGAAAATTGTCGAGTTTCTTTAGAAAAAACTTTTGTTAGAGGCTAATATGTGATCTTTGGTCTTCTGAGGAGTGTGTTTGCCTTCCTAGGAACAGCTTCACCTTGACCTAAATAAAAGCATGGCTTGTCCTCAGTGCCCTGGCACAGTCCATGCACTCAGCTCCAGCCCTCATTTCCTTAAGTCTTTAGGCTCTGAGTTGGCAGAACTTGTGTCTGCAGTTGTTGCAACAAAATTATGCTTACAAACGAGGGACATAATCAGGTCCCTTTAAAAATCAGGTTTATGGGAACTAATCTAAATGTGAAGTTAACTCATTTTTAAAGCAGCAGCTTAAACTGTCATTAAAGCAACAAAATAAAGGCCTTTAGAGAGAAGGGAGCATTAAGAGGAAGGAACAGAGACATCAGGTTACGGATAGAGTTGTTTCCTGCCCAGCAAACAAGTAGTAGAGCTAACCACTTCATCTTCCACCTCACATAAGCAAGTAGTTGATGATACAATAAACACAGGAAAAGTGAGTCTCAGTACTGCAAATGGCTTTATGCCAAAGCGCAACAAAAATCAGGCACTGAGGCTGGATGAGCTCTTTACAAACAGGCAAGTTAAGGCTGCAATATTGCACAAGATCATTTAAAGCCTCTAAAAACCCTTAAAATTTCTCTCCCTCTTTCACTGGCACTTTAATAAGGCAATTCCCAATATTTGACTTGTGAAATAGCCTGGAATATAACAGTTGTATCAGCAGCCTGTAGCGAGGCTGTTCCTTATTGGCCCTGTGTGCACATTTGAAACCCCCTTTGTAACACGATGAAAGCCGTACCTATTCCAGGGCTTATTTGCACAGAGGGAGTAGTTAAAAGTTTTGATTACTGGGACTGCAGATGGCGGGGCCGATTCTGGGAGTAGCAGGCTATTCTCCCAGTCCCCAGCATCTGGAGACCACTGGCACCCATTTTTTCTGAAAGAAATCCTTTTCATCTGATAACAAATCTGTGACTCACATTGTTCACTTCAGCAAGCCAGCACAGTGTCACATCAGCTTTATCCCCATCTTTAAATATATTCATGCCATCTGTCTCTTGGTCTCAACTGGTGAAACTATTGCAACGTAGGTTACGTACAATCAATTCCCAGTTGTTCTGAACAGCTTGAGATGTCTCACATCTTACTCAGTGGCTTGTGGAAGAGACTGGTAAATGACTTTTTGTAGGAAGATGATCGGTTTAGGATTCCCTTTGCAGACATTTCAGATGGCAAGAAGTTCAGATTTTAGCTTGATATCTTTGCACTTTTTCTCCATATGGTTTTGGTTCTTCTTGCAAAGAAATGTGTTTGTCTCCGTATGTCTCTTATCTTGAGTTTTCAGTGTCAACTTTAATTAGAAATTGAAAATCAGTTGGTTTGATTTATATCAGTATTTGTCATTGATGCTATTGTCTTTCAGGCAATCATATTCAGACGTTAATGTCAGATTAAAATTATTCTTTATAGGGTCATAAATATGAAATATGCAATTAAAACGTTGCCATTTTGAAACAACAGAGTGTACGACAGACCTCTGCTCACGGTGCCTCAGTCAGCACTGTCCTTGTGAGAGAGCCCTGTGAATCTCTGTCACTCAGACCTACCCCAGCCAAACACAGATTAAATCTGTGACTGCAGGTGCAGCACGGTTCAAATTCAGACACCAGGGGAGTTAAGTTTGCTCTCAGCTCTGAGATTGTCAAAGTGAATGATGATGCATCACCCAAGTGGGGAATGTAGGTGGTCCTTGCTGAAAGCTGGGTATCAGGAGCCATTGGGTGTCCTTCCATCCCTGGGAATGCAGCCCAGGGGGAGCAGAGTGCTGGTCCCTGGCAGGATACAGCTGCTCCTTCTGGGGAGGGAAGCCTTCACCATCTACAGAGAGAAAAGTGGAGATTGTGGAGAAGCACAGGCCTGAACAGGCAGGCCAGCACTCGTTCCACAGATTTGTAAGCAAAACCACTCTCACCCAAATTCTATTTCTGCAAGTACATCATATTCCTAATTTTTTTTTTTTTTACTTGAAAAACTTCCAGCTTCCTCATGAGGTTATTCCACACTAACCTCTGTGTTCTAGTGACAATAGGTAGGTCCTTGCCTTGAAGCCTCTGCGAAGAACTGGGATTTGTCTTTTTCTTTAAATGAAAGGAGCCTGAACAAATGTATAACTTCATTCTGGTAGGTCCTTTTTTCATCCTGTGCCTGTAGCCAGCATTCCTCTTTCATAGGGAACCCTCTACAGTAACTTAGGTGACCCTTTTGTTCCGTTCCACAGGAGCACAGGTAGCATAAGAATCCCCAGCATCCCCTCATTACCTCTCCCAGAGGTGGTAATGGGCCCTCAGATAATCCCTAAATAGTGCTAAGAACTGTGTGTGAAGAGCTGTACACAAAAGAAGCCTTTCACAATGAAGCATAAACCAAGGTATTTGATTTATCCTGCAAATCACAGGAACAAATGCTGCATACTCCTGCATGCCAGCTACTGACACGCTGTCTTCAGGCTAGTTATTGGAGCTGGTTATTCCCATTATTTCCACATTCCCAGAGATCATTTTGCCATCAGGAGTGGCTGCAGTCTGAGTGTTCAGAGCTGTCTCCAGCAGAGAGTAAATCTCTCCTCCCACAGCCCCTCACAGCACGTGGCAGGGAAGAGGGAACCTTGAGGCTCCTGGAGGAGTGAGGCAAAGCAAGAATTCGGCAGGACTGATGGCGTGGACAGGTCCTTACAAGTTAGGGAGCAGGTAAAATACTCATTTTAGCAAACTTCCAGAATTTTCTTAGCTGCAGAGGAAAGGACACAAATTCAAGCACCAACTGCCCTACTGGCTCCTCCATCTGTGATCAACAGTGTCTGGAGAGATGATAAATGCCTCTGAGAAATGGCCAGGCTCCATTCTGTGGGAATTTTATTTCTGTGTAATATTTTTGATCATTCCGTCCAGTTTTAAAGTGGAATTTCTTCTGCTCCCAGCCATTCTGGGACACCCTGTTTTTGAGACAAGATATCTTGGAAATTGTTGTACCACCTGAGATGCTTCAGCTCTCTGCAGGGCTATGGGGACATTGACCATAAAATAATAACAATAATATCTGAAGAACTGCTTCTGGACACTGGCCTGAGTAAAATCAGTCACATTTTTGGAAGGCACCCAAGTAGTTTTAGCCTCCATATTTTCTTCTCTCCTAGCAGGTAAACTGAGAATAAATCTGGGTCTTTTACTGCGGTACAGAAGAAACAACCTGTTATGTTGGGCTTCGTGGGTCAGTGCTTTGATATCTGTGCCAGTATAAATCTGAGCTAAAATGTATTTCCTAACTACGCAGGGAGAGCAATAGGGAATGTGAAGGGAGCTCAGAGGATAACACGAATTAATGAGATAGGCTTCCAGTGGCCATTGCACTCATCTGCATGAATAAAAGGGGTCTGGTTTGGATTTTGCTTCCATCCCAGCTGCTGGCAGCCCTGTCTGAGGAGGAATGGGACCCCTCAGGGTGTCACCTGCCGTGCACCTGCACATTTCTGCTGGAACAAGCTGCTGCAAATACAGCTGACGAGGGCAAGGGAGCCACCTGCTCAACCCCCTTGCCAGCGGCACCGCTGCTGCAGGGGGAACCCTGCCCTGCACCTCCTTCCTGGAGTTCCCCTGGAACATCCTGGCTTGGAAAGAGGGAGAGATGGTGAGAAGACATTCAGGAATTTGTCTAGTGAACCGTAAGAAGGGTCAGTGAGATTGTGGAGACATACATTTTATTGAGAAGCGAATTAAAATGCAAAATATGGGGCACTCATACTGCAATGTCTCCAGTAGAAGTCCAGTGAATATCAACCTAAATTAATTTTGGCCTCTTTAATCAATCATCTCTTTATGAAATACAAATAAAGCCACATCAGAATGACATGTTATTAAGGAAGAAAAGACAGTTGCCCTAAACTTCTGGTGACAATTTACATAAATGTCGTTTGAGGCAGCAAGGTTAAGACCTCAGGCACAGCATTATAATATTCTAAAGATCATCAGCAACTTCACTGTATACAAACCAAGAAACAAAGAGGATTGGTGCCCTGGAACCAGGGGGTGCTGGAGGAGTGAGAGAGAAGGAATTTAATTTGGCATCTCTGCAAATCTTAGGGAGCTTTTAAAGCATAAAAGGAATGTAAACAAGTCATCAAAATAAAATAGCCTGAAAGAAGAATATTTAGTGTATTTTTTTTTTTAAGAACTGTGATCCTCAACTCATCCAAAAAGATCTGTTTTTGTAAAAGATCTGTGTAACTAAGGTCCATGGTTGGTGTATTTATTATATTATAGTGTTACTGTGACAGGATTTGTATTACTGTAACTCCCAAGTCACCAGATGGAAGTGGGACCCTGTTATGTCACACATGTTTGCTATAGAGGAATTTCACATGGGGAATTTTATTTCCTAAAGAGTGGAGAGATGGAAGGAGACTGATTTCCTGGGGATAAACTGAACATGACTGGTTAAGCCCTGATTAAAGCTCAGGAAATGCCATTCACAGCCAGTGCCCAAGCCAGTGCCCAGCCCAGCTCTTGCACCTCTCTGTCTCTCATATTCACCACGGGTTTCCTCCACAGAAAGGTCATCGGATCACACTGAAGTCTCACTCGAAGCCAATTTCTCTCATCAGGTCTCTAATGTGTGTTTTGCTTTCCTTCCCTCCAGCCTGTTTATCATTTATTCCCATTCTCCTGTATAAAAAAATGAACAAAGACACTTTCTAAAGGCCATTTCACAGCTTTAGGGAGCTGTATTCAGGAGAGTAATGTGTGATCTAAGGCAAGCTGAGGAGCATTATTTTCCTATCACCACCCCACAGATGATGGGGAGTGACAGATTACATGCCAGTCACAGCACACCAGGCAAGGGGCCAGGCTGCCAGGAGTTCTGTCCTTTCTGGCTCCAGCCAAAGCATTGTTGAGAATGAAAGAATGATTTATAAATAGCTCACACTGAAGTCAGTCTATCATAGAGGCTGCAGATCAGCCTGGTCTTTATTCAGGCTGTTCAAGATGATGTCTGTGCGCTCTGTGCGTGCAGGTGTTGCATACAGAGCCTGCAAGGATCATGTCCCAGAGCTATTCCCTTCCTTGCTGTCACCTTTCTTTGCAAGAAAAAGAAAACCTACTGCGAGCACATTTAGCTTCACTCCCTTCATTCCTTTTTAGCTTCCCTCTCATTTGATAGATTCCACATTAATTTGTGCTCTCTTAGAAAGACTTCTTTTTTAAAAAAAAAAAAATTCAACTATCTGTCCTTTCTCTGAAAAACTGACAAGGAAAAAAGAACAATATCTTATTAGCAATCATGTTAACAGATCTCCCACAGAAAGTGTAATATGGAGAGTTAGGATTCAGTGACAGAAGAGAGCAGAACCTTCTGCCAAAACTGAACGGAATCAGTCTGGAGCCATCACAAATGAGTCATTATTCTCTAACCTTTCACTGACTGTTCACACACAAAAACTATATGTTTTTCCAAGACTTTCTGCTTATTCTATGAAATGAAATCTATCTAAATCAAAGTATGAGTATCCTCAGTCTGATGAGAGAATCTGTTAGCAGTCCTAGTGGGCCCATGACACCTTTATGCAGACTTCCTACAACTTAACCTGTGGGCAGAGCCCAGNCCAGCCTTTCTGTCCCATAGCTGAACACAGCTACCAGGAGGAGTCT
This sequence comes from Edolisoma coerulescens, assembly GCA_013397115.1. Classification (NCBI taxonomy): domain Eukaryota; kingdom Metazoa; phylum Chordata; class Aves; order Passeriformes; family Campephagidae; genus Edolisoma; species Edolisoma coerulescens. The sequence goes on along the minus strand of VWZW01003067.1, from coordinate 1,017,596 downwards.
CCTTTTCCAGGTGAGTGACAGGGGACACTGGTGTGCAGCCAGCTGCCAGAGATCTGCAGCAGCATCCCCTGTTTTGAGGTGACCCCTGAAATGCTGTGGCGTGGTGTTTTTACATGAAAGGACCTGAAATGGGACTGGCTTTCTAATGGATACCTTCACTTGGTGTATTTCTAAGTAACTTCTCTGAAATTAACTTTCTGCATTATCCATTAAACTCATTCTTGGCACTGCCAAAAGGAGGGAAGATGAATAAGGGCTATTTCTTTCAGAAGAGAACTCCTAAGTTACAATAAAATTTTATTGCTAAAAGCAAAACCAGAACAGATTGGAAGAGAATCTGTGCCCACTGAAGACTTTTTTAAAAAAAATTATCACTAAATATCATTTATCCTGTTTTAATCTTATGCACAGAACATCATTGCTCCTGATATATTGACCAAGAATAAAACCTGACAAGTTACTCAGGAGCTGAAGGTGTAAAATGAAGACTAATGAATTATACATATGTTTTGGGCATAGGTGAAATCAAGACAGTATGGGTCTAAATGGGTACTTACAGCTACCAAAATCATATAATCTGAAATTTTCAGCCATCCACCTTCTGTGTGTTCTGCATGTGTGAGCAATGACCGCCCAGGATATCAATAACAGTTAAAAAGAGAATTACATTGCAGCTCATCACATTGTTTGTGGACTTATTCCTTTGGGGTGGGAGAGGGAAGAGACAGAGAGGCAGAGAGACAGAAAGACAGAGTCTCAGACAGATGGGGTGCAACATTCTTGTTCTCCCATCTACACCCATAAATCCCTGAGACAGACAGTGCCTCTTGCCAATGGAAGGGTGGGAGTGAAACCCTGGCTGCCATGAAATGGAGAGGTCCCCAAGTTAGCTTCCTTACAGGGTTAATTCACCCTAAAAAAACCTCCCTGCAATCAAAGGCTGCTTCTAATGTCTGACATGGAGGTTTTATAGTTATCTGTGCCTCTTAATGCCACAGTCCTGCACGTTAAATCTATCCCAAGTGGAAAATGGGTCCTCTCCAGTACTGCAGAATTCCTGTTTCAGTGTTTGTGGTGTGGTTCCATTAATTGTGGGTCTGGTTCTGACAGTGCTTCCTACCAGGAGCAGTGCAGGGACACAAACAGGACAATTCTGGGCTGGCATTGCCTGCCCTGCTTCCTGTTTTGTGCCTGCACGGGTAATGCTGAGCTGGCAAACACCAGGAAGATGGTGACGAGCAGCTCTTTGTGCAGCAGCTGAAAATAGATCTGTCTTAAAAGAGAGCCTAAGTGTTATTCATTGATCATGTCTGTTATTGTCTACATAAATAGAAGCAGCTGATTGCAAAAGTCCTCCACTTTGGGAAAATGAGGAGCACACTGCCAGTTTAAGGCCGGATTGCACATGGCTGATCAGCAAACTAAAGGCAGAGGAGTGGGAAGTGCTCTGCCCCAAGGCAGCAGGATATTACACGAGTTTTGTGGCTGATCCTCTCCTAGGGGTTCTTCAAAGCAATTAAAAGTCTAGGGAAGCTTTTATTTATTAAGAATCTGCATAGTTTGTGAACTTGAACCCTGAGAATCTGATTTACATGGGTAAGTAGACAGTTACATTGAAGTAATTCACAGGAAAAACAGAAACTGTGTTAGCAAGGATAACTAAGTCTCAGAAATCTGGGCATGAACTTAATCAGCAGCAGGATTCTAAAGCTTCTGTGCTGCTGGGTGTTTATATTATGTGCACTGGGAGTGGCAGTGTCCAAGGCCAGGTTGGACAGGGCTTGGAGCAACCAGGGATAGTGGAAGGTGTCCCTGCCCATGGCAGGGGTGGAATGGGATGAGCTTTAAGGTCCCTTCCCACCCAAACCCTTCCATGATTCTATGATCCTATGAATACTATTGCAACAACCAGTTACAAATAAAATTATTTGATTAGGTTATTTACCACTCCTGTGGTCATTTTTCTCCCACTGCCCCCCTGACCAGAGGAGGCACTTAAAAAATTTGACAGTGATCCTTCATTGTGAAGACTAAAAATTTAATTTAAATTCTACCTGTTTTTTTCTTTTACCAATAACCTTATTGTTGGTTCATCTCAGACAATAGGCCTGCAATTTCCCCTGAATCCTGACACAAGATGAATTCTAAAGGTTGTTAAGTGCCCCTAAAATCACAGCAGGCATTTCTTGCAATGAATCCAAAATAATTATGTCGTACTCTGCTCCTTCAGCCTTTTCAGTGGTGGGAGGTCAGGACCTGCCCTACCATCAACTGGAAGTTGCAGAGGATGAACTTGGCTTGCAGAAGGAGAAATGTAGAAAACGTTGGGTCGGGCATCTCAGCACTTCTGAGAATCCCACCAGGGGCCCAGCAACATCATTTGGAGGCAAAACACTTTTCAAAATCTTCCTTCAATGTTTTAGACTCCCTTAAACCTAGAGCATAAAGGACCATATTGTCAAAGATTAAAACAAATATATTTCGTCTTAGTGTCCTCTGAGTCAAGCTATTCTTAGAGGAAGCAAAAAAATGGAAAAGAAAAGAAATAAAAGCTCTACCACTTATCTCTTTAGTGTATAGAAATAGCAGTGTTAGGCTAATCCAAATATTACTTAGCCAGATCCTGGTTTGATATTCCAACGGCGCATATAGTTCTGAAACAATATTTTAATATTGAATTCCCTAAATAATTATTCACTCTAAAATATATTCAGTCCATAGAATTTTTCCTTTTATTTTTGGGGATTGAATCTGGAAGTCCTTATTAAGGTAAGATGCTGCAGAAATCCACAGGGTTTACCTGAGTTAAGAGCTCAGGAACTGGTCCTGCATATGCACATAAATTGCTTTGGGAGCTGGAAGATTGTAATGTAACAAAAGAAGAGTCCATAATGCATGCAGGCTTCTGACAGTTTTTGCAAACATCAAGGAATATGACACCTACCCTTAATATGTTTCTGCTCTGATTATGAAACCTAAACTGCAAGGAGTCCATCTTTGCATATGCCAGATAAATCAGTTTTCCAACCTGAGCTGTCTGGCATTTCTTTGAGTGGATGATGAACTTGTTAAAAATGAAATAGAGAGTAATGGGTACTTATAATTTAAATGAACCACTGCATGCAAAGTAATTTCTTTAAACTCTATGCCAGGTAAATCTTGAATCACCAGCATGACACATTTGAAAATTTAAAAATGTGAACATATATTATTTAAATACAAGTACCATTAATTGAGATTCAAGAGTAGAATTCATTGTTTAAGGGGAAAATCCCAAGATGCCTGTGACACCAAAACTTCCAGAGTCAAGAGAAGTTACACCTGCAGGTGGAGAACAGGTTACAAAGGTCCCATTCCTCTCTGTCAGACAGGCCAACCCGATGTTTACCTTTGCCAAATTGCAAGGAAGAACTTTCAAACTTTGTATAATGGAGGAAAATGTTATCTTCCTCATTATCTAGAGGCCTGCTAGTAGGCAGGCTGCAAGAGGCTCAGGAAGGTGAGCTGTGCTGCTGCCCAGAGCTCAGGGTGTGATGTCTGGGAGCCGCTGGCAGCAGCTGCAGGAATGCTCGGTGCTCGCCCTGCCAGAGCTGGATCAATGCAAAGTGGGTCTGAAACACCTCACTCTAATGCAGCCTGACAGGTCTGGAACTGGCCAAAATGGTTTATTTTCACTATAGACAGTTCAGCTTCCAATGTAAAAGTTTTCCCTTTAAGAACAGCACATCTTTTAGGAAGATCTGGCTAAGAACACAGGGGGATGAGGCTGGTTGGCTGGAAAGGATTTGAGGTGGGGAGTTTGTGTTCGGGGAGATGTTCTGCAATGTTGTTTTGCAATCAAATTTCCATCAGCCCCAGCAGTAAAATCCAGGCATATTTTCTCCACAGCTGAGTGGAACAGCCAAAGCATTACGAGGAGCAGCTGTGCAGATGCATCAATCTGTGCTGGTTCTGTTCAGGTCTGAAGTGAGGATGGGCAAGGTGGAGATGAGTGGTTTTTGGCTTGCAGGTACAATCTCCTTCCCTCTGCAATTGTGAGTCAGTGCTTTGCAGTGCCTCAGGTACACTCCTGAGCTCACATGACAGGGAGTGAGGACACTGTGGGATGCAGTTCCAGCACAACAGCAGGATCAGGCTCTACGTGGCTGATGTATCACAGATTTCTCCTGGTGTGGTTGTTAATTATGTCTAATATTTGTGACATCTTTCCAGTACAATAAAATACAAAAACTCAGGTTGCTGATACGTGGGTTAAGCCAAACATCCTTGTTCTAAGAAGTGTTTTTCCCATGGAGATTCCTTCTTCTGAAAGGGTGAGAGGTTGAGAGCTATCATGGGTTTAGCTCAGGAGCATCACTGAGACTGAAAACAGCAACGAGGAAAGAAGAAAAACACAGTGTGTTCAACAGAGCACGTTTAGAGATTTTAAAACTCTGTATTTCCCTTGACCAGACCTAAAGCAAACCAGTGTTATGTTCTGCTGTGCCTTCATCACGGGGAAATCAGAGTGGATTTTTAAAGTGCATTAAGCAATATGATGGGGTCACACGAGGACTGATGCTAAATTGAAGAAAATTGAGAAATCTGTTCTTTAACTGCGGTTTTGTGCTACATTTGAACTTACTCTTCCCATGGCGATTTTGAAAGCCTTGCCTCACACTAAAAATAATTAACCTAACACTCAGTAATGCATTTGAAATCAATGAAGTTAAACAGGTATACAACTGGTGTAACGAGTATCACCTATTAGTACAAATTCTGAAATTATTTGGGTTGGTTTATGTCAAGGGGTAGTATCTCATTGACTTCAATGAGCTTTGAATAAAGCTTTAAAATTCTCTGTCTCACTAGATTTTGGATTTGTTTAATGAGAACAAAACAAGATGGTTCCACTTAAATAAATGGAGCTACACTTGTAGAAAATTAAGGTAGAATCAGAACTGGGATTACTGAAATTATGTTTTTGGCAATCACAATATAAGGGTTCAAAATCAATTTCCTGTTATGGCCATTCTGGAATAGCATTTTCCTTCTGGTTTTTTTTGTAAATATTTTTAATAAAACAAAAGTATTTTACAGGCATCACTCATATTACCGAACCCAAATGGATTTACAATTTCTTTTTATTAACACTAAAAGAACTTTAAGTCAAGTTTTAGATGCAGTGCAAGGCCATGGAACAACAACAATCTTATTTTTATAGTCCTACTCATGTAGAAGAGCTTAGGCTTACTTCTATTCAATACAGCCAAGGCACTGCACTTGGTAAAGGCAGCTGATAGCCATGGTTTGACTTGTTCTTGCCTTCATGGTTCTGAAAACAAAAGAGATTAGGCCAATTCTTCAGGATGCACAAACCCTCCTCTTTCAATGCATTTCAGCTACAAAGCTGTGACTGTTTTATTCAGCTTTCTCAGGCCCAATTACAGTTCTCAGAAATGCTGCGAACATGACAGGTGGAGTTATCCTAACACAGAACACTTCAATAATATTTAGATATTTTCCCAGTTCACTGCTTGGCTTTGTTCATGCTCAATGCCCATCTTTCTGTTGCCTTCAGTGGCCTTTGAACCAACTCTTTGAAGATTCCACTAACTCAGACCCTGTGGGAAAAGCCAGCTAAGTCAGGTCAGCTAAGACCCTTTGCTGGAATAAGCTGTTAAATTAAAGTTTCTTTTGGAAATAATATTCTCAGTATAAATAACCCACTGCAAACCCAACATTACCAGAAAACAAATTAACAAACCAGTAAATGCCAGACTGGATTGCAGTTGTAGCAGGCAGAGCCCTCTATCTTATCCCAGAAGATGAGGAATGTGTTTGGAATTGAAAGCTGCTGGAGGAGTTTTCACCCTGCAAGCCAGTGAGGTGAGGGCTGGTGCAAGGAATTAGGATGGGGGTGTGCACAGAGCCTGGAGAGCCCCAGGCTGACACAGGTGTCACCTGGGCAGGAAGGTCTGGGAATCCATCTGGAGTGCCATCCACTCTCCTGAACATTTTCATCTCCAAAGCACAGAATATTTTGCAGTTTTGACTGGATGATTGGCATGAGGAGGAGGACATAAGCAAATCAGAGTGAGTCCCCAAGGTCACCTGCTGAGAAGGTGTCATCAGGGAAATTGCCACAGCGAAGCTGCTGGTGGGCAGTTCAGAGCTTGCTGTCCCTTTGCAAAGGCTTGTTAGGCTTGATTGTGTCTTTCCAGGTGATTTCACAATCGAGGGATGGCACTGATGAGCAGGGAAGGGATTAAATGCAGGGCAGCTGATGAGAGTGGGACCTGATGAAGATGATATTTCTACCAGTCCCTGTATTTGACACGTTTGTTCAAATAGAATTACAGGAGAGAGTTCTACTCTTTTGTAAGCTCTGTTTGATTGGTACAATTTGTGTTTAACATCTGCCTTTGATTTCCTGGCTTTATAAAGTGACTCCCATGGCTCCTATTATCCAGCCCAGGCCCACCACTAAGCTAAAACTGGCAAGGTGGGAAGGGCAAGATTGAGGCTAACAGCAGAAAGCCCTGCCAGGTACAAACTACCTGAACTTTAAACAAAGAAGACAACTGACAATCTTTTATATACATGCTTGCATGTATATTTTGTCATTAAACTTGATAAAAAGTTTGTCACAGAAAGCAAAAAGTGCATGAGCAATGTGCCATTGCTGTGTTTTGAAGTGTGTGCTTGGGGGAAGTTGCTGGGAGACAGTAGGGGAATGTCACTGTTGAGAAATGGTTGGCTTTGTTCACAGCTGTGTAATTTCCAAGCTGATTGATAGTCTATGCACAGGCAGAGCAAATATGTGTTGTCCTGAAACCCTGAACTTTCTTTTTGTTTCCTTTTATAATATTTTTTTCCAGTGTAGAAACCCCAGAGTGCAAATGTAATTTCCCACTGCTAAAGTAGAGCCCCCATTACGTCACTCATGTCCATCATTCTTACCCAGAAAATGGTTTCTTCAATGGTATTAACAAAAATGACAGCTCAAACATTTCCCCAAGTGGGAGAGCGGGATATTTTTGGACATAACTTTTACTTATTGTATTATTGTGTAACAGTTTAGCTCTAAGAATCAAATGAAGTCAAGACACCAATCATCTACCACAATGAAGAAGATCTGCAAATGGGCCATGGACTCAAATAGTTCTTGAGTCCATGTAGAAGGGACACAAGTACTGCTCCGTTTAAGATGAGCCCCATCATTCTCAGGGACTTGTTGTAGTCCTCTGAACGCTTCAGCTTGTGCTAGTGAGGGATGTGAGAGGGTGACTGAAACCAGTGTCCAAGGGACAGAACACGGAAATGTGAAATTTAGAAAACGACATGATAGGAAAGCACAGCAAAAAGGGCAGTGAAGGCCTGGAGACCATTTCAAAGTGCTCCCCCTGCCCAAGATATTTATGTCTCTAACAACAGTTCCTGATATCAGTAAAATCACAAGCATTGGCCTCAGAGACAAAACTTGAGAGCCAGTGACTGAAGTGATCTATTGGCCAGATGCCACTCCTGCTCCTGCACATCTGTGCTCATCAATGTGCTCCACTAGAGTGACTAAATCCAGAACAGCTCCACTGGCCCCACTTTTAATTAAACATTTATTAATAAAAAGATGTGGATGTTATGGATATATGATGAAAGCAGGGGTGGTCCACTGTACATCATTTTCCACACAGCTGGTTCATTGTGTATCATTTTGATAATCTATAAAATGCTCTTTGCAGTTTTTGTTCTGAGGTAGTTTACAATAGAGAGTAAATCATTGCTATACCATAATTGTTTATGTCCACGAGGCTGGTGGCCTAATCTTCCAGAGCTTCTCAAGCAGACATAACAAACATATAGCTAGTAAAGTTTTAAACTTACAGAAATATAGAATCCTGGAATGGTTTGGGCTGGAAGGGACCTTAAAGCCCACCCAGTCCTTCCCCCTACCATGGGCAGGGACACCTCCCACTGTCCCAGGCTGCTCCAAGCCCCAATGTCCAGCCTGGCCTTGGGCACTGCCAGGGATCCAGGGGCAGCCACAGCTGCTCTGGGCACCCTGTGCCAGGGTCTCACCACCCTCACAGGGGATGAATGTCTTCCTAATATCCAATCTAAACATACTCTCTCCATGTTTAAAGCCATGCATGTTGCACATACCTGGTGGGGAAAATATTAATTGACTTGAGACTTGATGCCAGTCAGTCTGGGATTTTCTAATTAATTGTAAAATAAATTTACCCAAAGATAAAGATTCTAAAAATATTGTCTACTTTCCATCTCCCTTCATTGATCAGAATCCTGGTTTTGGAAAAAAAAAAAAAAAAGAGTTTGAAGAAATTCTGTTTCTTTGTGGTAAATAACATTGTCTCTTTCTTTTTAGAAAAAGGCTTTTGTGAAAAAATAACTGATGTATAAGCCACTGTACTTTGTTATTCCAGAAGGTTTTCCAGTAAGAATTTATGGTTTGTGTTTGCTTTTACATTTTCTTTTTCTGAGAAGGGCTGGGTTGCTAACACTACTAATAAAGCCCATTGTTTAAATATTCAGCTGTGTTTCAGTGTGCCTTTGGATCAAGGAAAGGGTTTGGCCAGCCATCACTAGGTTAACCAATTAATATGCACAAAGCAACCAACGTGACAGCAGGCACTCACCCTCAGCTGTAATTATCCCTATTGTGATATAATGCTGGAATTCTGTGTCCTAACTGCAGACGTCGGGGATCTGGCAGGTCAGATTCTCAGTGGAGGATAAATTAGTGTCATGGAATACGGGGAGCACTCCTGGAGCAGCTGGATAGGGCAGCCCTGGGTGCAGCAGAGGTGCTGGCACTGGCAGGGGCTGCTCCCTCCTCCAGCCTTGTCCTGTCACCTGCCACCAACTGAGGGCTCGGCTCTGCCTCCAGCGCTGGCTGAGACATGAGGAAGACAAATTCCTGGGCTGTTCACCAGAACTTCCTCCATAAAACACCCTCAAGCCAAAGCAGTGAAATGCTTCTTCACAAGATGCATGTCATTTGTATGCCATCAAAGTAAGGTGTGGAGAACTGACTCTCCTTCCTGCCTTGGGAGACTTCTGCTAAAAATAATGTAAGTTTTCTTTCCCCAGCACAGAAAGGATGGCCAGGTCACAGGACTGAATAATCTGTACTCAGACTGAAAAAACACCTTTCTTAGAGAAAACTCTGGGACAAATTCTCTCTGTGAAGCCATACATTTCCCTCTTGCCCTTATTGTGTAAAGGATAAAGGTGTGCAATCTGCTCCTCACTGCCACTCCCCAAGGCTAAAGCATTTGAAGGGAGAGCTTGGAGCAGTTTGTGGGAATGGGGAACGATGTAAAATTGAAAGAGGCAGTTCAGATGGGACAAAACACAAAGGAATGAATGAATGAGAGAAAGGATGATGGGTGATGTACATAAGGACAATATTTATTGTATATTCCTCTTAAAAGGACTTCATATTACTCTGTGCCTCCTAAAACGTCTCAAGAGGTTTTTGGTAACACCCAATTGTGCCATAGTTTGGGAAATAACTCGAGAAAAAAATGCCATTTTGCTGCCTTTCGTAGGTAGTTAAATTATCATATTGGCAATGTAACTAATGAAATGAGAAATGAGAGACAGCACTGGCTCCAGCATAATTCCAATGCTGATTGATTGGTCATTCTTAAGAAAGGATTGATTCATTTTATCCCAGAGTGATTCTCACCACCAGTTCATTCCCCTGAAAATGGAGGTGTGAAGGTCTAAATATCACCTATGAGAAAGAAAGCAATTAGCATCTCCAACACAGGACTCTATTAATCTCATGGCTACAATATTCAAGCCCCAAACAATTTACTAAGATGATGTATCTCTATTTAAATCTGAAAAAAGAATAACTCTATATCACACTGGCAACTTGTAGGGGTGTGGTTAATAAGAAATACACATATTTACGGGGAGCACTTGGCTTTTATATAGCAAAATGCCCAAGGATAATATTGCCTCCTGATAATCACATCCCATGCTGGGTTTTATTGCTTATAATTCTCACTTTCTTATTAGAAAAAACATCTCCCATTAAGTTTTTTATATTATCAACCAGCATAGACAGTAACTGAACCTTATCTCCTGTCTTCGAAGTAATTATTAGGAGAGTTCAATTGTTGGTTTAGAAATCAATTATTTAGAAAACTCTCTCATTTTACTGCTTCTCTAAAAGGGCTGGGGTTTATGGTGTGCTTGCATTTTGCTTGCACAGCAAAGCGAACTCTCCAAATCCATCTGTCAAATTTGTGTGCTGTGCAAGTACATTTGTGGAAGTAAACAGGAATGTGTCTCAAAAATGATTATTATATCCCAAACCTAATAGTTGAAACTATACAAACAATTTTTAAAATGCTTTCTTGCTGTGGCATGTGTTGGGGAACAAGGTTTGGGTCCTTGCCCTAATTCACTGGTTTATGTAGTATGATTTTGTCATGAGGGAAAAGAATCATAACCCTTAACACCATTCACAGTGGCAAAATGCAGGGGGACTGTGACTGTGACATCTTGGGATCTGGTGAAAGGCTGGGTCCCAAACTTGGACCTGCAGTTCAGAATGCTACAGGAGGCAGAAGTGAAGACATTTTCATCCTTTGTTGCTTTTTTGACTTTAAGGCACTCCTTACTTTTTAATATTGGTCTGGAAATACTGTGGTCTGAGTATTTTTCCTGAATGTTCATGACATGTTCATTTCCAGACATGCTCATGAATACTTCTGACCTGATATAGGAGAGAAAAAATCATAGCAAGTGTAGTTAAGCACTGCAATAGGAGTCAAACAAAGGAGTATCCAAAAGGTGGAGGCTCTCAAATCAGCCCTGGTCTGGTTCCCTCCCAACCAGACTCTTCCTGTGGCTTTGTGAAATGTTGATGAGGCAACACAAATTCACTCTAGAAGGAACTCTCAGCTCTCTGGGCCATGGGACTTTGGCTGCTGACTCTGCCATCAGCATTTCTCAGAAAAAAAGGATACAAACCAAATAAGTAATAACTTATCTACCCCTAAAGCAGAAGAAGCCAACAAAGAATAAATAAATGAATAGCAAAAGCTCCAGGGTTACAGTCCTGAGAGATGTACTGTTTGAACTGCACTCACTTACCTGGGAGCTGAAAACTAAGAGAACTTGATAAAACTGTAGGGTTTTAGTATGTTTATAGTTTTTTTCCTATGTAAAAGAACCTGTTCAATGCCTTAGGCAAATTCCAAGGCGTATTTTGTGCAACCCCTGCAGAAAACAGGTTTCATTGCATGGCTTGCTGGTTCAATCTGTCCTTGCCAAGGAGTCATTTTTGAGGCATCTGAGTGAACACTGCTGTACAAACATTCCATTCCAGCTGCAGTGGTACCAGCCTGTACCAGACAGCTGGGAGTAACACACAGGGCTGGTACCTGCTTTGGAAACTTGCTGTGGGAGGTTATGGATCTGCCAAAGCAGAACCTGCAGAAGCAGCTCATTTTGCAGGCTGCAATCTCCAAATCTAAATTCAAAGGTAAGATATTTCTTTTTCAGTCATCCCCTGGCTGTACCACATCACCTGCTGCTTACACAATGTGCTGCTCCTCTTCATCTACAGCAGCCACAAGGAGACAGAGAATAAGACCTGTAGCTGGTGACCTGTGTTTCAGTGAGGGGCTGAGGCAAGAGCCCATATTCAAATGCCTGAAACAAACCCAAACCCAGTATCTGACCCTTTAGATTAGAGTTGTGAAGAAGACCAAAATAACCAAGGTGGGGTGTGTCGGGATTTTTTTTTTGGAGTTTGCTTCGTTGTCAGGCTTTTAATGACTCTAAACCAATTATGCCAGTTCTGACTGCTGATGGTGATGCTGGTGCCCAGACTCATGTGCTGTAAATTAGCTCAGCCAGTCCAGATCAGGGTGCAACATTAAATGAAGCAGAACTGCGCGAGGAAAATCTGCTCTGCTTACGTTTAGCACTTACTTGTGGCAAATGTTCTCAACATCCTATTTTTATCCCAGGGCAAGTGAACAGGGAGCAACTTAAAAAGCACCAGAGCTGTGACAAGAATGGCATTTTCATTTTTCTAAAGAGTTTGTAATTTCAAAACTGGTTTCATGCCCATCAGGAAGCAAATCCTATCACTTCAAAATTCACCATGAAAGAAGATTCCAACCGTAACAAACCAAAATACTGTCTGAGGCCAGCTCCTGACAGATTTTATTTTGACAAAAATCAAAATGCTTCATTTGGTTGCAACTGCACTTTAGTGTAGAATACAGAATAGAAAGGAAGGCCTCATTTGAAAGGAAAAATAAAAATATTGTTAGAAAATATAAAGGCTGAGCAAATAAAAAAGTGCTTCATCAGCCCATGGCTCTATTTTTCCCCAAATAAAAATTCAACAAAATTAACAATCTGTCAAACCATTGAGGTATGAGAAAATTGCACTTCCCAATAAAAATTAAGAAATGTATTTTCAATAAACACTTAAAGAATACCTCAGGTATTTTTGGATCCATCAGTTCCTGATATCCCACCTCTGAGAAACCAGAGCCAAAATACCCTTTCTGGACACAGGCTGCAGCTGCAGGTTCTGTGCTGCCACAGCTGGTTGCTCTCTAAGTGCCTTCCAACGCAGCCATGGATGAGATTCCAAGAGGTAAAACAGATGATCAGAGCCAGCCTTGACAACAGCCAAGAGACTCACAAGTTTACCAAGCACTTGCTACTGTGAAAGTCTTCTGAGTAACACCCTGACATGAACACCCTTAGGAAAACCAGTGATTTTGTTATTAAATGTGTAATTACCTGAATTCAGCTTCTGCTTGAATAATCTCTTGAGTACAGCATTGCTTCTTACTCGAGCTGTTGGACCGTAAGACAAAATAACCACCAGCCTTTTCTTTTGTCCTTCTGTCCCTTGAAATAGGATCCCTCGGTTCTTAATGCAAGGAGAGCTATTTGAAAAGGAATATATTGCCATTTAGCAGGTCAGATTTTAACACAGTCTCCAGTGTAAATTGGGAAATGCTCCAATGAGCTCCACGAGTTTACACAAGTAATCTGCTCATACCCTTGCATTCCTAATCAGTGCACAGGACCAACATGGGGAGACTCTTAAAGGTTAATAACAGTCATTTATTTGTACAAGGATGCAGCAGTACTGTATCCATATTTCACAGGCTGCTGGGAGCAGATGTAAGTCAAGGAAAATATTACAGGCAAAGAAAATATATTCTTACACAGAAAAAACTGCTGGAATTTTGCAGACATTTCTGGAGTGCACTGTCAAGGTCTCATCAAGCTACTCATCAAGCTACTTATTATTCTTTACATTTAGCAACCACACTGGAACTGTTTTTGTCTTATTTAAGAAGTGTAATTTCTCATTGACCTTAGATTTGTGAAAATTACATAGAATTAGGTATAGTATGTCAAACTGGAACACCTGTTTAGTAACATAAACATATTTAAATATCAACCTTTCCCTCTGATTGGTTTTTGTGGGAGCAACTACTGATTAGAAACAGAAATTTCAAACCATGACCTTCCATGGCAGGAGTTAACACATTGTGCCATTAAGTTCTGATATTGAATTATCTCATTAACTTAAAAGGGCAGTTTTCTTTTCTTTTTTTTTTTTTTTTTTTTTTTTTTAATTTTTATTTTGCCAAGCACCATGACTTGCAGTGTTGTAAAGAAACCTTGAAAGCAAACTTTATGGTCTTTCTCCACACTTGGAAAAGGCACCATGGTCAACATATCTCTCATTAACAGAAATAAGCGACACCAAAGGCATCCCTCATAATGAAAATCTTCTTTCTTCTTCTAGAGATGTTTTCAATGAGCAGTGGTTTTTTTTGTGGCACAGCTCTCTCCACTGCATTGGAAGAGACAGAGTTCAGAATATAGGTAAGATTGTTGGTCTAAAAAGCACCTGATAAAAGGAAATCTATTTTTTGTTGAACATTTATTACAGCAAGCATATGCACCAACACCAACTGTTCAAATCCTTGTATTTGCTAATAAAGACTTTGTTGGTGTTAAAGTTCAAACTTGGAGCAAATGTAGACGCAAAGAAATCATATATTTTGGGAATTTTTTGAACCATAATATTGTCAGAACAGATTATCAAATGATCAAAGCAGTAACAGAATGAATTGAGGTTTAAATGTTTATGAAAAAGCAGTTATATTGTAGGATCACACTTTTTAATAGACTAAAGGCATTAAACAGACCTTGTATTAGGCTTTGAAATTAATGGGTGACTGTATAACATTCCAGTCTTCATAGATTGGTAAGATTAATGCTTGCTTATATAGCAAATTCAATGGCTCGTTTAATTTCATATGAATGTTTAAAGTTAAATTGCTTTTGGATTAAGTCTAAACTCATTATTAATTTTAACGTCTGAAAGAACTTCCATTTTTTTCTTTCATTTTATTTAATCAAGTGCATCATCATTAAGTAAAGGCTATGAACTTAGATAGCGGAGAAATAAGGAAGTTTATTAATTTCATTTTTAAAAGATCTATTTGTTAAAGTTTAATTCAGTGGCCATTTTAGGTTCCATAAGAAGTTAGGAAAAATAGTGACTGCAGCCTATTCAGTTTTCCTGTAATAATTTAGAGGGAGAGGGTGCTTTTGGGCAATATGTTTGCAGCACCTGAATCCCTCTGAGAATTTCAAAGGTGAATTTTGTATTCACATCTCTGGCACTTTGAAAGACTGATCCCCCTTCATTGTAGCTCAGCAAGACTTTTTCCCATACCAGCTCACAATGCCCATGAATGAATTGATTTCAGTGAATACCTGCCCAGTTTACACCAGGTGAGACCCTGGCTCTATTTCCCACTGATGTTCCAGCTGAGAAAGGATTTTTCCTTAATTCTGTATTAAAAGTTCAGGAGTCTGAGTGCCAAGTAAAAGCTGCAGCAGATTTTCAAATGGCAGAGGACACAGTAAGTCACTTATCAAGAGGAGCCACACGTGGGTTTGTGCTGCCACTCTGGTACCACACACAGGCACTCGCCTGGCACAATTAGACACTGCGCACTAATTACAAGTTCCAGAACAAATATCTCTTTAAAAACACTCACACATCCTCTTATTATGTAAAACTTAATGCATTTGATGAGGAGCATGGCTGAGCGACCACAAAACCCCTCTCTGGGATTTACCTGGGACTATCAGAGTTTAAGAGTGTTGGCTAATGAATTATTCAAAATGAATTAATAGCTTGGGGGAGTCCTTCACCTGTCTGACACAACTTCATTTTCCCTCAATAAGGTTTCTCAGCAGAGTCAGACACTGGCAAACAACTTTGTTTTCCCTTTTTAATGTGTGTGAAAATGTGCACTGTAGACAATGAAAAAAAAATAATAATGACTTCACCTAGCAGCAAGGTAATTTAAGGATGGACCTTTGAATGCTTTGCAGTGGAGACACAATCACCAGCTGATACCTCACCATGTCCAAAACCCAAGAGAGAAACCAAACCCAGGGCACAAGCCGGGCTGTGCCCAGCAGAGCACTCTGTGCTCTAGGCAGCATTGCTCATTTCCTCAGAAAGCAACCACAGCTTTCCATAAAGTATGAGATAACATTTTAAGTTACTTTTTCTTGTCCATTGTATACAAAATGCATTTTTTAATGAGAAGAGATATTATACTTGCATCATATTTGTCAGTTCTTTCCCACTGAATGTCTTACTCAGGAGCTTAAGAATGATTTGCCTTTTGTAGTACTGCTGTCTCCTATTTATTTATGGATTTATTTAATTAAGAAGAGGAACCTACTTTTCTTTATAATTGCCTTTGCATGGTGTGTCTACTGCCAGTATCTCATGGTTTGCAAATGGTGAGAATCTGAGTGCACAGACACACACACACCTACAAAGAATTGTGGCTTCATGGCTTAGTTTGTGATTTACTGTAAATTGTTAAGCACTTCTAAATCAAAACACTTTATTATAATGCTATTTACAATGTTTGAAATAGTGCTAATCACACAGTAACAGAGTAAATTCAAATGAGGTCTCAGCCCTCTTGCTGGATGTTCCTTTATTTAAGAAAACAGAAAACAATTCCCAGAGCTTGTCACCAAAACCGGACATGCCCAACTTGATAATGACTTTGACTCCATGCTGAGTCAGGGACAAAGAAAATTAAGATTCCTCCCCCCTTCACCTCAAATGTCATCCGTGTGGAACATCATGATCGAGGTGGGCGAGTTTTATGGTGTCTACTCCTCCTGAGAAGCCACAGGAGTTATTGCTGTGCTTTCTCTCCTGTCTCTCGTGACGGGCAGACGAACTGACCCTCTGTCAGGATGTGGAATTTGTTGCAGCCTCTGCTTTACAGCAAATTACTGCTGCCCTGAAGCAAAGGAGAAGCATGGAGGGAACATGTCTCTGAGGCACATCTCCTTTGAGGTTATTCCAGGGGGGACAGCAGCTTGTGCATCCTTTTTTTTTTTCTTTTTTTTAAATTTTTTTTTTTATTTTGATCAACAACTATCTTTAAAAATAAATCTGCTCAAGAGTCCCAGGAGGTTTGTTACAGCCCCTCAACCACTCACAGCTCTCGGGGGATCCTGCTGCAGCACTGCCAATCCTCTCACTCCCCTTTCTCCTCTGGGGAAGGCCAGCTACAGCTGGGGTTAAAGCAGATAAGATGGGAAAAGAATTTCGGCTATGGGCTGGAATAATGAAAATAGTAATGGAACATGGCATCAGTGGTGACATGGAGGCTGAAAGAGCAGAAATGTTGTGGAGATCAAAGCAGTGGGGAACAGTCCTTTGTACTATTAATATCTCCCATATTTTTAAAGTGGAGAAGAAATATAAAAGCAAACTGTGTACTGTTCTCCCCCAGGCCACCACCATTAGAGGCACTTGATAAGCCTTGCAAGCTCCTACGGAAGGACAGCAGGCCACTGGAGTATAGAATATAACATGTACTATCTAAAAAGCTAACATGACAGATACAAGGCCAGGCAAGTATTCAATTTGGGCTATCAGGACAAGAAAGAAAAACAAGAGAAGAAGCTTTAGTGACAGCTCAGTGAGGAGCTGGCTCTGCTGTGTCTGGGAGCAGAGCCCTGAGCCAGGAGAGTGCCAGTGCTCTGTGCCTGTTGGAGGTAAGACAGTCCTTACCAGGAGCAGCCTGGGGAAACACAGACCTTCCCCGGGATTTTGTCATGGTTCTGCTTTCTTTCCTCCTTATTCTTGATGAATAACTCCTAAAGGCATTTGTCTTTTATTTCTAGCCAGATCACAAACAATCTCCACTGATGAAGATGACCACAGCATCATTCTTCCTACGTTACTGCCCTTCACTGAGACCCTGAAGGGTGACACGAGGCAGGACCAAGCTTCACCTGCTTGTAACTAAACAAGTTGTGGCTTTTCTTCCACAGGGCTGGGCTGTAGATCTTTCTAACCCATGCAGAAAGTAGTTTTCTTGCCAAGCAATTCACAAATATGGATTAAGAGAGAACATGGGTGTCTCAATGGCAAAAAGTTGTGTCATTTGGTTTGTTTTACTCTGACAGTCCTCATTTCCCTTACTCTCTTTCCACGCTCCCTGTATTTCCCTCTCTGGAGCCAGGAGTGTCTCTCCCAGAGCTTATCAGGGCTGCAGGAGAAGGGGGTTTGATCATGGCTGTATCCATGGGTAACATCAGAGCACAAACAATAATTTTAGAAGCAGGATTACTGGGGAAAACATTTGCCAGAGAAGACAGTGGATATTGTAACAGCAATTCACTGCCTGCTTGACAAAGATGGAATATAAATGTATCCTGAGATTATAAGTGAAAGAATTGGTTTAATATATTTCCAACAAAATAAGCTTCTCTTGGAAAAAATCAGTGAAATGGAGCTTTGCTTATTAAACATTTCTCATTGAAACTTCTTATAAAAAACCTTGAACTGGTTTTATCAAAATTGTATATTTATTTCAACATTAAAATTTAATTTAAATTATTCTGTATTTTTATTCACATTATTTCATGATCTGTCAGTAGTAAAAAATGTGAAGCTTTATCCCACATAAGAATGTAGAAAACAGCTCCTTCTCCATTGTACTGATAAAACAATCAGCAAAGGCTCTGATGATGCTTTTGTTCTCAGCAAATTCTCCCATACGCTGTCATTTCTTTAACCAAATTATGACATCGAAATAATAAAAAATAAAAAGATAATTTTAAACCTAAACTTTTGAGTTTGAAATGCACATTACTTTTTGAAGCAGCTCTTTAGAATTTTCCTTTTGTAGGAAAGATATTTGTTCCATTTCTGAGCAAAATTGAACTTCAAGATGTCCACATTTCCCAAATAGAAATTCTATATTCTGTTCAGCTCTGTTTAAAAATTCAGCGTGCTACGTGGTGCTCTCATTGCTCAGAATAGTGCTATTTAGGATTGTGCTATTTGTGGAATATTTGACAATTATTAACAAAATATCATTTCAGCCTAGCTTATAACTTCAGTTCAAATTCTACTTGATAGTGTTTATGTGCAGGCTGAAGTGCTTTTCATGTGTTACAATGACATCTTCAGATGTCTTGCACTATCTCACAGTTTTCACATGAGGCAGCTCAAACGGGACTCTTTTTAGTGGCAATTTCATGAAAATCATCCAAAGAAAAAGATTATTTAGAAGTAAATGGAAGGGGGGAGAGCACGAAAAGTAAATGAGGCAATGCATTTCCAGCTAGGTTAAATGTCAGATTAAAATTCAAAGAAGCAATAACAGTAGGCAAGTGTTGTCAGACTGGAATGACTGAGAAGTGATGGGTCTGAGTCTATAGATGCTGTGGAAGCTGCTGTGTTTGGGCGTTTCACAGGCTGAATGGGGCAGATTCTCTGCCAAAGGTAAAACTTTAAAAGTCCTCTAAGACGTCCAGTGTAAGATGACAATTTACATCAGCTGAAGATCTGGCTCGTGTTGTATTACTCACATCAGAATCACAAAATCACAGATTTGTGTGGGTTGGAAGGGACCTTAAAGCTCATCTCGTTCCACCCCCTGCCATGGGCAGGGACACCTCCCACTGCAACATATATTACATGCAATATAAAACATACCTCTACAAACACATCTATTATGTTATATTACTTATATGGCCTTCCCTTGTGTTAAAGGACAGTCCTGTCCTTACACCATCAAAAACCCTTATATTTTTTTTAAACTAAGTGATACAGCTGTGCAAAATCCACAGTGCAAATAAAGTGCTGTGTATTTGTCTGGAGCTATGCGTGTACCTGTGCGTGCCCAGGCATGCTCAGAGGCACACCCTGCTGCATGAAGGACTCGCTGGAGCTAAGAAATGTTTCTCTACTTGCCTTTTTCCTTTGGCAGGCAGAGATTTTGGTAGTGCAGGATCATCCCCTGAGTATCAGCACACAAAAACATCGTGTAACAAATTGCCAGATTGGTGGTGGAGTGGCACAGACTTCACGTGTGCCTTCCTCCCTGTGGTGCTTTGACTTTTAGGAACAAACATGCACATTTCCCTGGTGGTCTCTAGCAAAATACACAAAGAATACTGGTTTTTTTCCCCTTTCCCTTCCCCATCCTTTGTGAATTATGGAGTAGTAAGCACATTTTTAAATACAGCTCTGCAGACAGTGAGATACAGTTCCACTCTGTGCAAGACGGATTGAAGCTCATTTATGAAAGTACATCTAAAAATGCCAAGGGAGTAGACTTATCAAAGAGATGACATCAAGTTGTCACTCATTCTTCGTACACGCACCTGTGATTGAGAAAAGTGTTGTCTTTAATATAACTTGATATTTGAAGAGAACATGACAAAATGAAGTCCCATCCCTTCATCATTTACGTTATGCCTTAGGGGTACAAAGCTGATCTAAGGCATTTTGATTTATGCCTATTAGTGAAGCTGTACCTACAGATGATCAAAAGGCTCATTCTGATTCCTATAAAATAGTCAATATCACAATTAGGGAAACATATTAGGTGTAATTAAATTACAGCTATAAATGACATAGAACTGAGATATTTTGTGATAAATATCATTTGATATAGCAGCCTTTTTAAAGAATTCATCCCATCCATCCTCCTTCTAAAGACAGATCCTTACTACAGGACATGAAAAACGATGCACGTGAAAAAGAGCCTCAGAACTAACCCAGCAACCTCTTGTGCTGTCCCATCTGGCACTGGACAAGCTGTACCATGAAAGGACAGGCATAAGGAAAGCACCTTTTGTCTTTATTTCAACCATAAGTATCTTTTGCAAGCCAAGATGTGGTAGAGATGAGCAGAGAGGGAACACAGGGCAATCCATGCCATGGGAATCCAGCAGAGCTCAGGTTACATTTTACAAGAGTCAGGGGGGTTTTGTATGCAAAAAACAGCTTGGGACAGCCCAGAGGCAAGGAAAGAAAGCACATTGCAAGAAGTTCATTCCTCACATTCAACATGCCAAAGACATATGCAGTTTGAGATATCCACCTAACTACGTGCAATGAACTCAGGGACACGCAGGTCAGAAGTGCCCAAAGTGAGCCAGGAACACAGCAAACCCAGCTGTGACATCCTGAGTGTGTCTGTTTGCAATGATTAGGTACCTCTGGAATGTACAGAAGAGGCAAATAGCTTGCAGATATGCTAAAGAAAAAAAAAAGGTGGGATTCATACATCGTTTCTGTTCCTTTCAGGAGCTAAGATGTGGAAATTATTTCCACATGGAGAAAATCCTACTTAACCAGTGACATGAGGGCATGAGAGCAAACATGAGAACTGCAATTATGTTTGACCTGTGCTCTGCCTAGTCTGCTGTACTCCCTGGATGCTGCAAGCACCACATTCTTGGGCTAGGTGTGAGAAGCTTCCAGTGAAATAAAAACCTAAAATTGTGCTAAATCCCATTGCTGAAGGAGTTCTTGCTACCCTCACACTTTGTAGGTAGATCACTGTAAATACACATTGTATAATCCTTGCTCCTCAGGACGTTTTCCCTTCCCAAAGCCTGTGGAATGTGACTGGAGGCAGGTTGCAATGCACTGAGCCAGCTGCCTGCCGTGCTGGGAAGCACCATTTCCAATCCTGTTCTCTTTCAGCAGTCAAGATCTTTCTGTCAGCTCTCATGCCATTTTTAGGCTGCAGCTTTCCTAGGCATAAAAATCATCTTTTTGTTCCTGTAGGAGAAGACAAGTGCTGGAAAGCAACTGGGCACCTGACCTCTCTAGGGCTGCCCATACGCAGCAAGTACGGCCCGATCAGTCACAGGGAATGCCTGAGTGACTGGGGGAAATCAATTCATACACAGAGAGGAGTGTGAAAAAGTGATCCAAGGGAAGTCTGGAGCCGGCTCAGAGTGCCTTGGTGGAAAAGGACAGTCTGCAGTGTGGCCAGGCCTTCGATAACCACCTGAAACGAGCTCCCTCCCTCAGGTTGCAGTTGAGCAAGGGTGAGCATTTAATTGTAATTGTTTTGACTTCAGTGAAAGTGCTCATCTGTTCAGCATTAGACATCTGCTTAATTTCCTGAATGGATTGAGTCCTACAGAGCTAAACATCCAGGAGTGACAAATGCTGGTTCAGGTGTGGGATTATGCCATTCTGAGACAGATGTTCCTAAGCCACCGCATGCATCAAAGTCAACAGCACAAAAAGAGGGTTGAATTTAGCCCTGCTCCTCTGTTTATCCATCCTGCTGCATTATGTCTTTTCCTTTCCTTCATTTTTGCATTCCACTGTCTCACTTCAGTACAAACTGTATGAGACAGAGGCTCCTGGGGGAGCAGCTGGAGATTTGAAATTCACATCACTGTTCCCCTTAAGCCTGTCAGATGATCAGATAGCCGAGGAAGTGCTAATAGCTTGTGCTCTGGTGAAATATGTTTTTCTGTACATGATTACCTTTGTATTTTGTTCCCCTTATCCCTGATTGTCAGCATTTTAATTAAAAGTAGAGGTGTGAGAACATGGGAAAACCTGTCTGCAGAACAAGGCTGACTTTGATTTAAGTCAGTGTACTAAGTTTGTAAATGTGGTACCCAATTTTCTGCTGCTGTCATCTGCCTGGAGTGAGACCATGGAGTGGGATGCCAAGCAATTCACTCTGCTTCCTGAGCCCCCTGTGCCTCTCCAGGAGGGCAGAGGGGGTGCTCAGAGCAAGTAACCCTGGATGGAATGTTCCAGAGGTGCTTTGAGCTGCTGGTGCTGCTCTTGACTAAAAGTTTCTGTCCCTACTACAACACTGAGAGACCATCTGATGTCCACTCAGCTCCTCAGCATCTCCACAGCCAGAGCTCCAGTGCTCAAAGGCTCTGTCTCATCAGCTTTATGGCTGGATTGAGGAGATTTATATCCACAGATTCCGTCTTCAAGGGAATCCTGACCTTGTACACAACACAATAGGTAATGTGCCTAATTTCTCAACTGCTCCAGTTCACAAACTTCCATATGCTGGTGGAAATTAATCCAGTGGCTGGTATGGAGCACATTTGTGTGGATTCATTCACCTCTGCCACCTGCAGAGGGAAATCAAGGGCAGGAGCAGACAGGAGCCTCTCTAACGAGCACAACTTGAGACCCCTGGCTGAAGAACGCCGCGCTGGCGGGTGGGCACACCCTCCCCTCCTCTGCAGGGAAAGCTGCTGAAAAGGTTGGGAAAGAGAGCAAAAGGCAAAAAAAGTAACGTCTTGATCTGCCACCACAGTATTTGCTGGTTTATTGCCAGCTTTGGTGGTACCTTACATAAAAATCCCCAGTGACCCCATTTAGTGCCAGCAGCCCTGGCTTTGACAGGGTTGGCCTGTTCAGAACTGTGTCTGAGCACAGTCATGATCCAGAATTAGATCTCTTCCTTATGCCCTGGCAGGAGTCACAGTTCTGTACTGGATTCAGCTTTGTGTAACTCACCCACTTCTGGAGATGAAAATTTTCCTCCTGAGTTATAGAAAGGTTTTTTAAAAGTAGCCAATCTCTAGTGAGGACTATAAAATAGAAATTGTGAAAGAAAGAGAAATCCTTATGTTTTTCCTTGTTGTACAGTACTTGGGATTGTTAATTTATTTTTCTTGGGATTTTTATGAACAAAAAATACCTTTTTGATGTTAAAACGAAAATATAGCACTTCATCACAAGAGGGAAATGTACTGTTTTATCATAAATCACTGTGAAGATCACATTTTGGTGGGATTTTTTAGGTGGAAACATGCTGTGAAGCAATGTGCCAGGGCATATCTGATTGTTGAGGTGACACAATCATTTGACAGAAAAAATTGCAAGATGAAAGGAAGTAAAACAATATGATAAAGATGAAAGATGATGCAGCAAAAATACCATGAGGAAAGAAGTGAGCATGAAATAATAGTATTAGGACACAAGAAAATACGATGTGATGGGAAAGAATTAGCCTGATGTGGTTCCTGATGCTGCTGCATAGGAAGAGCTGTTATGATGATGTATTGCAGAGACAAAAAGCAATGTTGGATTACTCAGAATAGGACACATAAATGGACAAAGCAGAAAAATGCTGCCATACACTGGAAAGAAGACAAAGTGTTTTGATATTTATATTTTAATGATCTCATTCTAAATCCAGGGAGCTCACGTCAATAGCAGTGTTCACATGGACACTTGTTCATTGAAACCTTCACTTGATATAAATAACCTTGAAGTCCCCTCAGGGATGGAGGGAGGCAGGAGAAATTCCCTGCAAGTGCTCCAGCCCTGCTCCCAGTGCTGAGTGGTGCAGGATTGATGCCTGGCTGGGATTTGGGATCATCAGGAAGGGCCACACTTGACCCCCACCTGAGTGAGCAGACAAGATGTGCTTTATTTCACTGTCAGCTGCCAGTGACAGTGATTTCACTTTATTTCACTGCTGGGGCCCCAACAACAACCCCCAGCACCTCTGCTGTGTTTATGTGTGGCCGTATTTAAGCCGAGGTAAAATCACTGAAGTTTAGCCAAATCTCAGTTTCAAATTGTCTCTGTGACTTTTAGGATGCTGTGTTTCCTTCTGTGGCAGGAAAGTAGGTTGCTGATATTCCTGGTTCATCTTTGCTCGCAGAGGTAAAATTAGAGGCCTTGAGATTCCTGCTGGTAGAACAAGCTCTCAATTTCTCACTGTCGAAATTCAATCTGATTTCTATCTTTTTCACTAAAAAGCTGTCAACAGAAAATAAGCAATTCCCATCAAAGAGCTATATTAGTTTCTGAGGTATATACATTTGGCTGGTGGATGAAGAAAACCTCAAAGTAATTTAAATTAGGTTTTTTTATTTTCATTTGCATTTCCTAGCAAACTAAGCAAAAATATGAATGCAGGACATAACTATAACCCATTCAAAAGAAAAGAATCAAAAAGAGAGAGGCTGATTCACTGTTAGATCCCTAATAACTTCTTTTCTTACTGTGGCCCAGGGTCTGATTTTCTCCTCCTCATGCTGGTTACCTCCTCCTCTGTCATCCTGGTTATCCTTTATCTACTGTGGTGGAAGCAGGAGGGCAGCACATATTTGCAATGAAGAACATATAATTAAAACCAAAACCAGAAGCTCTCTTTGCAGTACACAATAATATGAGAGCTATCAGGAGCCAATGGGACTGTCTTGATATGCCAACAATATAACTCCACTTTTCATATGTGGAATAGCAGCTTTCAAATGCAAACACTATATAAATTAGATTTTGGGTATGTTTTTGCATTTGCAAGTCACATTTTGAAACCTGATTTACGTTTTATTTATAAAGAGACATTGAAAAATGTGTAATATTTTCAACTTTTTAAAATTGCAAAAGAATGGTGGATTTTTCATTGCAGTTTCTGCATCACTTGGTTTCTCAAAGGAATCTTAAAAGTGGACAATTTCTAGTTTGGAGTTAAATCCACACTGTGAAGTCCCCTTCAGCTTTCTCAGACCTTTGAGAATAACACCTGAGTTGCAAACTTCTCCCACTTTATTGACGGATATTCAAGCAAAAATGTTCAGTTTAGAGTTCTGTGGTCATTTAAGATTTTCTATTTCTTTGTAACACAAATTTATTTACAGCTTTTTTTCCCTGTGGCAGCTGAGCCTTTACTCCAGCTCCCCTTCTGATAGACTTGCCACAGGGTGGAGAACCTCCTTACAGGGACAGAGAGCCCAGCCTGTCCCTGAACCCCAAAGGAACCAAGAAACCCAGGCCTGACCTTTAAGAGTTGCCCATTTATTGTTTTCTCACAATCTCTGTTCTTGCTCATTTTTTGCTCCTCTTGGATTCTTCATAAGAACTTCAGTCACATGTCTTCCCTCCATAGCTTTCACTGCTCAGAATTATCAAGACAGCTTAATTAACTTCAATTCCATCAGTTTTGTTTGCAGTATAAAAGATGAATGAAAGAGAATGGTTGTGTTCCATCTAAATATAAAAGTCCAGCTGCAGTAGAGAGCATGATATCCTTAAGAAAACCTGCAACAAGAATTCCAGAGTTCCAGAGCATTTCCCTGTGCAAGTCCTGGACGCCACCATCTACAAAGAACAGCCTGGAAAAAAAAAAAAACAACCAACCCAAGAGCAGGTGAACAAATAAATGAAATAAATGAAAAACAGAGAGGGAACAAAAGGCAATATTTGATGAGAGGAGGGCAAAAAGCAAGCACATGACAAATGTGGGGCTTGTTCTCCACAGCTTCCTTAACAGGAGTTGCTGAGATGCTTTGGAGCAGAACATTGTCTGAGGGGAAACATGGAGGAGAACAGAGCAAGAAAAGATCCCAGTATTAAACTCATTTCTCCCACGGGCTACACTGGATACTTGCAATGCACTGGGGATATTTACTGTGCAGCACTTAATGGCACTTAAAATCATGCTTTCTCCCATGGTGTGTTGAGGAAGTGCCCACTGTATAATGGAAAACCTGTAGGAGAAGGAGATTTATCCACAGCTGCTAATGGCTTTCCTTTGCTCTCCCTGAGATTCTTTATTCATCCAAATGTATTGCTTTCTACCTGAAAAATATTTATCAGAATGGAGAGACACACTAGGAAGCTTCTTCCCAGGAGGGATTAAATGACCACAAATCTCACGACTTTCAGGAAAAAATGTAAAACTCTGTAATTTCTCCTGGCTTTTTTTTTTTATAAGTAAATCAACAAGAAAAGAAGAGCTGAGAAAGGAAACAGAAATCCTTGACATTTATCTCACAGGCATTTCCTGATCTAACAGGTTATAGCTACAGAGACAAATAAGCTGAAGTGCTACATACAGAAAAGTTTAAGTAAATTGAGATATTTCAGTGAATTCTACTGTTTTTCAAGAGAACAGGGCCTGTGTTAAGATTCAGGACAAGAATGTAGGGTGGAATCAGGTTGATTCCGGCTGAAATCAGGTCTGTGCTCTGTCCCAGAGTGTCTGTGTGGCTTCAAGCAAGTCCCTTTGAAGCAGATTTCAAAGCTGCTTACACACCTAAAGAAACAAATCGAGCTGTGAGTCCCTCAGGTAGGAGATGAGCATTTCCATGCATTTGAAAATCCCACCTGGCACCACAGCAGCCATTTGACTCTGTAAGTCTCCAACGGTCTATAAAAAATTCAGCCCTTAATCCCTCTTCACCTCAGTAGTAAGACAGGAACAGCAGCATTCCTTTCCTGTCCAGTCTATTTAATTTGCAGCTTAAATCACCTTAAATCAGCTTAAAGCAGGGGTTCTCCTAGTAACTACAGCTATGTCCTCCAGCCTTCTCCATAAACAGCAGTGAATAATCACCTGCATTCTCAGGGCTGGAGTCAGAATATTCCAACATCCTGGGGCTGCAGCACAAACCTGGGGCTCGGGTGAGAAGAGAGTGAGTGATGCAGAAGGAGAAGCAGCTGCAGTCTGTGCTCTCTTGCAAAGAAGGTGCTTTGGCTCCTGATGCCACCAGAAAGCTGAAGGGTGGAGAGGGATGGAGTGTGTAAAGGGGGAGTGGTGGAAGGGCACAAAAGTCACTTCTTTTGCAGAGCTTCAGAAGAAATTCGGTTCAGTTTTGCACTGAAATCAAAGTTTACTGTGGAAAACCGTGCAGAAAATCCATGCAAAAATGCAAACAACAGGCAATAACTGACCCTGCTGACACATGACTCTCTTTTTTCACCTGAGCATTGTGTATAGTTGGGGATGGGTTGGGAGAAGGGAGGGAGGGCAGGAGCAGCCTTCCAGCCAGGCTGCAGGATGTGACCCTGGGGACTGGGATGGACTGGTTGGTGGCAGTGATGGCAGGGCAGAAAAATTCCCCTTGGCACCAGCATTCCCCTCCCACACACAGCCCAGCACAGGAATTCACACCCGTGGGACCAACAGGACCCTGAGGGTGCCCGAGCTGTGAGGAAACCTGAGCCCAGAAGGAAGAAAACTCAGAGAACTCAGAAAATGATAGGCCTGAAAAGGCATAGAAAAGGATATAGAAAACAAAATGTTGTGGTAAACAAACTTAAAATATGAACAAAACCTCAGAAAAGAAAGGGAAAGGAGGCTCTAAATCTTACAAAGCATTAGCAGTTGGGAATGTTGAACAGCTGCACTTATAAACACTCTGCTCAGTTGTAGATAACTGAAAAGCAAGATTTTCCTTCGCCCAGGACACAATGATGTTGTTTTCTGTCATTTTTGTGCTCGATTGCTGCAGCTGATCTCAACCCTTTGTAGTCTTAGTGGTAAGAATCCAATCTCCCAGCTGGATGTCCCGCATGCTGGGACCGCCATCTTCCCATTACATTGTCCAGACAGCCAAAGCTCCACAGCAAATTCCTTTACTTTTGAATATAGGGAGCTGTCTACTTCCTTAAACCCTTCAGAGATGGGTTGAAAAAGCCTTTTTTATGGTACCCTCATGGGTTTGATGAATATTCCAACAAGCCAGAGCTTCTACTCTCAAAACAACAAGGCGAGGCTGAGGCACACTAATATTCCTTCAGAATTCGCAGGCTGAGAAGCACAGCACAGACAGACCCTGGGAGTTTGTCTGCATGATAGGGGTGAGTGTTCCTGAGCCCTGAACTGGCATAGAGACGGTTCTGGTCTCAAAGCCACTAAGTTGTGTTATTCTGGGGCTTCCAAATCAAGACAGGCTCGTGTTTAGGATCAGGGGACCCGAGGCTCTGAACTGTCTTTTCCTGACTGCACTGACAGATCTTAATCAGCCTTCTCAAGGTCAGCAAGAACCCATGGCAGGAATTCCTCCTAGAAATCAAGCTTTTTGTTTCCCCCTCAGGGAGCTGTAAAAATGCAAACAGATATAGAAGATACTTTCATTTCATGCAAATATTTTACATTTTCTTCCTTACTCCTCAATTCTTTCCGATATACTACTGAAAGTTACAATCAATGAGAAATTTGTGCCATCATTTCACAGAGTTTCAGCTGCTTGGATCTCTGCATTAAATTGCATCGCCCCAGTCACTGTCATGTCTCTTGTCATCCTACTTTCAGCTATTTGAAAACAAAGAAACAAACAAAACCATCCTTATCTTTACAGATGAAAAAAAGAAAAAATCGGGTGTTTGTGGAACTAAAATAAAAACTGTAGCCAGTTAGTTATTTTGATTAGTTTAGAAATAGTGGAGTTGGCCACAATCAAACTGCAAACAAGGCAGAACTCTGCAGGACAGAAGCCAAATGAAGAAACAGTGGTGTGTAAAATGAAGAGATGTCACTCAAAGCACGTTATGCCAACTATTTAAAATAGTTCATAGACTTTCCCAGAAAACTTTAGAAAGAATTGATTGGAAATATATGTATTTAAGAAATGAAATTAATTAAATTTAATTTTGATTAATTTACCCAAACCCCTCAATTCTTTACTAATTGGTGATTATTTTTCAGATTGTCTGGAAATATACGGAGCCTGAAGAAGGGGAAAGAAATTAATAAAAGCTCCAGCTGCAGTGTTATCAAATAGGACAAAATGAAACAGAACTCACTTTAACAGTCCAGAGCACAGATTTACACTTAGTGTTGCAAAGTGAAAAAAACTCCAGTGAAGTTGGACTTCAGAAAACAGAACAGTTCCAAACCTTATTAGGGTCTGTGTTTTAAAAGCTTTTTCAGCAGCACCCACCATCAGAGGCTGCTAGCAGCTTAAAAAGACTGAAAATTGCATTTTTTTCCTGAAACTAATGCTGGAACTTTTCATCTTTCCTGAATTATACAGAATTTATTGGAGAGACATAGAACTCAGTGAAGTTCCCATATCAGATTCCAGTTGAGCTCTGTGAACAGTGCATTATTAGTGCAATATTAGCAATAATCCACTCATGTAGAAAAAATATTAGACCACAGATGGACAATGGACTGCAAAACATTTTAGGATTCATTACTTTTATCACCAGTGTTCATATTTGGGGATTCCAGTTCCAAAATAGGAATTAAGATGGTAATTTGAGCCAGGACAGAGAAGATATTGTTTGCAACGAAGAAATTCATATTTTTGGGAAGCAAAGCATGGCTTGGCTTTAATCAGGCTGTCCCATATGCCCCTTTCTTGAGAAAAACGAGATACTACATTAGGAAACTTAAAAATGAGAGCACAAATGATGGAAAATCCACACTCAGTGTGTAGGAATCGGGAAGAAAATGTCCCGTTCTGAGAACCCAGCACTGGTGATCTCCCGGGGATTTGCTGCAGGTGTAACACAGTTCAGTGTATTTATTGACACATTGGTGCAAAGTAAGATAAAGAACACTGCATATTGTGGGTGCTGGGAAGTACTTTGGGCAACAGGCTCAGAATTCATAATGATTTTGGCCTTACTAAATTGGAGAGGCAGCCTGGAGTCAGTAAGATGAAATTCAGTAAAGACAAGTACAAAGTATTCTTCGGAGGAAGGAAAAATAAACTTGTAATTACAAAACTGGGGATTAAGTGGCTGAGGCTGGAACATGCCACAAACTGATTCTGGCTGACCAAAGTAACACTTTGGGTAAAAAAAGGAAGGAAAATCTAAATCAGAGATGTAATTAAGAGACACTCCTTCTGAACACCAGTGAGATAATTATTGCACTTTATAGGCTGTAGGAATCCTCATCTAGGAGAGATGGTCTTCACACCAGGACACTTGGAGCCAAATTAAAAAGACTCCTGAGGATAGCAACAAAAATTACTAGGATCTTAGAAAATATTGCTTATCTTAAAAGGTTAAAATAATTGGATTTTTCTGAATCAGAAAAGATGGAGGGGCACAGGATAAATGTCTTCAAAAGTCTGGTTATTATAAAGGAGATGGTGATCAGTTGCGCTCTATCTAAACTGAACCTCAGACAAGAAGAAATAAGTTTAATTTTCATCACAGCAAATCTAAGTTAGACAGCGGGAGAACTATGGTAACTTAGCAGGTAAGCATCCCCTGAGAGTCCAGAAAATCTTCTTCATGGTAATATTTTTTAAAAAAACCTAAGGAGTATTCTTTAGCAAAGATCTAGATTTACAAGATTTTCACTAGACTGGAGACAGAATGAGACATATTAAATGACTTTTGCTGCTGAACTCCTACAGCTCTTTCACAGGTGAGAATTCTGTCATATTTAAAAAGACTAGAAGAAATCCCACCAATGCTGACAGGATCAACATCACTGTATTATTTGCTACAGGTCTGGCCCCTTTCCCCAAACTATACACTATTTTAATAGCTTTTTGAAAAAAAATGCCAAATTCCTTTCCTGTAGTTTTCAATGACAAATCATTGGCATTAGCGCTAATGTAAAACTGGTGTAAGTGAAGAAACAGCCCCTGAGATCCACTCCATTGGAACAAACACTACAGATACTCATTCAAAATTCACAAACCTCCCAGTCTTGGTCTAAAACTTAAAGGCGTGAACAGCTCAGAAATAGTGCTGCTGATCACAAATGCACCATCCAATTCTCTCCCATCAGAACAGGAGGCATTTCTTAATGAAGACAACTGAAAAGGCTGCAACTTGTGAATAAAATCTTAGAAAAGGTTGGCGCATGTCTGTCTTCCCTCTTCTTGACCTCCTTGCAGCTGTATCTGCCTCATTAATTCCAACGATTCTGTTGTACTCAGTGATAAATTCAGTCAATAAGGCAAATAAGGTCAATATTTTGTGTGACAAAGACACAAACCAGATTTCCATCTCCATTGTAGCTGAAGATGATATTTCCAATGACTTCAAAAAGTTTCACTGACAGTCTTCTACATGGGTGGGTCAAGGCCTAAAATCTGCATTTTTGACCATGCCTTGATCTAAATGTATTCTATTGTTTGCCTGGGTAAAGTAAAATCCCGCTTCTAGCAACACTTCTGTCAAGAGTATCCTGTGCAATTTATTTTAGATTATTTAGAGAGCTTGTGAGTATTTCAAATGACAAAACACCAGTATCTTCCTTTCTGGGGCCCAGGTGCTCCACACTGACCTGTCACACTGATTCTTTTCTTTCCTTCTTGTCAAACACTGACTGAAAAGGTTTTTCATCTGCTTATGTTGCATAAAGGAAGGAAATGAAGAGGATGATTCTGAAAAGGTTTCTATATTTGTCCAGCATGACACAGATTTGCTCTTTGAAGATTGCAGATTATTGATAAATACAAGCAAAGGAATAAAATGTTGTGATGCTAATTGTTTGTGAAGTCTATCATAAACAGTGCAGCTGAACAAAAGATGGATACTACCAATTATGCTTTCCAATATTGGAAAAGACATTTAATATAAACTACATGAAGAGAAGCCAAAATAAATTCACTACAAATTGGAGTCGTTACTTTCCAGTGATCTAGATCCAGGGTGCTCCCAGATAGATCTACTGAAACACCCACTGTTTTAAAAGGAAAATAAACCAAATTCTCTCTGAACGTGACAGCCATTAATATTAACTTGCAGTGTTACTACTTGAGGAAAAAAAAACTTGTTTCGTAATCTCTGTGACCTTTCCCTACTAACATTAGTATTCTTGATAAAGTCTAAATACTAGCTGCTACACATAAATACTGTGATATTTCTTCACTGTTTTGATAGACAGTTTCCCAATTGAGCATCCAGAGGTGAACAGGCTGGTACATGTTTTATGCATAAGATTATACCTAGAAAATTTAAGAACTCCACGGGACATCTGAAAGAGAGAATAAAGACTAAATGTTGCATTGTCTTGGCTTTCTTTCTTCCTTTGCAAAAGCTCAGAGTCTGGTATTAAGAATGACTTATTTCCTGCAGACCCAAGAAATATGAAATCATGAATATTTGAAAAACCTTCCAAAAAAAAAAAAAAGAAAAAAAAAGAAAACTATCACCATTGTGGCAACTGAGGTGCATGGGCAGGCATGGGGATGGGTGTGGTGACATTGCACATTCTTTGTGACCACTTCTGAAAAAATTACCAAATTAGAGTGGATCTGGACAAAAAAAAAGGAGGCCAGCTAAGAGCTCGTGTGCCTCTGAGCTGCCACAGACAAATGCTATCACATCTTTAATGATATCACTTGGTGAAGCTGCAGCAGCAGCAGGTTGAGGGGGTTGTGCCCAATCCTGGCAGAGGCTCTCAAAGGCGATGTTGGAGTCCTGGCTGCTCAGGGAGGTTCTCAACCTGCATCAGCTGTGCCTGGCTGCAGAGCAGGGCTGGGTCACCCCCACAGCACACAGAAAACATCCCATGGATTGAGGTTTATTATTATTAGGGAAGAAAAGTTCAGGTGCTCACATGAGAACAGCCACAGAACCTGTGGTAGCTGTCTTTATAGATTTAATCTGATCCAGCATCCCATCCCAAACACTGAGCTGAAGCAGCACAGAGAAAGTTCACCAACAGGGCACAGGGAAAACATGGAAATACAAGAGAAAATATGCCAAAACTCTAAGTGAAAAAGCAAATTCGCCAACAGAATGCAAAAGAAGACCTATTGATACTGTAGAGGGAAAATATGGTAATGGAAAATGCCCTGCGTACGAGGTCATAAGCAATAATTGTAGCAAGAGAAAACATCGTGTCAAAGGTTGTAGATGAAAAAAACAAAGTACAAAGGCATCATATCAAGGAAGCAGGCAGTGACTCAGGGGGTGAAATTTTGCATGTCCAACATAAAGGCAGCACAAAAATAAATAAATGGTTTATAAAGCTCAGGCTGGCATAAGATTCAAGGGCAGGAACAGAAACAGCCAGAAAACTGAATGCCAATGAGGAAAGAGAGCAACAGAGACTCTGCTGGTCTGTAAAGTCTCACTTACCCCTAAATAAGAAAAAAACCCAACCAAATAACTAAGGCAAAGCTGCACTGACCTGAACCAAATTAAAATTCAACTGGTGCACAGACATGATGCACAGGATAATGTAAATTATAATCAGAATACAGAAGTATAGTGCATAGACCAAGGTGTGGACCGTAAAAATATGAGACACAGCTACCTGCTGAAACAAGTGAACTTGGGAACCTAAAGAAATTATTAATAAAGTACAAGAAAGCCCAAACCACAAATAACAAATAACTCAGAGCAGGGAATTCTCTGTGGTATTCCTATAGCAAAGCTGCTAAAAATTACCAAGCTGTATTTGAAAGACTGGGACACTTTCCAAGGATGTTACACCTGGAAATAAATAAAACAATTCAGTGTTTACAACATCTGTCTTGCAGAACACCCATTACATCAAAACAAACTAACAAAATAGTGGGAGCAATAAAGAAAATAAGGGAAAAAAACCCTAACCATCCCATCCATCATTGCTAAACAAATAACAAGGCAGTCATTGAGGACTCGGGGCAAGCTGGGAATTCCAAAAGGTCCAAGGAATTTAAACAAAGCGCTAAGAGGAGATAATTACCAAATATCTCTGCAAAACCTTGCTTGATTTAACAAAGCTTATGCTTTGAAGGCAGATATTATCTGGATTAGGAGCGACCTCTCCACACACCAGCAGAGACAGTTTTCCTGTGGTAAGTAACAAAGGACTCAGCTCTCCAAAGTATGGAAGAAAGACTTGAGGATGGAGCAGACAACCCTACACAGGCAACAGGTTTTTAATGCAACCTCCCTTTGTCTTTGGAAGAATGAGTCAAGAATGACTCAAGAATAAGGAGCTAAATATGGTTAAAAGAAAATTGCAAGAAAACATAATATAATTTGTAGCTTTTCAAGGCTTGTTATTCTATCCCTAAACAAAAAAACCCCCAAGACTTGGGGGACCATACTAAAGAATTCAGGTCAGTTTGAGGATTACAGAGATTCATCAATCACATTCAAAACATTATTTCCATTGTCCCACCTGTTTGTGTTTGGGCCATTTTCTGGACAAAAATTCAAGTATTATTAGTGTTCACTTTGTACAGTAACAACTTACTGAGATACAGACTGAAGACAGGGAACCAATACATGGAATACCTGAAAAAGAGAGGCTGCAGTAGTTGTTTGCAATTAAGATCAGTATTTCCCCCAGCTTTCCACAGGAAAATTTCAGTCTGCATGCTAAGAATGGAGAATCTTTGGGGCAGAAAATGATGTAATTGTCCGTGCCTGTGCACATTCCTCCACTCTCCCTCCCTGGGGGCTTGGCTGCCTGGGCTCAAGGCCAGCTGAAATAATGCAGCGGGGTGGCCTGGAAAAGCAAATCAGAAAGTTTCAGTTCACTTAGGAGCTGCTTGGAAACTCAGTGTCTCATCCTTGGTCACTGTATGGGCTACTCTGCAGCCATGGCCCTGCCCTTCTTACCCTGACCTCTGTAGGCTTGTGTGATGGTCTGGACTCTTGACTGAGGTGTCCCTGTCCCTGGGCTGTTCTGTCCCTTGCTCAGGCACTGTGGGACCCCCTGGCAGTGCCACCCCTGTCCCTGCCTGCCCTGCTGGCACACTCTGCTCCCAGCTTGCGCTCGCTGCTCTCTGGTACCAGCACTGGGAGAATGCGTTTGTGACAACATGTAAGCATTCCCAAAATCTCCAGTTTAATCTACTGAAATCTCACGGATTAGGTTTAGAAACCTGCATGTCCAGGAAGGATTCCATTTCTGCTTGGCTGCCTGCTTATCCTGAGCAGAACAGCCCTGCGAGATCAACAAACAGACAAATCTCCAGAAGCACTGTCCAAGGCAATTGTACACCAGGCTCAAGACAGGGCTTGGAAAGAGTCCAGGAATCCACAACAGACAAAGATTTACATGTGCTGTGATCCATCATCCTGCTCAAACTGCCAAGCACTGCAAGAGTAGCTCCACCTGCCACCAGACAGCATCAGAATCAATGGGATTATTTGGACATACAAATTGCTTCAAATAAATGGGCAGAAAAATCACAATCCTGCTTTCTCATAGCCAAGTACATGGTTGCTCTCAGGAACACAGGGATCTAGAACAAAATGTTGTATCCAGAAGGCCAGACATGTTGGACTGAAATAAATAACAGTGTGTGAGGTCTGGGGGATGGATGTGATACTTATGAAAAAATGCAAGCCAAGTGACTGAAAGAAACAAAATACTTTTGTAGCACAAGGACCCAGACTTAAACAGGAACATTTTATTTCCTCTCAGAACTAACCACATATAAAATATCTCATTATTACAGACAAATCAAAATTTTATAAAGTAGATGAAGTGGCAGGCATGATTGTAATGATAGTCACTGGCAAAGCACTGCAGCATGCCAGTAGTTTGGTGGAAGAACTAAGTTTCCTTGCAAGTGACTTCCTGCAATCTTCCCATAAATGAAAATTGAGATTCATCATAATATCACCACTTCCATAATCACCCAATCAAAAGCAAAGCCGGACCAGTATTACAATTTCAGATCTTCTAATAAGGAGGTGTGCTAAAAACCTTACCCCAGGCCAGAACAAATCCTCCTGAGAGGGCAGGACAGCCCCAGAGAAGGGCCAGTGAATATTCTGGTGTTGAGGTGCACATGCATGATAACACGTGGTGCCACTAGGGCCCCTGAGAGCTGAAAGGCTACACACTAAAAGGAGGAAGAGACATGCTAACAGCAAATTCTGCTATGAGAAAATAAAGACAGCTCAAAACACAGACTTGATATCAGGTTTGGATCAAAGCACTCCTTATTTACACAGCGCTGTAGTGGATTAACACCAGCTTCCCCCAAACCAGACAGATTGACTCAGTGGTGACACAGGCAGGGCCCGGTCCCCGAGGGAAAAGAGAGAGGCACCTGAGCTCCAAAGCTGTTTTCTGGTGGTGAAGCACAGCCACAGTCCCAAGACAGGAGTGGTGAGTCCTTTGCTCACCCTCAGATCTTGTCTTTGGTGACCTTCAGCACCTGCACACAGTTTGCCTTGTCTTGGTCACA
Organism: Edolisoma coerulescens; assembly: GCA_013397115.1. Taxonomy (NCBI): domain Eukaryota; kingdom Metazoa; phylum Chordata; class Aves; order Passeriformes; family Campephagidae; genus Edolisoma; species Edolisoma coerulescens. Next base: position 981,383 of record VWZW01003067.1, on the reverse strand, counting down.
GAGATCACCTTCCATTGAGAGGGACCTACCTGTTCCTGTGACTGCAGTGAGGCACCAGGGAGCTGCACTCAGGAATTCAGGATTTCCCACTGGGACTCAAATGCTTCTAACTTTGAAGTTTCACACTGAGTCCTCCACTAGATTTGTTAGGGGCATTTGCAGTCTGCATACATTTTTAACTTACAGAGGTAGGAGTAAAGCACCTTAAAACGAAATAATTAAAGGAGGCACTGAAATTCACAAAGATAAAGATAAAGCCAACAGGACTGTGAGAGATAATAGTTATCTGCAGTAATAAACATTAAGTGAGAACAATTCATGATTTGTGATAACATTTAATGTGAGGATATAAATCAGATGAAAAGAGCACAGTTGAAAGATGGAAAACACACGCAGACCTAGGCGGAAATAAAGAAAATATAAAGAGCCTTTTGTTATCTTCACCTTGTAATTGAGATAATGCTTGCCTTTAATGATACACCCTAAGAGCAGCTCCTGCACTTAGCTGCAAGGCTGGAACAAAGACAGAATAACACGGAGGTTTATGGATATTCCTGGAGGGCACAGGTCTGTGCTAGGCACTGCTGAGCCTGTTGCTTGCTGAGTCACACTGAGCTCCTCACTGTGTGCCTGCACTTTGGAACATGCAGCTGTAAATCTGAACATCAGCCAGGGGCTCCAAATTTATCAGCCTAATGATGTATTTCTTGACGTTGTCAAAGCCTGATGTGTAAAGCAATTCATGTTATCAAGGCCTAAGCTGCACCTGCACGGGTGGAAGGAAAGCAGGTGGGACTGAGGCAGGGGTGCCCCACGACCGGGTGTCGGAATCCTGGTCTTGATCCTGGCTGCTACTGGAGGTCCTGCAAAAGCACTTGGAAAGCAAAAAAGTGCCATTTTCTCTTCTACCTCAGAGGAATAATCAAAAGAAAAAAGAAATTGAAAGAGCCAATATACCAGAACTATAAAGAAGACAACATGTTCAAACTGGCTCCCTTGCAGCTTCTGACATTGCTTCACACAACATTTTCTAAACCTGTAGAAGCATCCTACAGATGAAAGAATTACAAGGAGAGGGAAAACAGAATGAAAACTTTAGCCTGAGATTAGTTATGAATATTTCATGGCTTTATTGAAAGGATATTTCAGGTGAGTCTCCATAGCAATCTGCTCTGTATCTGGTATCATTAAATAATTTCAAATTAATGGCTTGGTTAACAGAGCAGACATTAAATTTGCGCTGAAAACTGGGGTGGAAGGGACTGCTAATTTGCAGGAGCAATGAGAATGGCAACACCAGCCTGGAGAAATGCTCCAAACAAGGTGCCATTGTCTGGGGCTGAGAACGAAGCTCTGCACGCAAGCAGGAGGAAGAGCAAGGCAGGAACCTGCCAGCAGAGAAAAAGCCCTGCAGAAATGCAGGGGTGTTCAGTGGCTGAGGATGTGCACAATCTGTTATCGAGAAGCAGGGCCCGGGAGGGTGCAGAGGGGCTGCTCGGCAGGGCCGGCAGAGCCGCAGCGGACGGCGGGCGGCCACAGCTGCGGGGGCACCCGCGGGGCCACAGGGCCGCGGCCCGGCCGGGAACTCGCCGTGAGCCGGGGCTCCTCGGCCCGGAGGCCAGAAGGGCGAGGCAGCAGCGAGTACCGGCCGTGGCACGGGAAAGCAGCCGGGAGGAAGGAGCGGAGGAGGGCCGGGGAGGTGCATCCGTGAGGGATGAGACGAGAGGCAGCGGCTCAAACCGCAGCGCAGCGCTCGGGCCTGAGAAAAGCGCTTGTGCTGTGAGGAGAGCGAGAGAGCCATGAAATAAATCGCCGGAGGAGAGCGCAGTACTGCCGCCTTTGGGGGTGCATAAAACAGGACGGGCAAGCATTTATCCAGGATAACAAAGAAAGAGACTGACGTCCCGAGTTATTTCTAACCCTCATTTTCCATTTCTTTACACCTCTCAGCAACCGAGTTTCCGTGACTCAAAAATCACAGCTCTCCAGTGTTCTGTTCTCCCACTTAAGCCTTTCTCTTCATATTCAAAAATGCTGTGACTTTCCATGACACTGACTGTGCACAAAGAACTTGCCATGAATATATATGGACAAGGAATTTTCTTATGAGTAGCACTGAAACATTAAAACTCATTCTTAGAAAATGTAACAGTGTCCCTACCACTAGTGGTTCTTGAGAAATCAAAAGGCAAAATGTAATTTCTCTTCACAGTACGTTTTAAGTGTCATTTTTACAGCAGGGAGTACAAGGCCATCATTTTCTTTAGAAAAAACCCAATAACAAACCCTTAACATGGATTTTTAAATTCAGATTGGTGAAGGAAAAGAGGCAGGAGAAATGTCTTAATATGGACAATACTTTAAGGGCGATGAGAGAAATAAAATCTCACTCAAATGCAAGATTTAAACTATTTGGAAATTATTTATTCTGCCTTTAGAATAAATAATTTAACTAAGAATAAGACACTTTGGAACCACTCATCTTTAGATCCCTAAATATTTTTTTTAAATCTGATCACATGTAATACTAATACTATCAATATTCTCTGAGACACGCAGAATTTAATGAGGTTTTTTTCCATTTTTGTTGGCCAAAGAATACAAATTTTCTGACTGTTCACAAACAAGTATTAACTTCAGTTGTGGGAGCTCTTCTATTACTCACCTTTATAAAATGAAATGGCCATTTTCATTAATTTTTCACATGCCTTCCATGCATGCTTTTCAACAATTCAGTTTTGTTTAATAAATAGCACAGCAGCAGTCAGGAGCCTTTTCTATTTCAAGAATGTTCCAAAGAGCCCATCAATGCCTTTGAAAATCCCTGTCTGTTTATTTGCTTTCTGGATAACAATTCTGTATTGTGAAAATATCTGTATAGTCCTTTATTCACTGGTAAAATGTTACTAACACTTTAATTTAGTGTCTCCAGCAAGCATTTAATTCAAATTTAGCAAGCCAGATACTGCTTTTTAATTAAATATAAGATGATTGTTAAAAGAGAACTTACTGAGTATTTAGAAGATAAATCTAATAGTCTTATAATTAGCTCAAAATTACATAAGCAAGAAATGCCTAATCTCATTCTTAATAGCACATGGACTTTGTAAGGAATTTGTAGATACTTAATTAACAGTTATCAAAATGGCCTACAGCAAGACAGGTTTCTATTAATTGTTAAAACAGTGATATTTAATAAGCTTGTAAAGATAATGCACTTGGGACAACAGACTCATTTGGTTCTTCAAGTATTCCATTGTTATTCCCTAATGTCTTTGTCAATATTTCACATTGCTGTTTTGTTCCGTGTAACCAGGGATTTTCCCCTGTTTCATTGTGAAGTTTGTGAGGAGGTGCCACCCTCAGCAGCAGCTCTTTGGCTCCCTCAGCATTGCCAGTTCTTGTTCACTTTTGCTGGTTCTGATCACGACAGGTTCAGGTTTAGCTTTCGGGCAGGGGGTAGAGCCTCTCCAGCTCGTTTTTGTTCTCAAACCTGAACTCTTCATCTTCCACAAGCCAGTTACAGACAGGAGGCAGCTCTGCTGGAAATCCTTCTCTTCCCTGTGCCTTTCATTTCCCCCTCCTTGCCCCTATAAACAAGGTGGATTTTTTGGTGAAACTTAGTTTTTTAGCATGAGGAAATATCTAAGCAGCTTAGAGAGGCTACACTGACACTGAGTACATCAGCAAGGCTTTATTCTCCTGGGCTAAGCCTGCTTACACTTGCCCCTGGGATAGCATAACCTAGAACACTTCCTCCTGCAGGAATTTTCTGCAGGATAACAACAAGGTCTAACAATTTTCTAGCACTGTAGATGAGGTAATAAAGGCTGAGCTTATAACCAAATAAAGAAAAATATATTGATGATGATATGATATGATATGATATGATATGATATGATATGATATGATACGATATGATGTGATATGATATGTGATTGCAAGACCAGATTTCTCAACAAGTGAAAGAACAGGCCACAGTTCCCAGCCCAAACTGTCCACTAAGAACCCCTAAATGCTGTTTACAAATAGGAAAAGGTTTGCTAATGTAAGAAATAATATTTTTATGAAGTTAAACCAAAGAGAACAGAACACCATTTGTTTAAAGTGTAGAAGTAGCAACTCCACCACAAGTTTCTTAGAAGGACTTAGGAGAGAATATTTACAGGTGTTTTTCTCATTTACTCAAAATAGAAGGGATTTCTGCAGCTTCTCTTCAGTCCATGAACGAAAGGAATCATATCCATATAAAAGAGATTTGGAGGAAAACAATTGACCTATATAATCTTTTACAGTGACGACTGGCTTCCAAACATATTTTCTTCAGAACGTCCTTGAGGATCCAAACAGTGAGAAATTACTTTAACCCAAGTAACTCAGCGGAAAAGTAATTTTCTGCTTCTTTTTGGTTTGCGGATTCTTTTTGTTTGTTTGTTTATTAAAGAGCTGGCAGCCTGGAGAGCGGGCACTGCCCCATGGCCCCTGGCGACGGGAGGTTAAATTAATTAGAGTTAGAACCCTGAGCATCGCACATTGCACAGTGTGGGCCATACATTACCCAGCAGGTTTAATTCTGAAGCGCTCAGGCGGCAGCTGCTATTGTTAACTAGGTGGTGATGGCTGCCCAGAGGGTCCCTGCCTCTGTAGGGGCAACAAGAGCTTTCACTCCTCTGCAAAGAGGAATCGGCTTTCCAGGAGCCAGGCCCGTCACTACACCCGAAGTGAACAACAGACTCCAGTCTGACAGATTCCGTCACCAGCAGCTGGACACCTTGCAGGTTAAACGAGGACTAGTGAAGAGACTGACAGGATCATGAGCTGCCATTGTTCAGACCAGCTGGAATTAGAGCATCTGGAAAAGTATTCCTACTGTTCCCCAGCGCAACAAAGCTGGCTGTCCCGGCAGTGCCCTGTGGATCACAGAGAACAATGCCTGTTCAGATTGCATATTGATGTGTGCACACTGCTTTAAATGGCATTTATTATCTCACAAGTAGCATGGGAGTCAGTGATGTGGTAATTCATTTAATTTGTTTAACCTGTTTAATATACTGAAGACACTCTGCAAGTACTTGTCAGTCCATTAGCTGCTACAGTTCTAGGGGCTCTTTCATCTACATTTAAGCCCATTACTACCCTAAAATGTTGGACAGAAGTCCAACATTATGGACAGAAATCTTCTTCATGCAACGCTTACAAAGAAAAAAATAAGTATATCCAGTACCATCTGTGATAAACGCAGTTGCAGCAGATATAAAATGCATGTTTGGGGCAAGGGGCAGGGGGAGGTAAGGAATAAAATCTGCCTTAAGTTTTTATTTCCTGGCTTTTGAAGTTTGACATCAAGAACAATATTGGCAGAAGCTTAAATGTTTCATTTAACAATATTTTTGAGAATTAATTTTATAGCTTTTTATAAGTGTTTTAATGTTTTCAAGAGCTTGTGTCAATAGGAGCAAGAGCTTTGTGAAATAGCTGCTGAAGTTTTGCCACAGAGGGGCACAGATAGAGAAAATCAAATGAGTGGAAAGTATAGCTGCTGATGGAGAAGATTTTACCTGCAGAGGAGGACAGATACTGCCAAAGCAGATTTTATCTGCTTGCTATCAGAAAAGATTTCAGCTGGTAGTGAAATGCAACTATTGACAAAGAAGATTCCACTCAGCAGCAGCTGAACTACTGAGGCACATAAAACTTTTCCTGTCAGACACTGCACATAAATTTTTGTCTCCATTTTAGGATAAAATCTAAGGAAAAAAAAAAAAAAGAAGTCGCTGATAAAGCTTGTGTGAATATGTGGTGGGAAAGAGTTCACTAGCTGTGGCATAAATTTTCACCAGGTGAGAATCTGGCCCAGTTATATACGACAGACACAAATGAAGCACTGCCTCTTGGAGCAGGAGCCAAAACACTTCTAAACTGCAGAGGAATAACCTTCTTATGCAAAACTTAATGTCAACACTGTGATGACTTCATTTTTAGAGCAGTGGTGGAAAGAAGGATGCTCAGCTGTTATTGCTGCAGCACCAGCATGACCTGCACACAAGGAGGGAAACCAAGAGCCCCAAAGCAGCCTGAACTCAAGTGTATCTGTGTTTGTCTGTTTTTCAGCTTTGGGTTCCTGAACCAGCCATCCAATTTGCTTCTCCAGCTTCTTTGTGAGGTGAATGTGTGCGTGAAGCCCTCTTTGTGTGGGCACAAAGTCTATGTGCATCCAGGAGTCCCCCTGGAAAGCACAAACACACCCTTGGCCACACAGGGGCGTGCAGGCAGCTGGCAGAGCAGGAAGTGGTAAAGTCTGAAGAAATGTCATGTTATTTGAGGTAGAGGTATTGATTGGTGATAAAGACCTTTGTCTTTCTATACACACAAATTGTTTGGTTTCATGGGTCTCAGGCAGCTTTCTGCTTCCCTACAACCCCAGAGCAACTTCCTCCAGTGCACTATTTTTCAGAAAAATGCAGAACTGCAAGATAACCACATGTCTCCCAGAATGCAAAATGTACATATAAAAGACATTCCCCACTATTTTGGATTTCAGATTCTTTCCACGTAGGCTATTGAAAGAGATGAAAATGGATAAATGTGTAGCCACCAATGGCGTCCGCCTCTCACTTTATAGAGAGCTACCATTTCATTAAGTTTGAAGTTTTTGAAATAATATAATCATAATGAAAGAAAGGAAATAAAATCCTCAGAAAGTTCTCAAAGGAGTATTAAAAGATGAGATTTGAATAAGACTGATCAAATGTTGGAATGGAAGATGCAGATAGGTCATAAGCCTTTGCTTTTTTGATTGCCCATATTGTCTCGAAACTGTTCGGCAGAACAAAGAGTTTTGTGGATGAAAGACTGGTGTGAAGAAACATGAATGTCAACTTGAGTTCTGAAAGACAGTCTGCTAATGAAATATTCTAAAAGTCATTTTCAAGGTGGTAGAAAGTTCTCACTGATGTGCATCAATGCTTCTGATAAAAAGCATCAAATAGTTATGCAAGTATTGGCTTTTAGGTCTGAGGAAATAAAGCAATGCTTGTATGATTCCAAATGTTGCAGAAACGTGTTTAGTTTTTGTACTTTCTGGGGATTAAAAATAATAATTAGGATGTTGTTTCATTTCTAGATTAGGCATACAAAAAAAAATTCTGGATCAGTTAATTTTCAATATAGCAAAATTAGATAATATATAGTGAAAATGAGTATACTGAAAATAAAGACAGATCCTAAATGCATTTTTAGTTCAAGAAAAAATAAAACTGCACTATTTGTTTGTGCAATAAATAAAATAAGTATAATTTGAGATAAACAGTAAATAATACATTTGGCTGCTCCTAGTAGGATAGACTTCTGAATCTGACACTGTGTGATATTTAATAGCTTCTTCATAATAGGATTTCATAAGACAGAAAGATCTAAAAGCAGTAAACATATTTCCAACAGTTCTAGGTGAGCAGATCTAATTAAATTTTGGAATATGAAAGCCTCTGAAGTAGTGCTGCCAACCCCTGTCTTCTACAGGGATTTTCTTGCACGCTTGAACTAGCTTCTAAAAAACTTCCTTTATCTTTGATTTCTTGTAGGGCCAAATTTTAACAGCACTGAAGTTCACAAAGGGGAGGCCTCATGTGCCTTAAGTGTCCCTTGCTTCACCCTGGCACCCCCTCGCTAAAGCACCGGGCTGGGACTGTGAGCCTGGAGCTTGGTGTGAGGATGAGCTGGCACACACCAGGGCCAGGTCCAGGGAGGACGTTAAATACCCAAAGGGAAATTTAAAGCAATTTTTTTTGCTTGAAGAGCGAAGTATGTGAGCAAGAGGCAGTGCGGCCTGTAGTTACCCCAACCCATCAGGGGCCTGCTCCTCTCAGGGACAGGACAGTCACCCCAGTGCTCACAGGGCTGAGGCTCCTCTGCGCTCAGCTGTGCCCACTCCTCACCGCCTCCCAACAGCCGGGAGCCCCAAACCCTCTGAGGCACTGGAACCTGCTGGCAGATTCAGAATATGCAGCCCATAAACCAGCAGGGGATGGAATGCTACAGAATCAACTTGCAATAATAATTTATTTGTCAAATACAGTCGAAGGGGAGGTGGTTCAAACTCAGCCCAGTAATTAACACACTGCAAGAAGTGAGAGAGTCCCTGTCAGAGTGGCTGCAATCCTGCCTCTAGTACCTTCCAGAAACCCCCAGTGACAAAGCTAAGGCTACTGAAAAACAGGGAAGGGCTCTCCCCACCCCATCTTGCTTAAGCTATTTCCCACTATAGGCAAGAAATCAAGTTTAAATAAGTCAGAAAGGAGGTACAAGAAATCTGATTCAATGATCCTTGTGGGTCCCTTCCAACTCAAGAGTATTCCGTGAATATTCTGTTACTCTTAACAAGTGAAGGTAAACAAGGTGGTGAGCTGTCTAACTCTGCTGTTACCCTCAAAGGCTCACTCTGATGAGCTGCCAAGTCAAGACCTTTCTTACCTTAAATCTCAAGTGAAGGCCCTTAGCTTTTGCTGTCACAGTCTGGGGACCTGGGCACGTAAGAAAGAGCTCCGAGCTCTCCACAGGCAGCCTCATTTTAGTGATGCCAATCTTGCGAAAATTTGGCTTTAGATCTTCAACCCCCAGCCCTTTCCTTTTGTTTCTATTTTGAGACTGCCACATATATATATCTTGTGTGAGTTACGGCTCCAGGTTTTATTCCTCGGGTCACTCTTTTCCTTTCGATTGCAGCAGGGCGTGGGTTCTTTGTTCCCAAACAATTCAGCCAGGTTTCAAAGAGACAATACACATTGTATGCTAAGTCTGTACTGGCTTTTATCACAGATCCCCTTGGAAACAGGAAATGCCCGGCTGTTTTTGGCTGCCCTCCCTCATGATTTAGAAGAGGAACCATAGGAAGGCTTTGCTGAACGGCCTTTGATTTTCTGTCAATGCAGTTTTGCCAGAATTCTAACCAAGGTCCCAAAAGTAGAAATAAAACATTAATCTGCTCCATCCATCAGTCCCTGGACAAGCCTTAGAAACAGAAAATCTGTTTACAACAGAGATATCATAACCCTTTGAATACTTAATAAGAATGATAACAAAGCAAGTAACTCTTTGTTTAAAACTGGTTAAAGTGCAACACTTCTGTTCTGAATCTAGATGAACAAATGAAAGCCAAAGGTAGGTTACAGTTTATATTTTAAACTTACTTAGCCTTTTTCTTAAAACCAGCCCTAAATGAAATGTTTAACTCTCTCTTCAAATGTGTGACACCATCCATCACAATTTTATAGTTAGACACATAATAATGTATAATCTCAGCTGGCTGTCCACTTGTAAAAATGGGAATAGACTTCAAGAAATAAGCAATTTCCCAACAGAAAATTGGAAATTCTGCCAACCAATTCCAGGTGACCTGCCATCAATCAGTGTTAAATTCTCCCCAGCTATTGCTGAAGGGTATTGCCATTACTGACGGGCTTCACCTGGTGACTAATGGTATATAGCAAACACATTCAAGAACTATAGAAATCCTAAGAATCTGTAATTGTCAGTTAACTTCCAGCAAAGACCTTCTCAGGCAATTCAGAAAGAGAGTGAGGTTTCTATAACCTCGAAACTACTCATTTTTATTATAATGTTTTTAAAAAAAATCAGAATGACTTGATGCCATGAAACTAAATTAAATCAGACTGCAAAACACTTATTTGTTGCAGAATGATTTCATGCAACTGCTTTGCTGTGTGCACTGAATATGTGCTAATATGACAATTACTATAGGCCTGGACTTATATTCAAGTTTCTCAAAAACTTTGTGTGATTAATAATTATGATTAATGTTTGAAGTGTGCTGTTCCAGGGTAATAGTTTCCTTCATTTGCCAGCGTGTACATTTAGAATTAAGTATTCAAGTGCTCTGGTTACTCCTGTAAAGCCCGTGTAGCTATGATTTACTTTACAGGTGAGAAACATGCTGCAAACAAGAAACCCTGACTCTGTTCAGCCAGTACCAGAGAGGCAGAGAGAAATTATGATGGATTTGTTACATGGAATCTTCAAGATAGGGAAATAGGGTTTTCACAGTTGTCAAAAACAGAATCTGTCAAGGTTTAAAGCTCTTTGTGAAGCATGGAAACTTGAATTTCCACTGAACTTTCCGATTAGAAACTAAAATAAAATTGAAAAAAGTAGGAAGAAGTACTGCTGGGCTCACCCTGGAATTGGATCAGATCAGGAAGTCTCCTGTCCTTGATAACCCTTTCAAAGTCACTAATCCTGAGTTTAAAGGTCTGTACAGGACTGTACAGAGATCCAGTGCACGCTTCTGCCCACCTGATTTCTATGGAGCACTCACAGGGGTGGAGAAAAGGACATGTATATTAACAGGACTTATATTTATAAAACCTGCAACAAGATGGGTAATTAATCATGTGTTAGAGGGGCAAGAGACAGCAGTACCGTGATAATTTCATTTTTTTTCTAACTAAATCTGCTTCATGCTGTGCTATGTAAGGATAATAATGGTGGGGTTCTAAGAGAGAGAATGCAGCATTTTAATTCATGGTAAAAAGCTGTATTGTTCATGGTTCTAACATCCATGGGATGCTGGGCCACTCCTCAAAATAATGCAAAGCAACCAAAAAAAAAGGTAATGAAAATGTTTTATATGCATTCAGCTTCTGCTTTGTCCAATAAGGTGGAAGACGATGAAGGCAGGGCAATGGATGTGAGCAGAAAAGAAACAGTCTTTAAATCCCTGATAATGTTCAAAGTAAGAGGCTTGCTCATGCCCTCCACCACGGCCCAGATAAAACGTAGACAGAAGAAGAAATCTCTGTATAAAGAGAGACATCTGGATTTTCCCAGTATGTGTGCAACAGTGGAGGTTTCATCCTCTGTGATGCCCATGGCTTAGGAGCTCTGGTTTTGTTCCCAGCCCATTCTGTCCGGCCCTCTCATCCCTTGCCCAGCCAGCAGGGAGAGGAGCTGAGCCCTTGGCTCTCCAGAATCTCTGCTGGGAGCAGGAATCTTCCCTCAGCACAGCCAGGGCCTTTGGCTTTCAGATGACCTCACCTGATTCACTTGGTCAGGGTTTGCTGCTTGGTGAGCAGATTGAAAGCAGAAAAGGAAATTTTCAAAAGAGCAGCCAACTTCTCAATAAAGGCAGGGCTTGCTGCGATGGGCTGCAAAGTTACCATGCACATTCTTTTCTGTTAAAAACCCACATCCTGAGTGTTTGCACTCCCAGGTCAGTGCCAGAGAGGGCAATGCTGAGAGCAGGCATTGATTGTGAATATTGGACTGCAGTAATGTTGAGGGCTTTAGTCCTAAATTCGAGAGATGCTCAGCATTTCATAACATTCTGTGAATAATCAGGTCATCCTCGCAGTGTTTATTCACTTTCCCACTGCACCCCTCCATCAGAGAGGTGTTACTTAAAGCAGATGAAATATAAAATGGAGATGTGCTGTGAAAGAAGAATTAGTATCCAGGAGTGGGTTTCAGTCCCTTTGACATTCTCAGAAATAACATGTCCCATTCTCTCCATAGCTCCTGTGCTCTCTCTGGGTGCTTAACATAATTTGTAAAAGAAATCAGCTTAGATTTTCAAAGTAGAGTCTTAAAATAACGTTAAATACTTAATGGCAGATTGAAAGATTGGGGAATAAAAGCAGAAATATATTGAACAAAATAGCATCTAAGACACTAATTTAATTACCAAGTCTCCTCTAAGGGTTGGGTAACTGATCTGTGGTAGCATGGACCTAATTTTTCCCCTCAAGTTCAGAACAGAGAGAAAGCACATGACATGATCTTCTATTATTCTTTAGATATATATCAGCGAGCACTGTATTGCTGTATTTCACAGAACAATGGTCCTTCAAGTTTAGTGTCTTGTCTCAAGACGTTTTCTGAGAGTACAGTCACTAATGAAACTTACTGAGAGACTTCAAACTGAACATATAGTAGATTTAAAATTAGATTTGCCTTTGAAATCACATTTTCTGGGATAATTACTCTTTTTAAAAATTTTAAAGGCAGTTTAAAAACTATTTCAGTTTTCTGAGCTAGACCCTTTTTATTAGATACTGGAAGGCTCCCTGTCGTGAAGCAGCCTTAAATATTTCCAATCAGTTCAGTAACTCCCCATAAAAATACTGATATTCACTTCCAAATGACTTCTTGCAAAACCTGGAATTTGGTTGTTTGGATTACTTTAAAACAAGTGAAATGCAAGCATTTCTCTCATTACTGTGAAACCCTCAGGAGTATTGATGCTTTTCAACACATTGAAGTTTTCAAAACTCTCAAATTCTGACCATGAAAATTCCATGAGCAAAGGATGAATTCTCAGTCCCTGTACCTGGGTAAGTCCTGCTGATTACCCAGGAATAGCAGGAATGTAAACCAGATTATTTAGAAGCAGTTCTAAAGAGATTCATGTCTGTAAGTAACAGATCTGTATCTGACAGGATAGATTCAAGAGATAACCCTAAAAAAGACCTTTCTTCTTATGAATACTTGTGCCAAATTCACAGGAACAGCTCAGGCCAATGTTTTCTCCTGAGCAGGAAGAACACGGGCTGTGCATGCTGACAACTGAAAGAAGAAATAAGCAGGTATTTTCAGAGGACATTTCTCCTGCGTTAGACAGAGTTGCCTCAGAAATGCAAAGACATTGGTTATGACAAATACTAACTGAAACTGCTTAAGCCTGGAGGTGTGTGTTCACTTCCAGCTTTTCTGAAGCTCTCACAAAGCCCACCAGGCTTTCCAGGCCTGTCCCAAACTGCTCACACGTGGTGCACCAGCATCGCCGTCTCTGCTCCTCCTGAGTCGTGGCACTCAGGAAAGGCATCCCAAGGAAATATGGGCTATGGATTGCTGACAAAAACCAGCACATACAAAAACCTACAGGAAACAAGGCTCCTTGCACCTACAGGCCAGGAAGTGCTTTCTATCCGACAAGTCTCACAGTAAATGGTTATTACAGGAATACTTAGCACTACATCACCGTGAAGAGTTCTGCCATGTCTGCAACACCAGAAAAATTGCTGATAAACCTTAGGCTATGATGAAGAGTTTACCTCAAGTATTTCTCTCAGAGGATCTAGATTTCCTGCAGGGGTAAACTCACCTGTATCCAGGCTTAGTGGAACCTCACTTCATGATTTGTCTCACTGACTTGATTGACTTACTCGTTGAAGAGTTTCCTAGAGGTGTCTGGAGGCCCATAAACAAGCCCCCATTTTTTAATACACAAAGACTGCTTTCCAAATCCTTCCTCAGTTGAAAATTTCCTCATCAAAGGCAGAACAGCATTGAAAAAACCTGTAGCATTGTCAGGCTGGAAATAAATGATTTTGTTGTTTTAAATACAAATAATGATCCGTCGTTATGCACTCTGCAAGGAAGGCATTACCCTGCCTTGAAAAACACAGAAGAGAAACAACACTGAAGTAGTTTTGATAAATGCTGCCATTCTCTGAGGAAATTTAGGAATTAGAATGCTATTAAATGAAGCTGCTTTATGTCCTCTTTGAGTTTTCATTCCTTCAACAATGGAAACTGCCTTTGGGAAGACAACAGATGCAGGTCCTGTGAGGATTTGAGGGGCTTGATCATGTCCTTGTGAGTAGACTGAGGCAGTGAAAGCCAGAGACACTGCAGTCCCCTGGCCTGCTTCTTCTGGTAAGCTTCTTCCAAGCCATCAAAATGAACATGCAAACAACTCTAATATTCTTCAGACACAAAGAGAAATTTCTGTCTTCAGTAAAATTTCAAAAAGTGAAACTGTGTGTGCTCTAACCACAAATATGCTTTTTGGGAGTTTCTGTGTTTTGGGCATAATAGGAAATTTGGCCCAAAATTCTTCTCACATCGCCTCTATCAGTGCCACTGCAGCTCATTTTCAACCTGCCAGATCCAGGCAATATGAACTTGCCTCAATTTTTGCAGCTGTCCCCTCCCAGCATGAGGATCCCACAGTCATGGGGCACCTCTGAGATTTTGGATAAGGAGTTGCAATTACAAGCAAGCAGGAGTAACAAGCTCAGTGTGTGGTTTGAAGTGTAACTAATAATATCCTTTAATGGGGACAATCCAATTTAGGAAAACTTACAGCAAAAGGACACGTAAGTCGTGATGGGGAACAAAAGAGAGGAGAAAGTCAAGACAGCAGGGTGTGAGCAGCAGTGTTTTGAGATTTAAATATCAGAGGTTTTAGGGGCTGTTCACTCAAGAAATGAAGGCAATGGAAGGTTAAAGAAGGGAGAGGTGTTCTCTAACCCAGAACAGTGTGGCTTTCCTCATAATGGCCTCCACTGCAGCCTGTCACTGAGCCACTTTCTATTCCCCCTGAGTAGGAGCTGTAGAATATTTTGTAAAGTTGCATCTTTTAAAGTTCAGAAAATAAGCAGTGAAGCAAGATGCATCTCCTTTAGAAAGAGGAATTGAACTCACCCCATGCTCCATGAAGCCATCAAGCTCATGGCTGAGCAACACATTGTTGAGTTGAATATAATGAGGCTGCTGTATAATGTCACATTATAAAAAAACTGTGCAACACTATAAAAAAAAACCAACCCTACTGCATTCTGATAATACAGCTCCCTTTCCCCCTACTGAAAAAGGTTCAGAAGAAAACTAGGAAATGGATTCAGGCACAGCAGTCTTGTGCAGTTCATGTTAATTAGCCAGTTTTCAGTCAAAATATATGTACTGCACATAACTGAGATTCTTTAGACATTATCAGAAATTAAGTATATGAATTGCACATGCTGTTCTAAACAGCTCTTTCTTCACTATAAATTAACACAACTAGGGAGAGCAAAATCATGGTCATTTGATACCTAAAATATTATTTTTATAAAATTAAATTAATTAACACTTCATTTGCAATTTCACTAGTTGACTGCAACTCTTTAGCCTTGAAAACTCTATCAGAAGAGGAATTCTTTCTAAATTCTAAGTGGTTAACCTCTGAAATGGATGTTGAGCTTAATTATTTATTCATAATCCTGAATTTGGGGCATCCTTGATTATCCCTAATTTAAACAGACATAAATGTGATGATGCATCAAGCCTTAGACTTTTTCCTGGCCTTTTATGTCTGAAACTTGGAGGCTTACCTCAAGAATAACCAGTCAAGGACACAACCGGTTGCTTGGCAGACTGCAAGGAAAAGGGAGTAAAGAAGAATAAATAAGAGAGATCCTCCGTGTCTCCTAAGAGATATGCCTGATGGCCTGAGCCATTTTCCTGTGCAGAAATCCCTTCCTTGTTTACACTTTGTGTTTGGCCACGTTTTTTTCTTCTTCATTTGAAAATTGAAAATTCATAGTCTTTTATATCTTTCCTTTTAAGGGGAAGGAAAAAACCCACTCCAACACCCAGAATATTCTCCCGCAGCCCTGAAAAGAGAAGCTCAGCCATGCACACCTCAGGAGGTTCGTGCAGTGCCTTCCAGGGCCATGCCACGGATTTGGCCACTGCCATGTGGCTCCCTGGTTCACTACAAACATAGGTCAGTACTGATCCCTACCCCATTCCATGTCAGAGAAGCAGATATAGTTTGTTCTGTGCCTTAATAGGCACCAGGCTGTGGACTGTGAAAGGCAAGTGTTGATATGAAATTTTTAAGAGACTCCTCATAATGAAGCAGTGACACAGATCTTCTAATCAGGCATTTAGTAATTTTGCTTTGCAGCTTGGAAAATGTATTTCATTTTAATTCACCTCCTAGGAGCTGTGTGTCAGGCAATTACTCTCTACCAGAAGATTTCAAAGTCCAAGCAAATTAAATGGGCTCTGTTCTTAAAGTAATACTGCCCTCAAAGCATCATTACTGTTGTTAAGAAATAGCAAACCTGAAGGCACCATTTCTGTTCTCTCCTATGAATACAGGTGCAGATCCCATTAATGTTATTGGCAATCAGCTGTGCATATTTACAGATTTAATGCAGAGTGAGGAACATCTCTGAGTGAGGAACACACCTGAACACTCACAGTTCTGAAAGAACCCTACTGAAAAGGAGAGCTGAGTTGTTTCCAGAATGCTGAGACTTCTGAATTAAATTCAAAATGTAATGGCCTGTCCTGATATTCATGCCAAATATGCCCCAATATTAGATAAGTAGAAACATTCCAAACACACCCCAATGTTAGGTAAGTAGAATCAGGTTTTTTTCACGAATAGACTCCTGAGGAAGAAGAACAACCTTGCAAGACACGGCACCAACAAGAATTTTTCTTCCTTTGACTTACTACTAAGTGAATGTTCTTATGAAGTGCAGTAACCCTCCACATGTTGCTGAATTTTAGTCTTAGGTTGCCTCCTCACTTGAATAAAAAGTAAATTCTTGATTTTGTGTCAGACATTTAAAAAACTTGTGGTTATTTACCATCTGTGTGAACCACTGCCCCAAATACTGACCAGCTGGGAGCCTGCAGATGGGTTTGATACCAACCCATCTGCCCAGGGAAGTGGTGGAGTCACCATCCCTAGAAGGAATTAAAAAACATGTGGATGTGGCCCTTGAGGACCTGGTTTGATGGTGAACTTGGTGGTGGTGCTGGATTAATCATTGCACTTGATGATCTCAGTGGTCTTTTCCAGCCTCAATTATTCTGTGATTCTATGATGCTATTTTCTATTGTGTGATTATTTCCCACTCTTAGTTCCAAAGCTCTAGCTTCCCAAAGATCCAGAGGCATATGTAGAGCAGAATAATGGAAAGGAGGTCAGTCGGCACTTTAGAAATTTCTCCTTTTTACTTATCTCCATTTACTGCCACTTCAAAGCTTTCAGAACCCATCTAGAAGTGTCCAGATCCCTTTTTAAACCCAGGCTCTCAGTCACCTAAGGGGCACCGAAAATCTTATTCAAAGGGGCTCTTCCAAGTGTACACAAAAAGCATCTGATGGTGGTCCTTGGGCACTGTCCTAACTATAGGAGAGGTCAAAGTGAGCTGAATAGAACTCTTCACACTATTGAGGTTAACAGTAAGAGAAACACTTCCCTAAATGGGGAGCATTTTGCCAGAATTGCATCCAGAATGAAAGGAATTCCAGCCTTGAATACTGATACTCTGTTTTTCTGCCTCCCACGCTCTCAAACAAGCAGCATAAGATACACATAAATATAGGCAAACAGATGTAAATAACCTGTCCAAATATTTATGTAAAACTCCCTCTTTGGTGCTTTAGGTGCTTTGATGCTTCAGCAGGCCAGAATCATCTCCCAAGTACGTGTTTTGTAAAGGATATTATCCCTGATTAGTTTAAGTTAACTACTGCTAGAGACTAGAATGGGAATTCTGCAGGGCAGGTTATCTGTCTGTCAGACTTTCAGAGGAGCTACTGTCAGAGACTGGGTACTGGAGCAGCAAAAATTTGGGCCAGATGCCAGTTTTTATGCTCCTACAGTAGTTTTGCCTTATAAAGATCCTTACATTTGCTCATGATATCCAGTGAAGTGCATCTGTTCCAAGCCAACACAATACCAAGTACTCAGTCACTGACTCCAATTAAATCTCTGCTTAAAACCAACTCTTTCCACTCACTTTTCATTCTTCTTGCTCCTTGATTGTTTCACTTGCAGATAGAAAATAAACAGTTCATTGTTATTGAACCAAACTCTTGAAAGCACAGTGACATAGCAGCAGCCTCTGTCAATGATTTAAAAAGATGGTTAATATATTTTATTGTGTGTAATGCAGTGGGGCCTTGGCATTTAGCCATTAGTGTAATGCAAATAATAAGCAATAATACATAACTGTGATTCAAATTGAAACACTGAGCAAATGTAAAAAGAAAAGAAAAAGTGGTTTAGGTAGTAAACAAGGACATAAGAAAATCCATCAGGAGTCAAAGATAAGTATACTTGGAGCCATAAAATTACCTCGTGTCAAAACTAATTGAGGGAAGCAGCTCGTCACTAATGCAATTGTGCTTTAATAATGGAGATGGCATCTCCATGAGCCTGGGAGAGAGGCAGCTCTGCGAGGCAGAAATGGAAGCTTTGCAGAGATGGGGTTCGTTCTCTCAGCCCTCTGTGCTGTGCATCAGGCTGAAGAGATCGGATGCATCGTTTCAGAACACACGGTTTCTGCCTGAGTGGGCAGCCGGACCTCCCGGAGCTCAGGGCAGCCCACGAGCTGCTCTGGGGACCTGCAAAATTCACCAGGTGGTCCCTTGAGAAGCAACCCATGTCACCCCATGTCCTAGCTCCTCTCTACTCCAGATTTATACAGTCTGTCAAGGTTGTCAGTGTGAAGCCATTTAGATGTTGTCTTGTTTCGCATTTCCTACTCTAAAATGTTCCAGAAATGAATCTGCTATCTCTGAACAGAGAATTGGTCTAGGAATTGGCAAGGACTTCATTCCTACTTTTATTAAGGGCTTATCAAGTAAAAAGGACTGGAACAAAGAAGAATAAAATATTTGATTTCCCCACCCTCCACCTAGTCTGAATGACAGTCCTTTTGAGGTCAGTATTGCTTAAGTCTGTAAAATGAAAATGCTACGAATCACAATCAAATAACTGTCAGGCGCCTTATTAAATTTCATTCAACTCCATACAAAATCTTAAGGGACCATTGCTATCTTCCAATTTAGACAAAGATTAAATAAAAGCTGATCAAAGATTTATAGAATTCTAAAGTGATACTAAACACAGTGTGCTATGTCTGGAAAGCTTTCCCTGGTACAATGGAGTCAGAAGCAGCCTGCTTTAATGGTTTCATTTAAGCACCACTTTCCATTGGAGGAAAAAATCAGCAGTTTACAACCACCTCATCTAATTAAAATCTCATAATTCACAGTCTAAATCAAGTTTAAATTGATGCTAAGGTTCATATTGTTGGACAGACAGAATAAAAAATCAGTAACAATTTCAACAAAAGAGGCATTCCTTTTTTTTTTTTCTTAATTCAGAAAAAGAGCCAAACCTTTACTTCTGGTGGGTTTCCTGACTAGCAATTTTCAGCCTATCTGCCACAAAAGAAATGTACAGGTAAGCTAAGGAGGTCTCCTAAGTGCAGGTAGTAGCAGTAGTTACTAGAATGTCTGTTTTCACCACTAAAACAAACCTCTGTCTGTTCATCAAGGGTAAAGTATGGCAGGGAATGAGTGCCCTCTACATTAGAGACATCAACAGGAAACATAGGGAAGAAAAAGAAGCAAAGAAGCAACAAGAAGGGAAAGGTGCTTTAATGGAGAGAAGTTGTTTCATATTTTCTTTTCTTGCTGCTGAAGGGGAGAACTAAATAAGAAGAGTCACAAGCAGGGGAAAGTCTGCCTTACACGTTCAGGAAAAAAGCTCTTAAAATTGTGTTTGTTTGTTTTCAAGGCAAGCAGGTTCATTACAAAACGAGTCTTTTAGAGTGTTCCAGTGTTCATCTACAACAGAAATCATATTTCTGTAAGAAAAATTTCTGCCTGAGGCTTAGCAAGAAATTTATGATGCTGAACATAAAATCTGAATTCTGTGAGAATATACAATTACAGCAGACATCCTGATTTCTGAAAAGTTTTAATGATATGTGACCTAGAGAATATTTTCACCATTTTGTGTACCTGGTCTACTTTCTTCTACTGGAGCTGGTCTGAACACCCACAACCCTTTGCTAGTGAGGTGGTGCTGACTATTGCACTACAGTGACTGGCTGTGCCCTAAGAATGTGATCTATATCTACTGGAAAATTAAACATGGGGTAAAGATGCAAATCTCAGATCCTGCCATCCCTTCTGGACACTGGTGCAGCCTCAGTGCCCTCAAGGAGGTGTGAAAGCAAAGGCAAATTTGCAGCAGAAATACCAAACACCACCACTTGTGACTTGTGCAAGCCGTGGTATTTCAAAATCACTTTCAGATCCGAAAAGGAATGTGAAGCAAGATATCAAGTAGGCCATCATCCTTCTGTTAGCAGCGCATGTAGTTTTCCATATTTTGGCACGAAATCCTAAGGAGCACCCCAATGTCAGTGCTAATACTTGCAGTTCATATATAAGGTTATTGTGTTATCTGTACTCGATAAACCCAACCCAGGCTCCTGCGAAGGCAATTCATAAATGTCAGCCAGAAGGAAAAAGACAATGAAGTGGTTTACAGTAAGCATATTTGCTTTTTATTAGCAAGCTCAAACTGAGAACCTTTCCTCTCCAGCCAGGAACATCACAGGTAATTAAGGCGATGCCCTTTTGTGATGCACTAAAAAAGGAAGATGTAAACTGAAGCATAACAAGAATCGTTTCCTGCTGGTCACAACTTCAGCATGGGGATGACTAATTCCTTTTGATACTGCTTAAAATATATGATTTAGGATGAATTCTGAAGGGGCAAGGTAGCTGTATAAAGAGATGGATTAAATAAAAGATAACAGACTTTGCTGTGTATCATTTCAAATCACTTTGGTCATTTTTTTTAGGATTAGTAGAGATCAAGATTCAAGATCAGCAGATTAAAAAGTAAGAGCAGCAAAAATGAGCTGAAGAGAAAACACATTGTGTGTCACTCATCTATCTGCAAAAGATTTTCTGTCTATTCTTCCCTCCATGCAGGAACTTCTCCCCAGCGTTAAGCACGGGAATTGTAAGTACTTCTGAAACATGGTAATTTCCAACTGTCAGTGCCAGAGAAGCCTCTCCGTGAGTCCCTCCAATGGGACTCGTGTCTGAGGAAGGAGCTCCATCTGAATTCAGCACACTAGGATAGTTTAATATTGCTTTTTTGGAACATCTCCAAGGAAACGGAGATGAATAGAAATGAGACAAAAATTGGGAAATCCCATCTTCCAACTTCTGGTGTTAAGAGCCATGTTACAAGCCAGAAGAAAAACAAACACAACAACCCAACTGTCCCAAACCCCAGGACATGTATATGGTGGGAATTTGGGTTAAAAATGTACACGCCGTGATTTTCCTTCTTGTGGGGAATGAGGGATGAAGTTCTGTTATCTGGGCCTGACACAGGCAGTGCTTTGTCTCATCATCCATTCTTGTCTGGGAGAAAAGAATTAGAAGAGCAGACTCCTAAATTTTCCCTTCTACTGTCTCTTGACCTTGGGTGATATGAGGCCTGCTACTACCCAAACCCAGGAAAATACAGACAGAAATTGCCGTTTATGTTACAGAGAAAGAAGCCTATCCTTAATCCAGCACTTGATGGCCACAGAGAATGATACACAGAGAAAAAAGCAGGGTTTTTTTCAGCCGTCCCCTTTCCCAAGGAAGCTGCCTCTCCTACCCCTCAGTTTCACCCAGCACATTCTTTATATATTATTTTATAACACTTTTGGATGGGTCAGCTGGCAGAGGAAGGTCCAGTGACACAGCAGCGAAGGCAGGTGAATTCTGCTTTGGCCTAATTCAGGGGCAAAATGTAAATTAATTTGCTCTCAGCTCTATCACTGGTCATGCACCCCCCCAGTTCTCTCACTGTTACTGATGCTGCTCCTTGCACAGAAATGCCATTTTACCACATGATTTCCCAGTTCCTACCTCGGTTCCAGAAACAGCATTCAGCAAAACCCCACCTCGAAACCTTTACCCATTTTCGCCGCTTAACCCTATTGCACAGAACAAAATGTGAAACCAAGGAACATCCAGAGGGTAATGCTGAGAATCTACCAGAGGGGGCCAAAGCAGTTTGAAAATGGGTTTTTGGGCTCACGTGTCGACAGGCAGGATTAACCACAGTTAAACACAAAGGGTCAACCTCTGATGGAGCAATCTTTCTTTGTTTCATCAACAATGCCCACTATTAGGTGAGCGTATGCCTTGAAATTAGGCCAATGGAACCCGGATGGAAAACTTGGTATTAACTCTTTAGACAAATTAAAAGCCAGGCACCCAATGAAATTACCTGTGCTCTTAACCAGTGCTCTTTCACAGCCATGAAGTTTCTACCTCATGTAAAAAACTTCTATTTTTCTTCACCTTGGGAATAAAAAAGAATAGTAAACAAAACATTTGGCATTTTTATGCTGAATTTGTATTTAGAACTAGGAACTGACAGAAGGAAAGCTGAAATAGAAATTAAACTGCATAAGCAACACTTTAACGTCCATTAGGAAAATAAATTTAGCCCTGAAACCTTTAGAGGACAATGTATTTGATAAAAGGCTTATACAAAAAGGAAATATTTTGGGTTTTTTTTTTGTCCAGAACTATCTGAAGGCTGAAAATTCCAGTGTAAATAGTGTATGATATATTTCTAAGTAATTTTTGACAAATCAGCTACAAACTGCTTTAAAAAAAACCAGTGTGGGAGTAGAAAGCCTTAGTTGGGCTTAATCATGCAGAGATTGCTTTTCTTGCTTTCTTTTTGTTTGAATGGAAAGTCAAATAACATATTTGTTCATTTAATTATTTATAGTCCATAAAACCAGTTGTAGAAACACACTCAGTCTGTAAAATCCAAGTACCCTCATTTTCAAAGTGCTCCTCAATTTTCTAGAAGCAGGTCTGAGATCCACTCAGGGACCTGAGTTTCGGCAGAGCACTAGACATGATTGAGCTTTTCCATTTGTTTCTTATTTATAAAGCATAACTTTGGATGACAGATTAGCAATTATTTTCAAATTGAATTTACATTCTCTAAATATTTGGCTTAATGCAAATCATCTTGCACCAACATTTCTATGACTTTTGCCATTTTTTAAGCTCGAACCTCTCCTTTCCCCATGAAAACGATACTTTTGAATCCCCCGTTGACAGACTAAGAGCTTATGCACAACATGAAAAACTGCAAAGAACCAAAGAATGTTTACTAGCAAATGGCATCTCTAAAGGACAAAGAAGCCAAGGCAGTCTCTTGGTAGCTAAAACATGTGACAGAGCCATGGGCAGCTTCAAAGCTGCTCTGATGCTGCGGCTGCCAAGCAGCAGCTGCTCCTGCTAGACAATCTTCTCTGTG
The DNA here is from genome assembly GCA_013397115.1 of Edolisoma coerulescens. Classification (NCBI taxonomy): domain Eukaryota; kingdom Metazoa; phylum Chordata; class Aves; order Passeriformes; family Campephagidae; genus Edolisoma; species Edolisoma coerulescens. The sequence continues at coordinate 958,489 of VWZW01003067.1, read as the reverse complement.
ACTTGGCACCCAGGCCTTGTGCTTGCCATTCAAAAGCAGCAGAAAGAGTCACAGGATGCAGGATGGCAGCTACCCCTTCATAAATCATCCAATATCTGCAAAAATCCCTGTGGAGATAGTGGATGCCCTGGGAAGTTACAGTATTGCTCTGAAACGCTGACGCAGTCAGTCACAGGCTGGAAATGCAAACTGAAAAATAAATTTATTGTTAGAGCTCCTCTGTGCTCCTGATAAAATATCTCAGGACTCAGAAAGCTCCTGCGGCATAAAGACGTAATATTTTCATTATTTTGAAGAGAAGGAAGGTACCAAAGATTAGCTGGCTCAGGAAAGGTCGCAGAGGGTGTTTGAGAGAGTGAGGGCTCGAGTATGTCTCCCCAGAAACAAGGCTGACATGGTCCTGAATACATCATCCCTTCTTCCCTATGAAGAACAGATAATTTCTACATACAGCAAGATGTTTGCCACCTAGCAACTGTCAGGAATGAAACCAGTACAACTAAGTTAAACCACAGTTGCACAGAATCTCCTCTGAGCAGCCTTTCCCAGTGTTAATGAAGGATCATGTCTTTCCTAGATATTGTACTTTATGCCATTCTATACAACGTTAAAGAAAATCCATAAATCATATCACTTTCTGTAATATGATTCTGAGAAGTTCGCCTCTTCTCTCAAACCTTAAAGAATTTTATATTAAGAGCAGGCCTGATTTGATTGCTTCAGGCTTATAGATGAATTCTTATTTTTATGGCTCCCTGGAAATAAATAGATTGCTGTTCAATCCTCTGTAAACTTAAAAGCAGCAACATGATGGAAAAAAATTGGTGTTGGTGCTACAGCATCAACGGCCAGCTTTAGAAGCTCACAGAGCAGTGATTTGAAAGCCTCAGATTCATTTCCAGGCTCATTCCCTGGCAAGAAGGGATGGGATGAACAGGACTGCACCCACTCCCTCTTGCAGCTGTTTGTCTCCAGGCACTCACTGCACGCACATCCACTGAGCGAGTTTCTGTGTCTAGAGGGCAGCCTGGCACCAGCTTCTCTGAGACATTCATATATTATATCATATCCAGGGATCCAGCAGCATTTAAACAAGACAGATGATTAAAAGATAGCGGGAGCTATGCATTATGGATTAAAGTGTAGAGTGAGAAGTTTTCAGAACATTAGTGTTCCAGAAATATGAACTATAAACCGGTGTGAAACATTGAAAAACATCACATTCAGTGATATTCTATGTCCTTTCAGTGGAAAATTAAAAATAAAAGTAGTAGAGAAACATATCCCCATCGTACGAACAAATTATATATTTATGATCCTTTATTAGGATTTTCTGAGAAACACCGTTCTCATAATCACACAGTGGCAATGGAGAAGTTATAAAAGCTAATATTTGGCCTTAATACAGTCTTATTTTTATTGCAGTAGTTTATATGAACAACAATCAAGGATCTTCAGCTTATATAAAGCTCCAGAGCTAAAGAAAACTTGAGTGGAGAGGTATGTCCAAAAATATCCTGACAGCTTCATTCCCTTTGTTGTGTCACTTGTGGATTCCATCAAAAGATGAAGGCAAACTGAAAATCACTTGGCTTCTGAAATACATGTACAGGAAATATTTCTTCTGATATATAACTGATCAGGTATTGCAGCAGTCTTAGAAATACTGAGGATTCCACTGGAAAAGAGAGACCAGACCTCCTCTGGGAGGCCAACAGAACTGACCAGCTGGGCTGTCCAAGTTTCCTGGTCCTCAAGTGGCCAAAGGCCATGGAGGAGGTGAATCCTACTGAGCTGTTCCCTCAGTCACTGCAGCCAAACCAAACCCCAAAGCACGTCCCACTCTGACAGAGATTCCTGCTGCTGCTCCCACCTTGGGCCTGGCAGTGGATGTGTCAGAGATGGGACCTGCGGTGTGTTCCCAGCTGGTGTGACCTCACTGCCATAAACGGGACCCTGGCTGGGCACTGTGTGGGACATCTCAGTGCAGACAGATGCACAACCCCCCCTGACGGATTCACATTTCAAAAGTCCTCTGTGGTCTGAGTTAAAAGGGAGATGCAACAGCTTAAGGTACAGTTCTAAAGGAAAATGACACAACTGAAGCATGATCTGCAGTACGAGAAGAGGGAACAAGTTAAGGAAAAAGGGTTACAAGGCTGGAGTAGGGACTAAATGGGATCCCATATTATATTTTAGCATTTTCCACTCTTTGGGAGTTCTGCTCTAGGGTGTGCATGATGACACAGACCGATAGCCAGGGCTCTGTGCATTCCAGCCATGGGCAGGATGCTGCAGTAACGAGGATGTCTGGTGAATCTGTTCGTGTTCTGAGGCCGGAATTTATGGGAAGTTGTTACATGTGTTGAAATAATGAGGGGGATGCAGTACTAGAAAATGTTTCAACCACAACAAAAAGCTCACAAGAAGGCAAACAAGCCCCCCTGGATGTTACCTAGATTAACTTGCTCATGTTTGGGGTAGTAGATGCTTGTTAACAAATAAAACATTATTATTATGCCTATGCTGGTTTGTTGCTCTGTTTGGCAAATTTCGTGATCTCTCTTGACTTTCAGTTCTGAAATACACATTGTTAGGAACTAAAATGATTAAACTGTGTAATCTGTTTATTCAGATCACATGCTGAAAAGTATCTCATTTCACATGTATCTACTGTAAAGTGATTTCAACAAAGACACCAAGCAAAAGATGAGCTCTCAGATGAAGGAAGACAGTCTTTACCTTCTCTTGACAGCTGCCTGCAGCCTCAACTCTCCATTGATAAACTGCCATATAAAAAGTTACCTATTAAATTATTTTTGGCATTTAAATCATATCTATCATAAAGGCAGGTGAATCCTTAAAAGCACTGCATTTTAACAGGTGCAGCCTCTGGACTACACTTCAAGAAATGCTGCAGCTGAACAGGACTGTGATATACTCTGTACAGGTTAATAAAAGTCATTTTCACAGATACTCCTTAGCCTCAGCCTCTGATTTCTCCATAATCTGCTCCCTGAGATCTTCCATCAGTATATATTTTGGGTTCTGTGCTATTTCATGGTCCTAAGTCCACTTATACCCGCTAAAAACCTTCAGTTGCTCCATTTGCCCACGCAGCTACCTCATGTTCTATCCCTCTTTTGGGATACGTGACAAACACAGGCGTCCTGCATGAGGAAAAGTTTGTACAACCCAATCCACCAACATTGTCAATATTGGCTACAGCTTACTAATTAACTTGAGAAAAGTGAATGAGCTAATTAGCAGGGCAAACTAAATAGAATATCATTAGTTAATCAATCAATGCTGGTTTCCACTAAGTGAATGAGTAATTTCCACACGTTCTGGGTCACTGTCGAACTCTCAAATTTCCCATTGGACTTCCCTGTCCTGCAGCAAATCTTAACCTGAAAATACTCAACAGAATGACCTGGTTCAACTTACTGCTTGTACTCCCACAGATCACCAGTGGTTACACTCTAGAAAACACTTAAACAGCCTCAGTTGCTTCAGGCTGGTTTCTGTTTCCTTCACTGAGAACAGAAAATGAGGCCAGAATTCTTCCAGGTCCCAAGAAACCGTAAAAGTTTTTCTGAAAAATATCCGCTTTTAGGAAATTATTTATTGAGGTATAAAACTTTCAGCCATAAAGAGAACCTGCCAGAGGGACAAGTGACCTAAGGAAACAGCTTTAAAGAATAGAATCCCAGAATGGGTTGGATTGGAAAGAACCATAAAGATCACTTAGTTTCAACTCCCTGCCACGGGCAGGGACACCTTACACTATTCCAGGCTACTCCAAGCTCCAATGTCCAGCCTGGCCTTGGGCACTGCCAGGGATCCAGGGGCAGCCACAGCTGCTCTGGGCACCCTGTGCCAGGGCCTGCCCACCCTCCCAGGGAACAATTCCTTCCCAATATCCCATCTAACCTTACCCTCTGGCAGTTTAAGGCTCTTTCTCCTTGTCCTGTTACTCCATTCCCTTGCCCAAAGCCCCTCTCCAGCTCTCTTGGAGCCCCTTTAAGGATTAGAAGGGCCTCTAAATTCACCCTGGAGCCTTCTCTTCTCTGGGTGAGCACCGCCAGCTGTCCCAGCCTGGCTCCAGAGCAGAGGGGCTCCAGCCCTTGGAGCAGCTCCGTGCCCTCCTCTGTACTGACTCCAACAGATCCTTCTTATGTTGAGGACTCCAGGGCTGGGGCAGCTCTGCAGGTGGGGTCTCACCTGGGTTGGGAGAGGGGCAGAACCCCCCATCCCCTGCTGCCCACGCTGGGGGCTCAGCCCACGGGCTTGCCTTGTGTCCCATGTTAAACATCCCTTGGCCTGCCTGGGCCCTTCCCCCAAGTGGGAGCATTGCCTGGAACAGTTTGAGTGGTCCATCCATCAAATCCACATCTCTCCAGTTTAGAGGCCAGGATGTTACGTGGGACAGTGTCAAATGCTTTTCACAGATCCAGGAAGATGACGTGATCTGTTAACTGGCAATTCCCCAAGACATTTTGAGGGTGGCAAAGTAAATTGAAGATTACTGGCATCAGGCCCACTTTTCCTGCTTACCTCTCGTGTATTCCCCCAATCCAGCCTGCTGGCCCCCACCACACTGCCAGGCTGTGGGCTGCAAACCCTTCTGCAGACAGGGAACTCCAGAAATAACAGCACAACACAACATAATACAACAGGCAGCCCCCAAAGAACATGCTCAAATATGCTCTCACTGCAAGGTCCACTGCCCAAACTCGAGTTCATTTACTTTAGTGCTTAAAGACTTACAGGAATGTCTCAGCTCTCTAAAGGCTCTGATAGCTGCAAGTGTAAACACTGAGTTTCAGTCATGGCCCTTATCCTTTCACTGATAGCATGTAATTGTTTATGGCACCCTCTTAATACTAAAATAACAACAAATACTCAGCTGGAGACAAGGGAAAATGATAATGCACCAAATGCTCATGGTGCTTGTGAATCTTGTCATTCTCTGATTTCAGAGCTTGTCTTACACAAGTTGTTTATTTTGACTAATATCCATCTTTAATGTCTGTGCCATGCAAAATCTCCTGCTACATGTGCATTCAGACATCACAAGCAGTGTTTTGGAAATGAAGCATTTCCATTAGTTTAGATAACATCATCAGATTCAGTGGGAGAGAATGACTGATCCATATAAATACTGGTTGGAACAAGTGTGCATGATGAAGTATCTCTTATTGATTAGCAGATTTGCTCTTGTACGTGGTAGTTCCCAACATCCTTAATCAAGCCTTCTCTGGATGATTCAAAGAAATTCTTGATTTTGATAAATCAGCTGTCAGGCAAGGTTAGACTTGTGATGTTTTTAACCATTGGTTGGACCCTACACCCTCCTTTCAGACATCAGTCCTAATACGTAACACACGCCCCACAAAACCCACATGCAATCCCAGAGAAATGCTGTATTTTGCTATTACAGGTTTTGCATTGTAGTTTGGAAAAAACCTGTTAGCAGCACACGAGGGGATTGCGTTCTGAGAGGGTACATGCTCCCTCTAGCCTGCTCTTCCCACATCTGCGTCTTTGTGTGGTCCAGCAGAGCAGTTTGCAGCTCTGCAGTAAATACAGGCATTGGAAATTGTCTGAGATGCACTTTCCAACACGATGCCTGGTTTTGGCTGCCACTTCAGATTTTCCAGTGACATAAAAATGCGTTGAATCACCGGGAAAGCCAAAGGGAAAGCTTGAGATGCCGGAACTTTTCTCCACCAAGCACAATGAAGGAAGGGGAATTGCAGTGTCAGTCAGTGGAGGTGAGAAGACAGCAGGAAAACATCCTTCTGTGCATGCTGCATAAAATAGAAATGCGGCTTCATTCAAGCATTCCTGTTTCCCTAAACTATTCCATTTGCAGGACATCCATCAAGAGCATTTTCTCCATAATGTTGTCTACTACAGCACATACCACTCGAGAGACACAAGAATTCTTGGTTGCATTATACATAGGGAGTTATTTGCTAATGATGATTAGAATTTGTATAAATAATCAATTAGTAGTATATATAAATGGCAAATGTGTGGCAGAACTTGGAATCAGATCCTTAAAAATGTAATTTGTTGCCTTACTCTGCAAGTTATCTCCATCAGAGAGGAGATAACTGCACATGATGCTGACATATAAATTTCAAAACCTTCAAATATGCATCTTTAATTAATAACTTAATTAAATGTAGATTTTTTTCAAATGCTTCAGTGAAAAAAATATTATCTCCAAATACATCGCTGCTGTTCTTCAAAGACAATTTTTTACTTTCTCAAATAATATTTGGATTCCTTGGAGGCAAGCAAGACTCCAGTACAGAAAGCAAACATTAAGGCAATAAAATCCCATCACCTCTTTTGTCCATAAGAGACCTTTCATGTGGAACACCAAAAAATGGGCATTATCTCCTAATACCTACTGGAGGATTTGAGCTAGCCCAAGTGAAAAGACTAAGCACTGCATCATTGCTATATTACATTTTTAAAGTATTAATCTCCTTTTGATTTAGAGCTGATACCACTTCATGCTCTCTCCACCCTTCCTGCAGGTGTATGCTGAGCACGGAGCATGTGGGCTCCAAAGAGCTCTGAAATGAAGCAGTGCTCAAAATAATGGGAATGCTTCTCCTAAAGTTACAGACTTGATTTATTAGAAATGGTTCAAACATTTTTCCTAATTAATGTGAGCAAAGTGCCTAACAAAACCAGAATAATATCTCCAGCTTGGACTCCACTGAGACTAATACTCATCCTTCACACTTCAAGGGGCAAAGTTGGGTAGGAGAAAAGAAGGAGCACTGGTTTCAGTCTCAGTGACAACATTTAAAAGGTCCATTTAATGTTGGTATGTGAGCTATGGAGGGTGAACAAGTTCTATGTTTTTCCACTTAAATCGTAGATAAATCTTGAAATTGACTTGAAAAATCTCACTATTATCTCATACCCATATTTCCCTTCACCTCCTAAGAGTCAGACACTTTTAAAAATCTATGCAAATGTTTTCCCTAGCACTGCAAGGAAGCTGTGCTTCTATTTTCTGACAGATAAAATGAGGTGTAGATTCAACATTCATCTCTGGAAGTGAATCTTGGTTAGGTGTCCTAACAGTGGGACTTGTGTTACCCACCTTTAGCTTTTTAAAATGTTCATTTCTGAAGGAGACACTCTGAGAGGTAGATTGGCTTCAGAGATGACAACCATAGGATGTGTCTAAGCATAACACACATCTGACAGATTTTACTTCTCTTGTTTTAGCCTTTTTTTGCTCCATTAAGCAACATCCCCATTCAGTGTGCTGCCTCTGCCAAAGCCCATTCTGGGCTCACTCACTGTACATTTGTCAGGGTTGTGCATTGTATTCCAGCAGCCAACAAAACACCAAAGTCCCTCTGGAGATCTGGCTCAGAATGATTTGCCAACAGCTGTGACCCATGTCATTGTCAGTGCCAGAATTAGGGTTTCAGGAGACCTGGCTTCCAGTCCAAAAGCACAAAAATTACTCTTGGGAGAGAGATCTAATGCTCCGAAAGATGTAGAATCCTTCCCCCAATTTGTATGTGCAGTCATTGCAGAGCCATATGTAACAATCAGTCAACCACTCACCCAGCAACTCCAAATGCTGAATGTGGTCCTGCACGAACAGCAGAGGGGGACAAGAGAGTGCCTTCTTCCCCTCTGCTTGCCATCTGACTTCCACAGAAAGCATCCCAGGTAGAAGGACAGCTGCCAAATGCCATGAAGTCAGCCCTTTATTCATCCTTTGTGAGAGACATTAACTCAACTGCTTGTCAATGCCACTCGCTGTCAGATGTAGAATGATGTACTAAAAGCTGTGCACATCAGTTTCCCTTTGTCTAGGCTGAAGCCATGTCCTAAAAGCAGATTTCTTTCCAAATGTCTAAATCAACTTATGTCAAATTATGAGAAACTTTGTCAAAGCACTTTTGCTCGTGAAGCAAAAGAACACTTACTCCAAAACATTCTGGCTTGGCCTTCGATGGCACAAACAGTATGGTAAGTATTGGAATTTTGGGGTTTGCTAGAAGGAATGTCTCAAAACTGTGAAGCTGTTTTTGTCATCCTGCCAGTGGGATGTGAGGAAAACACCTTGTCTGAAAGCGAAAAGGGAAGTGTTTGAAAGCGCAGACAGCAAGGCTGAGATGTGTTTGTTGTGTGTGCCACACTGGTAGGTCACTGGCAGTGTTTGACGCTCCTCTTCCATAAGTTACTTGTGGAAAACCCCCCAACATCTTCAGATCTTTACCCAAAGAGCAGCAATATTGCCAATGCTAATGCAGACACTAAAGATCTTGCTCTCTTTTGACATCCAGCTCAATCTTGCTGCCAACATGACTTTGTCAAGTTGGCACCACTGGCAAGAATTTACCAAAGTCTACTGAGTCACCTTTTAACCTCCCTACATGCACAAGCCAACTCAATAGGAAAAAAAATATTAAAATCAGTTAAACTGAATGTATTCATAAAGTATTTTTCTTTCCCCTTGGTTCTAGTTAAAATCAAATAGAACTCTTAATGGTACACATTTGTAAGAAAGCTGCAGGAAGTCAGGTAGAAAGTGATTGACTAACAAGGAAGACAAATGACACCAACAGCAGTAAAATGTATAATAAACTAAGGAATTACTATTTGATAGAGCCTTGCATGCACGCACTCATACAGACGTACTTCTTCCAGCCACACTGAGGGGTGTAAGCTATCATTATGGTAAAGTGTTAAAATGCTGTGTAAAATCTCCTCAAACAATGCGACTCTGCACTTTGCAGTACTGATGGTACTGCAGGAGTAGCTGAAAGTTTTGGCAGGTAAGTACATTGAAAGTAGGTCTGAGGGCCATCTTTACTGAAAACAATTAGAATATTACTTCCAGCTCTGGGGAAGAAAAACCCCAACTTTAAAATATGATCTTTTCTGTGTGAAGATTGAGATTTCATTTAAGATATTTTAAAGCTCAGTTTAACGTGGAAACAGGACCAGCCCCCCACCCCAAAACCTAAAAAGCCAAGCCCCCTTTATTCCAGGTAGACTGAGCTCACTTATTGAGGAATGTTTGACAAATTCATCCCTTTTTGGTAGTGAATGAGCAGTGGATGGGTTTCAGTCTTTACAGACATCTTAATTTTCCAAACCCCTTTGGTGAAAGGTTTATTACAATGTATGTCTGCCTACAGCTTGATCATGAGGGAGTGCCTGGGTTGTTTTTAAAGTGATCAACCTTTCATTATTCACTCTGTGGTGTGACTGAAACTGGCAATATTTTAAAAAGTAATTTCCAACTCTTATTTGCTACCAATTCAGTCAAAATTCTATTTGTACTGATACAAGATAGATTTGCATCCACTTCTCTTCTGAGAAATTTAGCTCTGGGTCCAAGTAGTAGGTCCTGGCTCTGGCATTGCAAAATGGGGTTCTATTGCACACCAAATGAACTTCTCAAGGTCTGTGCAAAGAAAGCCCAAGGTTAAACTTAAATGTTTATCTGAATTAATGTCTGTAAGTCCTGTTTCCTGCTGTTATTATGGCAAGCAGAAATTTGTGAGTAGAACCATTCTCAGAAAGTTGGTAGAAAGACTTAAACATAAAGACAGAGTGCTTCAAGATGTACCCCTCCCTTCACTCCTGCTCCAGGTGTGATTGATCTTGCCCAGTATTAAACAATAAAGTAACAGCTAGTTAGTTTCTGGGTTGACCTAATCCTAGAATTTCCTTTGTGACAAAGTCATCACAGTTACCAATCTTAGAAATAATTTTTTTCTCCCAGAATTAACCAAAGACCCATCCAAAACAATGATTAGTCCACAGTTCTTTAATGTAAAACCTCACCAAAATTCAGATGTGTACGTATCAAACACACACGTGGTAGTCTTTTATGTTATTGGCATGAGAATTGACTCAAATAGGTAATTGAAAAAGGTAATTTACAGTCTGGCATCTTGATTTTAAAGATTTATTTTATTAACATCCACCAAGAGAGTAATGAATTTAGTGGTGAGGCAGAGCTAGTAATTCTACAGAAGTTTTATAATGTCTTCATGCTTCAGCATGGAGTTTTGTCCGAGCGTTGTGTAATGGGGGATATTTATTCCATCCACACATTTTCTTTTCAATGCTTGATTCATTGAGTCACAAAAGAAATATAAAGTGGATCAACAAGCAAGTGAGTAATTGTGAACCACTGGGTTACTTTCTGATGCTTATTGCAGCCTCCTTTTAAACATGCTTCTGAATCTGATGAACAAATTCCTTCCCTGTATGGTATTTTCTTCCCTTAAGTGCCTTAATGTGTCAAAACCCTCTTTTTCAGTCAGATAATTACAATGATTAGGCTTTTCCCGATCCATTCTCACGCAGGAACACAGGACTGTGTGTAACCTTTCAGGAAAACAAAGGCAGTTGATGTGTTTTGTGAGGCAAATTACAAATGAAAGAACTTCGTGTACTTCTGGCACCAGTTCAGGTTTTCTCTATAACAGCGTTCAGGAGGATATTTAGGTGACACATTTGGAGTCAAGCGGTGTGAAATGCAGTGGCCATGTCAGAGGCTCAGTCTCATATCAAGGCACGTTGCCATGGATTGCTTACAAATATCCACATGTTCTTGATCTCACCCTGAATTTGCTTTGAAAGACCAAGACCATCCATGTCTATTTTGTTTCTCCCCAGTCTGTTCAATATGATCTAATAATATGAGGGAAAATGTTTTTAAATTAAGAAATACAAGGTAAAGAAAAAAATCCATTTGTCTATGCAAGCAAAAGTAGAGGCCCACATTTATTGTTCTCTTCACACATTTTCAGAAGGAGAGAATGCAAATGCTGGACAAGAACCAGAGGGGCTTTAAGGGCAGTTGAGAAGGTGCCTAAGCATATTCATACACAGGGCATCTGGCAAAAATAAAAGAAAAAGGAACTAAGGTGGCTGGAACAAGGTTGTGTTCATGACCTTTAAAAAGGAGTCACCTACAACTTTCACAGCTGTTTGCTGCTGTGGGCTGGGCAGGATATTCCAGTGTACAACTTCTATTTCTTTCTAATTATAATTTTAATTCTCATTTTGATACGACTCCTACCACTATAAAAACTAAACGTTAATTTGTGCAGATGTTTTGTTTGATTTTGAATTTAGTTTTTGTAAAATGGAAACATGAAATCAAAAGTAATTTCAAAATGGAAGGTTTTACTCTTCCATTCTACAAGCAACAAAATAAAACATTCATATCACTCTGTTGGACATTGCTGCTTGAAGTAAACAAAACATCACTAAAATATGTCTCTCAAAATTTTTGTATTTAACAAACCACCCTTTCCTCCAACCAGAGAACACTTTACCTGAAATAATTCCCATTCAGGCAATCATGATCAACATCATTATTTTATTACAGGCCTAGAATTCAGCAACAAACAACTTTATAACAATGTTAGAGCTTAAAAGGACTCGAGAGGGATTTCAGTCCTCATCCTCTTGGACCTGTTGGTTCTAAGGAAGCCTCGAATTATTCAGCAGATAAGATCAACCAACTTTTGGAAAGAGTTTATACAGTCCAAAGTATGAGAAACTCTGCTAAGCTGTAGATATGTTTTACTTGAGACTTTGACAGAGTGGTTTAGGTAGGGCTTTTCAAAAAAGGAAAGGATAAATAAAGAAAATGAAACATTTTTAGAAACTTTAATTTTCTCAATGTTTCAGAGCATGCTATACTTTGGCTACTGATAGAACAGCTTGTGGCAGCTGTTTCCTTTGTAAATGAGGAAATTAAAGCAAGAGATCATCTTTGATATTTACACTTCTATTTATTTACTGGTAAAGAAGACTATTAAAATGTTTTATGATCAGGAAATAATATAGGCTGGACAAAGCTTTCATGTTGATGCTTTCCCACCACCAGTTGCCACAGTTGTGGTCTTTCCTGAGGTGCTTTTATTTTCACTACAGCCAGTGAAAATTTATCACTTGCACACACACTGTTGCTGATATATGAGAATAACAAATAACAGCTCAGTGGTTTCTCCACAGTTTAAGAAAGGAAGATCTTCTGGGGTATGAAATATTACAGTTCCAGTCAAAGGAGCTGTACTTTGCCATTGTCATTTGTTACATTAAAATACATCTTATATGCATGAAGAAACAAAAAGTTCCTTTGCTCTTTTCCAAACCATTGTACTCCTGTGAAACTTTGAATCCCAAAAGCTTTGCCTCAAATTACTGCCTGAACAGAAACCTTCAGCTTCTGCTTTCTGTAGTAGGGTTTATTCTTGTTCTCTTGATTATTATTTCAGCAATTTAATCCTTCTTACCAACAGCAGCAGTGAATGTAAGGCTTCTGTGTGCCCCTAAAATTATATTACCTTCATCCTCTGTGCTTGTCTCTATATCCAAGTCACCTTTATTAAGTCAGTCCCCAGTGCAAGCTCTACAATGCACTGGGAAACAGATGCTTGGAGTATCTGTACAATAGTTATTGGGGTATTCTGTTTATTTTAATGGGACCCCGGATCCCTGTAACTGCAAGGAACATTCACAAATTTACAAAAGATTTTATAATGCATTCCAATGAGAAACCATAAGCAGATTCAGCTCTTCTGCACTCATGCAATAAAGAAATGTTTAAGGCCAGAACCTGGAGACACAATTGAATGATTCAGCCCCATGAGAAGAGAGAAGAGGTTTCACTTCTCAGGAGAGCCTGAGATCTGACATGGGCTTAAAACAAACTTTAACTATTAAAGAGTTTCTTGTCAGAAACTGCTCACCTCATTCCCTTCAGAAGGGAAAGAGAAAAATAGTTGACCATTCCTATTTTCCTGAAATAGTCCCCACGCTCTCATTTTTGTATTTACTTTCACTCTCTCAGCCTGAGAAGAGCAACACGTACATACCGAGTTAACAAGATAGAGGGAAAGATTTTTAGCAGTAGAAGAGATAAATGCAGTGGGTAAAATACTCCAAGGTATGATGCTAGAAGAAAATATGACTCAGCAGGCACTGCACACAAAGTTCCTATGGCCTTACTGAAACAAACTCCGGCTGAGCTGAGTGGGAAGTAGATGTAGACACAGAGAACAGGAACTTTCAAAGCTGTGTGCTAAACCTTCCTCCATGATTCACACAGGCTGTACTGCTCCTAACCCAGCCTTTCCCCTTGCTGTAGCACCTGCTGCTGGCAGTGCCCTCTGTCTTCATCCACGCTGGGTTGACACTGTTGGCCCAGCTTTGTCTTTGCAGGGCAGGGACCATCAGGAACCCTAACTCCTCATCCCTGATTTTACAGAGTTATTTTCCATCAAAAACACAGTCCTGCCTCCTTCACTTTGCTGCTCCTTCCCCTCAGTCCTGTCATGCAAGTGCTCATGCAGAGCTGGACTGGGCCATTACAAGGAGCTGATCTTTCTGAAAACAAGAGATCTTTGATTTGAGCAATAAAGTGGCTGCTACTTCCAGAAGCAGTAAAGCCCTGGGAATGAGCAAGCAGAGAGAGGAGAGATGCTGGGGCTGCCTCTCTCAGTAGTGACACGGTTTTTGGCTGGACTGGGCAACTACAGACTTAAGTGTGGGTGAAAAAAAGCCATTGGAATGAGTGACTCCTTGGGGAAATATCTGGACCTTCACAGCATGGCTATACCAAGAGGGGCTCACCTGAATAACTGCTTTCAGCTCCATTTGGTGAAAGAAAATAATGTAATATCTGCGGGGGAGGCAAATAACAGTTATTTCACCTCCCAGTTGTTAATCAGCACCTACATTATTGACCTCCCCCAGCCACTTATAAATAAAATAATCTCTTTTTCTTCCTTTCCTTCTTCTACCCTCGCTTCTTACAGGCAACACAGAGACCCTCCTACCACAATATCACATATTTAACACCTCCTCAGTTCCATGAACAATAAACGTAATCAAATTTATTCTCCTGGGCTGCCCCTCCCTCTTATTTAGGACTAAAGTTGTCAATGTTTCTTGACACCTTGGCCAAACAAACAGCACGTTGCAAATTTGAGAGAGAAAACTTTGAACTCCTGAACATTTTTTTTTGATGGAAAGTGTTAACAACCACAGCAGACCACGGAGAGCAACACCACAGAAAATAAACATGAGCGGCAGGAAAGAGGAGGAAAAAAACCCTCTTGTGTGATTCCTTCATTGGCTTTGCAAAAACTTGCACTTGATACGTGAAGAGCTCTGTCTGAAACCATTAATAACAAAAACAATCACTAAATGAAAGAGCAGCCTTGCAAGCAGCCATCCATAAAAAGAAAGCCAGTTAATTAAACAAACCACAAGCTATCTATGGACTGTCTCTCTCACTTCAAAGTCCTCAGTGCAGAAAAGAGAAGAAAAAAATCTCATCAAATGATATAATCATAGCAGCCTCAAAATAACTCACACATATTTCCAGATAAATCACTTCTGAAATACTAAGTGCCTAGAAAAGCTTGGAGGGAAATTGCACCTCAGCTGCAATTCCTGCTTCTTGGAGGGGCTTTGGAGAATACTGGATCTTCTATCTGTTCACTAAATGTTTATTCCTGTTCCTTAAATTGTCAATTTTTAATATAAAACTTTAATTAATCTCTGGATTCATTTCACTTAATGTTGCAGGGCCATTTCACTATGTCTCAGAAGGCACTTAATTGGAATTGAAGGCTCAGGGTTAGAAACACAACATTTTTCCCTTGCCAAAACTTTACACAGCTTTCTGGGAAGGGCCAGGAGCCCCATGTGACCTGGGGAATTGGCTGTGTGAGGATGGCTAAAGGCACTGCTGACCCCGTGTACATCATGGCCCTGATGGAACAGATAGCAATGAGCTAATGGAACTGGATGTGCATTAATTTTTCTGAGATTATGCACAGCGATGAGACACTTTCATCAGCTTCTGTGGGTCACAGCAGCTGGTAGGAGTCTTAACAGTGTCATTCCATTATAAGGCTATTATTGATCCAGAATCTAATTTGAAGATCAATTTGGATTGGAATCAGAACCCAATATGACAATGATTTCAGAGAGGATAATTTACTCCTCTGGGTGCCAGAAATCAATTTTTGTTTTTCTGTGCTGACCCAACGGCCAAAAAATGAAAGGGGGGAAAACGAAAAAAAAAACCAGGCCGGAGGATAACGTGCAAATAAAGGATTACAGTAATCCAATCTGGAGGTGATAAAAGTATAAACCCGGCTGCAAACCCATCTGAGGTAAACAAACATTTAATCCCAGCTAAATATCTCTGATAATGGCAAAAAGGCTTCACGGTATTTTTGATGCATTTGGCTAATACAAAATACAGCTTTGAATTCAAAGCAACTCCTTGCATTTCTCACATATTTCTTTGTGGCAGTCAACATCTGGGAAGTTTATGTGGGGCCCCGGAGAGCCAGCACTGCTGTTTGTGTTCCAGCTGTGCTGGACACGTGGGCACATCTGCATTAAAGGGCTGAGACCCAGCCTCACCCGGGCCAAATGCCTTCACTGTGAGTGCCACAATGGTTTTGTCATCCCCACACATCCAGTCTCTTCCCAGAGGGAGGGAGGGTGCCCAGCGGGCTGACATCCCCACTTTGCTCTGCTGTGTGCATCCCAACCCCTCTGCACCAGGAGCAAGGAGCTCCAGGAGTGCACCACGAGGAGCCTGGTCCTGAACTCACTCAGGTATCGGGGCAAAGACATTTTGCAGTGCACAGGCACCACACAGCACCTGCTGCTGCCACCTCAGCCCAGCAGGAGCCTCTCCTGCCCCAGGGAAGGCAGGAGAAACAGGCAAGAGGGCATGGAAAACTGAGGGGACTTTTGCTCAAAGTTGTTGGCAGAGCTGAGAATTTTCTGCTCTTTCCAGGGTTGGCCCTTAAACCCTTTTCACTTTTATTAAGTGCAGATGTACTGCAGAGATGTGAGACTTAGTTATCTACAGCGAAACTGGAAAGGGCTTTTTCTTCTTTTTTTTTCTTTCTTTCTTTCTTTTTTTCCTTTTCCTCCAGACAACCACGGTGGAATCAGTTTTATTCAGATTTGGCTGTAATTGGAGTGAGGCTCTCACTGAATCTAATTTCAGCTGGAACTAATTATAGGGGGAAAAGGTCATAAATGTAAGATGGCTGCATAACTATGTTGGAAGAATATTGACATCATATAGTATTAACTCTGCTCCTGTAAAGGCCATAAATACTTAGAATAAAAACAGCCATTAAGAGACAGAACAAAATGTACTTATTTCTTCTTATTAGAGGGGGAAAATGAGGGAGGGAAAAATCTCTAAAGGGAGATTTAATAGCATGCATTCAAGAAGTGCTGCACACACACACGCACACACAAACAAACCAAGAAATAGAGATCGACTCTTTCAGATGAAATCCTGAGCCATAATAGAAACAACCATCACTGCTGCATCAGGACTGAGCCCTATTCAAAACCTAACAGGAAAAATACAATAACAGAAACAGCCACATGGAATTGCCAAGGCTGATAACCAGGCTAGAATGGGCAGCACCGATTCCACAGATTATAATGTGTGGATGCTTCCCTTCCCTATTGTCCCCACCAGAGAAGGAAAC
This sequence comes from Edolisoma coerulescens, assembly GCA_013397115.1. Classification (NCBI taxonomy): domain Eukaryota; kingdom Metazoa; phylum Chordata; class Aves; order Passeriformes; family Campephagidae; genus Edolisoma; species Edolisoma coerulescens. The sequence continues at coordinate 941,927 of VWZW01003067.1, read as the reverse complement.
CAGCAGGTGTGACAGGGAGGGATGAGCCCAGACCTCATGGAAACTGTCCTGATTCACCTCTCACCTGAGCCTCAGGGGCTTCACGACATTTCCTGTGAGCAAATTCACAGGCAGACCCAGCCAGGGCTCCTCACTGGGAATCTTCTTACATATCTCATGGACTTTCCTGATTCATTAAATGAAGAACTTCAGCATTTTCTCTCTACATATGTTTTCCTGTAACCAACACACCACCAGTACAAGCAGAATAACTTACAAATGAGAGCAAATTATGCACACAGCCTGAATTTTGTCTGCCGTGGTACTTAGATGACAGAAGTTTAATACCTAAACTGGTTACATGGTCTGCTTTAGCCCCGAGGCTGAACTGCAGGGATGACCTGAGTCAAATTAATAAACACAGAACCCCGCCAGACATCTTGTGATGAGCTGCACTGCAATGAACCTCCGGAGACTCTGGAAGCAGCTGAAAGGCATTGCTGAAACATCAACTGAAATAAGTCAGTAATTAATTTTTTTCTCTTTCTCTCTCAGCAACCCCACAACTGGGGTCTGGATCAGAACATTGTGCAGTCAGTGGCTCTTCAGGGTCTCACCAAAGCTGTGTGTCCTAGCAGCAAAGGCTCCGTCTCAGTCAGACTGTGCTTTATGAGACTTTTTTCTCCCCTCCCTTCAGACTGAAGTAAATTCCCACTAAGTTGATGGAGGTGCACGAGGAGATGAAGAAACCAGTCTGCCTCTGGCACAGAAATGTCTTCCTGATGGTGTTTATTGCTCCAACTGCATCAGTGGAGGATCCTGTTCCCTTCTGGGTCACTTCCCACCACTGAATTCCTACGCTGATCTCTGATTTGCCGCCTTTCAAGCAAGTACTTCTCAGTCAGCATCCACTGCCATCAGCTGAGCTCACCTACATTTTGTCTCTGCTGTGGCCACAAGGAAGAGAAGAACTCATCCTGCCCCCAGAACACACTTAGTAGAAAGAAAGGGGACAATGAACAGCTTTTCAGAAGTACGCACGACAGACTCGGAACCAGATCATCATAAAATAAACTCTAGAAAAAATGGAAAGTCAAGATCAAACCCTTCATCATGAGAAGGAAGAAAGCATTTTTATCCATACTTTGCTCTCTGATCATTATTCTACTTGCTGGAACATTAGTTCTTCAAATTGTTTTTAATTACACGGCCTAGAAATAAATATGCACCCCTATTAGCATGCTCTCAGGGTGAGTACAAAGGGTTCTCACTCCCATTCCAGTCAAGGCACCATTCCAAGGTGATTTATACTCTCATTATAGGCTGTTGCCTTTCCTATGTAAATGTGTAATCAAATATTCCAAACAGTTGATGATAAATACCTTTGGTAACTACTGCTCACAGTCATTCCCACAGCCACAGGGCCTCAGGAACTGGGCAGGAGCACTCACACACCCGTGTGGAAACGGACAGAAACTGCCCACACAGGTACTCTGCCATGCTATTAAATCTTCCAACAACTTTGGGATACATGAACCCACCCTATGTCAAACTGCTGACAAATTTTTTTTTACCATGCCTAATTTAGCAAACTTCCCTCTCATTATATAAGCTATTAGGACAAAAGGAGCATTAATTAACTTACTGAATTTTTGATCAGATGTTGCAATGATAGTTTATCATTTTACTAATCTGTTCCAGAGTGGATTTTTTAGAAATGTTTCAGAGTGAACCAACAAATTAATACAATAATTATAATCCTTTCAGATTATTCCAGTACTTTGCATCACTCTGTGTTGTTTAAACATCCTTTCAGTGCAACAGTCCAAGGCAGGAGCATTTTTCCTACACACAGAAAGTCCTTTACTGATACACATTCAATTCGTTCATGTATCATCCCTGAAGATTTTCTTTTAGTTTAATTTCTGAACAAGTCTCTTGGTTGAGATTCCAGGCTTGGACATCCACAGACTGTTTGAAATGTGATGAGTTCCGTTAAAGACTTTAATTGGATGGGAAAACTGAAGAGAATCAGGTGGGTTAACCTGTTCTCTTGCAGCCAGCCCTGTTTTCTGCACCAGTCTAGTCTTAGGGCAGGACAGAATTCAGGAGTATTAGGATGTCAAATCCTGGAAAACTTATACCGAGCATATCTGGGCATTACAGAGTTCCACAGAAACAAAAAAGGAAGAAAAAAATTGCCTTTTCTAATGGCACAATACAATTTGTACAGAACTTTGCTGTCCAGGTTTGACACTTCTCACTCTTGACTCTCTGCCTCTGCATGCAATTGCCAGTCTTTTAAAATTCCAGCCTTAATGAAATAGGTAAGCTTCAGAAAAGATTAAGCTGAAAAATACAGCAGGAATACAGAATGAGGACAGGTGATTGATCTTTGAGTGGATATCCAACAGTGCAATGAAATTCTCAGGCTGGTTCTTCTTTATTTCAAAATGGTTTTGATTCAGAGGGATTTTATAGCAGCTAAATCATGCAGTTGGCACAGACTGTGCAAGCCTTTCAGCATGTTATACTCTGAAAGATGCCACATTTGGCAGAGGCAGCAAAGCTCCATGAATTTATTGTTGTTTTCCATTGAACACCAAAACCAGGGCATCAAAAGATGATACAGCACGCGCTACCACGCTGTTGTGTGGAGTCCTCTGCCATCCTGCCCAGCACAAAGCTCTGGGGGACGCTGTGCAGGGCCAAATGGGACACGAGGCCAAAGCAGGGGAGCTGTGTGGAGCAGGGGTGACCGTGGCATGCTCAGGCCCTGGGGACAAACTGCACCCCAGCATTGCAATGGATTTGCAAACCCATCTTCTAAAGGGATGCGCTCCAAGGCTGCTCCCAAATAACGACCTTCCTTTTGGGAGTGGTGCTTTCAGGGTCCGTGGGACCTCCCAGGAATGCCAAATTCTAGGCACGGTTAAACATTCCCAGAATCAGAACCATGTATTTGGTGTTTAATCACTGCACCTATTTATTATGGACAATTGCCTTTCTCAGGGTGACCAAGATGCAGTTTTATTGAAATTTCAGCTTGAACACACTGCTAATTAGCTCTGTACAAAGGTGTCTAAGGCACATGAAGTAAGACTAAAATCTTACCTTTATGTTTCTTTTTCTGTCCTAAACTCTCAAAAAACCACACAAAATGAAATTTCATCACAGCTTATCAATCTCTACCAAATTCCAAGTGAAAGACAGTCCATTTTCAGTCAAAAGTAGAGCAGAAAAAATTGTGACTAGAAAAAAATTAGAATGGCTTCTTTAACACCATTTTTCTTTTCCACTCAACTTGAGTTAATGGAAAATATTGCAGAGAATGGTTGAAAACTATACAATGATATATTCAAAAAACAAAATTAAAAAGCCACTTTCTCATAGACCATGACATTCTATGTAAACAATCAACAGGAAAAACTCTTTGAAAATTTATCAGAAATCCTCTGAAATGGATATAAGACACAGCTGCCCTCTCATTATTTCCGATGAATCTACAAACTCAGGAAAAAAAAAAAAAAAAAAGCTGTCTTTTAAGATTCTGGAAGCCTCTTCCTTTAATAATTAATGTTGGAGGCTATGAGAGATGCTTAAGAAGCTTTTGCTTCTGTTTTCCAATTCTAAATATCTAGTCAGGAATTCATATCTCAGCAAGTACATGGCCACCACCTAAGCAGCTGAACTGTGAGAAACTACTGCAAGAAAGTTCAAAAAAGAGCTCTGACCCTCAGTTTAACCTTGCAAAGAGTCTCTTCTCCTGCTGCTGGATGTACAAAGGCAGCATTAATAGAGTTCGGGGTGTGCAATTTCTCTGTGCATCAAGAGCATTAGGAAGGTTTTACTATGTACATCACAAATAGGTAAAGCATATCCCACATCCAAGTTTCTCATTATGGGAGATATTATATTAGATTGTTATTCACCACAGGAGAATGTCACACTTTTCTGTGTACTCTAGTTCAGCACTTTTCTAATTTCACGGACCTCAATTTACATTTGTCAGTGTCTGAAGTTGGATGATATTGGTCTACTCAGGAAATGAGTTAGAGGGGAGAGAGGTCTTTCACCTTTTGGGCAGTACCATACTTTGATGATGCATAAATAAAGCACAGCACGAGTGTGTCAGCAAAAAATGGATGTCCCAAAGCCCTTTGATGCAAAGGATGATGTTTGTTAGAAACACAAGGTTAAATATGTAGAAATTGGGAGGCTGAAGAGTTGATGTGAAGAAAATCTGGCTGATGTCTTAGCAGAAATCCACCTTGTCTTTCACTGTGAGTGTGCAGACGTGGAGATTTCAATAGATTACCAATGCTGATTAGTGAATGTATATGGAAATTATATTTACAAGCTCAGTGATACGAACCCTAAGGAACTGGTATTCCTAGTGGCCCCGATCCAAAGACCTGTCAGTTGTTTTTTATTACTTTAATGGGATTCAGAGAAGCCCCCCAGGAGTTAATCTCCCATGAAGGGGCAGCTGTGTTTCCTCCACTGACAGGTTCACACTTCCAGAGCAACTACACATTCCCACCTGTTAATGCAGGCTAGGAGAATTTACCAAATATTTTGTTCTAAGCACTCAGAACCATTTTCCTAAATCTGAATGACAGAGTTAAGATAAAAATCCTTGGCTGCTTAATGCAATTTATCCAATGATGAACTTGAAAGCGTTTCAGAACTTTTTGCAGATTTCTGATGCAGCTTCACTGACATTTGTGGCTGCAGTTTAGGCTCAGCTGAGGTTACAGACCATCATCCCCCAGCATTTCTACAAATTCATCCTTACTTATCCTCACAAGCCCTTCTGTTTGGGCTTTGCCAGTGGTTTGAACGAGCCCCAAAGTCCAATATCACAGCTGACATGCCCCCAAAATTAGTCACATGTCACAGGTGAGCTGCCCAACAGCACAAGGCACCCAATCTCGAGCACACAGTTGTAACCTTCACACTTCAGCTTTTCTCAAATCTAACAAGTAAAAAAAAAGATTTGTACTTATGCACCACATTTCCCACCTATTGCACAGCAATACAGAATTTGCAAAAGGAAGCAAAATCTTAAACCAGACACAAAAGTCAGGAAAACAGTGAAGCTTTGAGGGAGAACAATTAATTCAATAAACCCAACCCAGCAAACAAACCCCTAAAGTGTTAAAACAAGGCATTTGAATAGTAACAACTGTTAAAATGAGCTCTGAAATCTCCATGCAACGTGAGATTTTTATTGGCAAACAATTAAATCTCTCTTTAAGTGCACTTTCTCTGTAAAACCTAATTTATAATCTTATCAGGCATGTCTCTCAGAAGAATTTGCTACTAGTCTGTGTCTTTATCTGCACAATGCAGAGTGCTAACAATTGTCTTGTATGTTTGTTTCCAATGTCAAAAACTGAAATTCCAATTTAAGGTTCTGACTGCTTTTGGAACACGATATTATTTTTAAAGTGTTGTCACTTTTGTTCACTTGGTGTGTCAGACAAACAAAATGAAAGCATAAAAAAGCCTGTGAGTGGTAAGAAAGGAGAAGGGCGGTGCTTGCTGTAGCTCACCTGCTCTTCTATCATTTTCCTGGTACCCTCCAGGGCCCTATCTCGTTTCAGCCCTACTCGTTAGAATTTAACTTTTGCAACGAGCACTGAGGTGAAGGAAGCCGGAGCAGGGTGGAATGAGCAGTGTGAGCGGTGGGTGCGGTGCATCCAGCCAGGAATTCTGCAGCCCGAGGTGGGCCTGCCAGCTCCCGACTGAGCTGCCCCGTGCCCTGCCCCGCTCTGAGCTCTCTGCCGTGGGTTTGCCTGGGAATCTGCAGCAGCTGAACCTTTCCTACCCACAGACCTACACCACGGAGTGCATTTCTAACTGGGATAATAGATAACCATTTCAATCTAACAGTTTTAACTCTGAGCACTGCTAACCCACCTCTTTTTTCACTTGGGCAGAATTTAAAAGAGAACAAAGAGGGTTGGGGTGTTTTTTCAAGCGAGCAAATCATACCACTCTGCATTATTATTTCCTTCCACTCCCCCAGTCCGAGTCCTTTAAGAAATGGAGCCACAGCAGTCACACACAGTACTGGCCCAGAGAGTATGTGTTTCATTTAACTTTTTTTTTAATCCCACATAAAATCCTGCTAATTCTTTCAACATAAATAGGACACATTGCTATTCCAAGCTTCCCCTCCCCTTTTATTTAGCTCAGAACACCTGATGGTTAATTCCCAGTTGAGATAATTAGCCCTTGGTTATCACCAGTTATTGTCACCTGTTCAACTTGCAAATGTCTACAAATTTGAGTTTTCCAATTAGCAGCATAAGATCCCTATAGCATACAGCTAGAATGTACTTTTCTTTTCCACAAGGCAAATCACTTTTCACTTACACACTTTGTCTATTGAGTCTCATTCGGTAACAGTGCTTTAAAAATTATGGTGTTTTTCACAGAATAGACTTGTCATTGCCCTACCTCCTATCAAGCCCAGATGGCTGCCTCTATAAAGGAGAGAAAAACAGAAAAGGGAATTAAATGAAAGCCTCTCCCTAATAAGTATCCAAGTCAATTTAAATAGTTTCATTTCATTTTTACATCAGAGTCATGCCCTAGTATTAAGGCATGAAGAACACTCTCAGTGCGCTAATAAGCCCCATGACATGTTGAACTGACTTTTCAGTCAGTGGAATAAGCTGTAGTTTATTTTTAACTTTTATGGTAGGTAAACTGCATTAGAGGCAGCGGCCCAGTGCATTAGATCTGGGTTGACTTCCAGCTGAACATAATAAGGTGGCCTTCTGACTAAACCCAACACAGAAAATAATGCTTGGAATGTGGTAGAGGTACTTCTGGAAGCACCAATTTCAATCCCCACAGCACACGGTGCAAGATCACTCAACATCTCAGTAATTACTTGGCTTTGTTTTCTGCAGTTCCTGCCATGGATTTATGGCACTTCCAGGGAGGTGCTCAGTCCACCTCCTAAGAGAAGTTCTGCAGCAAAAACGAGCTCCAACACTTTTTGCGGGAATAAATCATAGAAACTCAGATCACATCTCTCCCCTTTGCACAGCTCCTCTGCAAATCTGAGAGGGCTTCCCAGGTACAGAGCGAGGAAACTGCCAGCCTGGAGAGGTGAAAAGGGTTGTGCCATTTGGGAGCCAAATTCCTCCACTTCACAGAGAGCCTTGGGGTCAGAAGGGACTTTTAAAGGCCACTTAGAGCAACCCCCCTGTAATGAGCAGGGACATCTGCAGCCAGGTCAGGCTGCTCAGAGCCCCGTCCAACCTGGCCTTGAATGTTTCCAGGGATGGACCAGCCACAGCTTCTCTGGGCAACCTATGCCAGGGGCTCACCAGCCTCACAATAAAAAAAATATCTTCCTTATTTCTTCCTCTGTGTGTGCTGAGAATGGCCCTATGCAATCGATGAATCCCAAGCAGGAATGGCAAGAGAGAATCTCCCTTCAGAGATGTGTGAGTTTATTATTAAGACTGAAACCTTTTCTGTAACTCACCTGTTCTGATTGACTCGTCACTTTGTGTTTGCACATATTTCCCCTCCACTGGGATGTCCATGATGATATTCTTGTGCTGTGACTGTAGCTTTGAGACAGGTCTGGTGACAATGACAGTCCTCTCTAAAAACACTGGTGCCTCTAAACAGAATCACTTGCAAGACAGCCACATAACTATACCCAGCTGTGTGAGGTTTGGGATGCATGGAACAGCATTAACAACATTACAGCCAGGCAGACAGGTGCTGAAAGGTAAAAATGCTCTGTTCTGAGCCTAAAGCCAAACAACCCAATGAAAGATTTTATGAAGAATACTAGAAAACAAGTTGTGGAGTACTAGAAAAAAGTTGTTTCTTCCAAGCCTATACCAATGGCAAATCACAACACTGCTGGCTGGAAGGGGTGTTAACAAACTCTCCTGCACTTTTCTCTTGTCCCTGGTTCTGTGTCTTGGGGCAGGGACCAGAGCTCAGACTCTCAGACGCATTTGGGCATCAAATTCCCTTTGAAATTGAGTTGTTAGATTCCCAACTGTTTTTGAGAACCTGGGTTTAAATGAGGATACAGTGTCTGCTTATTGCTTTGTGTCTGGAGCCCATGAATCAGCCAGACTCACACACAGTGGAATAGGATTATTGCTTCACGGCATGGGCAGGCAGGAGCAGTCACAACCGAGCCCTTGGAGATCCAGGCAGCAAGAAATTCATGAAGATTTAAAGTAGTTAAAGGAGTTTATTTTCCAGGTGGGAAATCCAGGTGTCAGAAGGAAAGCAACTATAAATCTTCAACCCAGCTTTGCACATAAAATGTAAAGCCATTTGGAGCACACAGAAAGCTCTGTATGAACTATGGCTGATAGCTGGTGCAAGGTATGGTCAGTGGTTTTAAATGATTGATGGAGTTATCTCTGCACTAAAGTACTAAGGTTGGAATAGAAGAAAAAAATTGAGACCTGCTATAATGGTGCTTTATACCTTTTTTCTTCCTCTGATGGTCAAATAGAGTTCAGTTTTACCAAATGACTGTTACTTTTAGCAGTGATGCCTGTGGTGGCTCTCCATACATCTACTAGAACATTTTATTCCAATAAACCCAACAACACAACATGTGGAGATGGTTTTAAAAACATCTAATTTACTATTGTCTCTCTAGAAAGTAAAAGAGGTAGAGCATATGCAGAGTAGCTTAGTTATTTCAAGAAGAAATGCATATGTGAATAAATATTTAATGCTGTGCTTTATTCCTATTTAAATACTCCAAAGGGCTTTGTGGTATGTCAGTGAGTCATCTTAGCTCAGTGGATTTATTCCCCTTCACTTGTGGCACCGTGGGGTTTCTCCCCACAATATCCTGTGAAACAGCCTGGCACAGGGAGGGAGCTCCAGCCCTGCTGGAACAGCAGCATCCTGCAGGCCCTCGGGAGAGCACGGGGCAGCCACTCCTCCCCTCTCCTTTCCCAGCACCAGAACCATGTGAGTTTTCACCCAATATCAGATCATTTTAATATCACTTCCCTGAAAGCAGTGTCTGCTCGAGGACTACTCTGCATGACACAGACATGGACAGGTGCTGAGGGAACGGGCTCCCAAAGAGCCCCTGAGGAGGAGTCCGAGGTGCTGACTCTATTTATACTCAGCTCTGAGATCAGTGCATTAGCTGACCGGCATTTCTCTTGCTGAGAAAAGATCAATGAAGAAAAGATCAGCTGAAGAAAGATCGATGGTGACCAGACAAACCATTAATTCATAAGAAAAGAGATTTTGCTTGGAGAAATAGGACATTACCCTGAGGCTCAAGCTCAGACTTGATCATTCCCATGTCTTACACGCTGACCTGAATTCTCTCTGCAATAAACTGCCAGCCCTGCAAGGACAGGGTGAGAATGAGCCCCTTGCAGGACAGAGCTGCACACAGACAGAGCAACAGGGAGCAAAACATGGGAGAGAAAAATCATAGCTACTCATGCCACACGTGCAAAGGGAGCCCTGTATTTTCACAGCTGGGGATTTCTCACACGCTTCTGAAACAAAATGTAGCTGTTCCTCACAGCCTAGAATTTGGTATTCCTTCTGTCCTGAGGTCTGCAGGCTCTTCTGCAGCTGTAGGATCTGAAGGATGTCTGGTTTCTCTTTAAGTACTGCCACGAGCATCTCACTCTCTTTTGTGGGGAGTGAATGGAGTTGCAGTGCTGGATTGGAGAATTGCTGGGGAAAGGTATGGGCATTGCTCTGTTTAGCTATCTCCCAGTGGCACTCCCCAAATTCTAGATGGTCTCGATTCTCAAACTGCCTTGAAAAAAAAAAACAAAAACCCAGCTCTTCCAGTGATAAACTTTTTGAACCCCCCAAAGATAAGGAATAACTCCGATAAATAAGAATATACACCACAGTGTGTATGTATATACTCACAAAAGCATTCTGACACGAGGTGCTCAAAGAACAGTTCCAGGTGCTGAGAAGAAAGCTTTGATGTTGTTGAGACATTAAAGGAGTTGTTAAAGAGCAGTTCACCTGTGGATATTGCCAAGGAGAGGGAGCACTGCTGTACTGATCATGTTTTAAAGTGCTGCTCCGTGTGAAGTATAAACAGCACAGCAGCTGCAGCCAGAGTGTCCTGCTGTTTCCACAGGAGAAAATAGCTGGAGATGAGAGTGCAACTTCGGATGGAGCAAAGTTCCAGCTTTTCCAGAATAAAGGAGGAGCTTTTATTCTACTCTATTTGTTTGTGCCTACTGTTACCCCATCCTCTCTTGGAAGTTGCCCAGGATCACACACTGTCACTGTCATTGTCACTGTCAGTGGACTGGCACAGGGGGAGAGTAGCAGTGGATCACTTGGGAGGAGCCCCAAAAAGGCAGTTGAAGCTGTGTTTTCATGAAAAAAATGGATTTTGAAAGAAAAACAAGCAAATCCCCCCACTGAAGAAGCAAAGAACCCCCACTGAAGTGGCAGCAAAGATGTACACTTAGCAATTAGTTAGAATTTTCCAGAGCAAAAGGGTAATTTCAAAATAAAGCCTGACTGTTTCCAGGATGACAAACATCAGGCCAAGTTCTGGAACACCGTGAGTTCTACCTGATGGATTTAATGAAAAAACCCAAACAGAACCCATGGTGCAAGGCACGATCCCATGTTAAGCCACTATCCTTTGCTGTTCATGCTGGGAACCAGATCTAAAATCCTAACCTAATACTTATTTAGGATGGCACGCTGCTGATTATTATAAAGTAATCTTTGGATACATCTTAATATCTACCTGGAGCCAATACACACTGTCTTAATGGACTGCCACATGCAGCCAATGAAACTATTAATTAAATGAAGCCTTAGTGACTTCTGTGGTTAAAAGGAAAGTAACCTGGTTTATAAATCTAACCTCAAATCACTAGGTAATGGCTTTTCCTCGCTTATTAGATTTTTGCTACTGTCATCAAAAGAATAAAAAAAATCCGATTAAATTTGAAGTATTGCTTTAACAATATGTTTCAAGAATGCTTTTAGAATATCTGAACCTTCCCCATTGTTTCCTCTCATTGTGAAGTTTTACAGGAAGAATGGAGAGAAATAATTCAGTATTATATGAAGACAATTCAGGAAGCATGTAAATGTGTCTTCCTCAACTCTCTTCCTATTGCTACCTTTTTCCTTTGAAATGTGGTGTGAAAAATCTTGATATGTGAAGAATTTCCTAAACAGAAAATAATTTTTAAATAGACAGATTTTTATGTGATATTTATTTGAACATATAATGCAAGTACCTTCCCCAGGAAACAATGAGGAACTGGGCAAAGTTAAGTGAAACCCATTTTTGCTAAAAAGCCAAGATGCACATTTCTCCTCCCGAGGCCCCGCTGACACTCTGCAGCCCTGAGTTCTGCTGCCCAGCTGCTCCTGCAGTGAACCTGCTGCCAGGTGTGTGCCCCAGCTGGGCACTGGACTCGGGAGTTCTTGTCCCTTGGAGAGCGTGGCAGTGTCCCAGATATCCCAGAGGGACACTGGGAATCATCCTCACAATGGGGTGGCAGCTGTAGGACAGTGTGGTTCCTTCAGCTGACAGTGTGCCCTACTGACAGTTTCAGATTGCTTTAACAGATGATTTTTGCATTTTGGGGGCACTGTTCCCGTTATGGGAATGGGTCTTGCTGGTGAGTTTGAAGGAGGAGAATACACAGCTTCACTTCCAGTGAACTGTCAGAATATTTTTTGCTTTTGTTCAGATTTCAGCACAACTTTGTGGGTGAAATCCAAACCTCTTTCAAGCCAGTGGGGGTTTTCTCATGGATTCAAAGAGGCAGACCTGCTTTGTGAGGATAAGCTGGAGCTCCATTTTGCCAAACTCCACATGACCAAAATGCATTGTTCATTTATAGCTGCCTTGATCATAAATATGTCTCATTTTATTTTATTCTGAGTCACTCCCCTGAGGTTTTAACTTACATATTTATTATTGATTCAGAAATATCTGGCTAACAATGACAGCCTGACTCAATGGCCAACACAATTCAGACATCTGTCATTTTTAAGCAAAACTCTAGGAAGAAAAGCATTTAATAAAGTTCCTATGCTTCCCGGGTAAAACTCCACGCTATCTAATCAACAGTCCCACGGCTTTACGTTTATTGCAATAAATTATTTCTGTGTTCTGGGCTGCGAGGATGGGGAAGGGTCTGGAGTGTCAGGAAAATTAATTCACAAACACCAGAGGTTTATGTCCAAAAAGGAGGCAGAGGAGTCCTTTTACTTTATTTGAATAAAGGGAGAGGCCATGGGGCATTCCCCTGGGGTCTCTCAAATTTTTGGAGGGCGCAGCCTCCTTTTTTATCCCAATTTCCCGGCCGCATGTCCCTCTCTCTTTCCCCATCGGCTGAGGTACTTGGGAGGTACAGACTTCCCGGAATGCCCAACACCTAAGGTTCCCTCCTAATGTACAACCCCCCCTTGACTTCATAGTTCCAGGAATTCATAGTTTTTACCATGGTTTCTTTCATCTTTCAATACACAAATTCGTCTAGCAGTAGACTTAGAGAGATTTGTAAGGACAAATCTCTTGCATTCCATTCAATCGGTGGTATCCTTCTCATTGTTTCTTTTATCTTTCGGTGTTGGTCTTATCTACAGCAGGCCCACAGCTGGTTTGTAAAGACAAAAACCTTCATTCCTTTCAGGAGGGGCCACACGGGGAGCCCGAGGGAGCGGCTGGAGCTGGGCCAGGGCAGGCTCAGGCTGGATATCAGGAAAGGTTCTGCTTCCCCCGAGGGTGCTGGGCACTGCCCAGGCTCCCCAGGGAACGGGCACGGCCCCGAGGCTGCCAGAGCTCCAGGAGCGTTTGGGCAGCGCTGCCAGGGATGGACAGGGTGGGGTTGTTGGGGGGTCTGGGCGGGGCCAGGGGCTGGACCGATCACCCTCGGGGCTCCCTTGCAGCTCGGGACATGCTGTGCCCCCCGGCTCTCGGCGGAGGTGCGCGGTCCCCAGGGAGCCCTCCTCGCTCGGCTCCCGGCGGAGCTCCCGGGCAGGGGGCTCCGGGAAGCCGCCCCCGCCCGATCTTCGGGGAGCTCTGCCTCAGCTGACGGCAGCGCTCCAAAGCTGAATCTGTGGCAGGGGCTTCGCAGCGCATTTCAATACCACATTCAGTTTAATTAGCGCTCGGGCGATTCCTTTTGTTGTCGGTAAACAACAGGAAGGTTTGACAAGGCAGAGAAGAGAGTGCATTTGTTGCTTTCATATGTCACTCAAACGAGACCATCACCATTCCCAAACTAATACTTCTTTACACGAACTTGTGCTAAATAGTGTTAGATTTCTATGCCTAAACCTGGCAGGTTTTCCCAGGGTTGCATCTGATATCAAAATCAAGGTTTATTAACATTACAAAGAGCACCGCTGTCCTGTAGTGCCCCTTTTATCATTCTAAGCAGCTGCCTTGAGGCAATGCGTTTAACCTTGGGAAATGGGAGAGGAATTCTGGGAAGACAGAAGTCTTTGACAGCTCAAGCCTTTTACCTCTGCCAAAATCTGCTCTCCTTTAGCTCCCACACTGAAAAAAGAGGAGACCCTTATTTGATGTTTATCTGTTCCATTCACTGCACTTAAAATCGAAAGAGAGGGTGGCATTTCCTTACAGTGATCTCCCATTTGTGCTTCAAGCACGCCAGGGATGAAATTTTTCCTTTTTTCTACCNTTTAAAAAAAAGGTAGTTGTGCAGGTTATCTTATTCCTACATGTTTTATATCTTATGATAAATTTCACATTCCATGCACTATTTCATCACCTGTTGCAATAGCAAAGGATCTGTCATTGGTTCAGTCATAAGCCCTTATTTGTCAGGGTTTAGGGCTTAGCTGTAAAAATAGAATTCATTTTGATGTTTCACATATCAATTCTCACTTTATACACATCTTTTTTTTTTCTCAGAAGCTCCCAAAATATTTCCTAAGCTCTACATGAATATAACCTTTGAAATGCAGCTAATTCCACAGTTTCTGGCTGGCCCTTGGCATATTGCAAAACACCAAAGCAGTGTGGATACAAATTAACTATCAGATATTAGACAAACATCTCCAGGTTTAAATGTTGATATCACACCTCTCAAGCAAAAGAAAAAAAACAAACCCAGAAGTCCTCTTTTCCCCTCAAGTTTCTGACAAAAAATGTATATAATAAGCTGTACTATTCAGGGCCAAATTCAGGAGGGGTAATGTGCAGATCATCTAAGGGATTTAATTACACCTCTCTGCTTTCCTGGGGTGTATTTACATGGCACGGTACAGTGCTTTTCCTCTTCAGCAGGCAACAGCGGCCAAGGCAGAAGCCAGAGCTGGCTTTTGCAGGCAGCTGTAGCAGTCAGGGCTCTTAGTGCCGAGCAAGACTGATCAAACCTGGCATTTTAGCCCTCTAAGCTCAGGGGACACGGTCCCCGCTCCCTCTCTTCGTAGCTATCTCCATCTAATGAGATTTTGCTCTTATTCAGGTGAATTGCTCAGCTGCTCTGACCATAAGCAGCTTAATGTTTTACTCCAGCTGTATGAAAACGTTTCGTGCAGCCAGTTGCACTGTGACATGTGTTCCTGGCCGCGTGGCTGGGCTCTGACAGAGCACAGGCTGATGCCGGCTCTGCAAGGATCCCGCATTTACGGAGCAGCAAGGCCCTTCCAAATCACAGCACGGAGACGTTGTCCTCACGCCGAGGTACGCGTGGGCCCTGCTTGTGTTTGCACCTACAGCTGGCCTCCCTAATCAGCGCTCATCAGGGCTCTCCTAGGCCGTTTCTTTAGCCCATGCACAGTTTTGCCTTCTCGGAGGAAGAGGAAGCAGGCTCCACAGAGCGGGAGAGCTGCCCAGGGCGGGCAGTGCTCGCCTTCCTTCGCCACAGCACGGTGCGGCTGTCAGGGAGCTGCCCACGCCGGGCCGTGCTCGCCTTCCTTCGCCACAGCACGGTGCGGCTGTCAGGGAGCT
>VWZW01003067.1:836971-926830 GCA_013397115.1 Edolisoma coerulescens | reverse complement strand
CACTCACACTCACACCCACACCCACACTCACACTCACACCCACACTCACACCCACACCCACACTCACACCCACACCCACTCACAGTCACACCCACACTCACACTCACACCCACACCCACACTCACACTCACAACAGATTTCCTCACCAGCTCAGCCCCAGGTTTCCCATGGCACAGTCTCAGACATCCCAATCCTTAAAATAATTTAATCCTGGTGCAATAACTGAAAAATTCACAGCTAAAGCTGGTGCCTGAGAGGAGGGACCCCGAACAAAAGACGTCCAAGACTTTTATCCCCACACAATTTTACCGCTGTTCTCTCTGACCAGCTTAACATTTCCATGGACCATTAACAGGCACTGACCCACTGGCAAGGGAATGTTTCTGGTAAATCCAAAATCCCAGCAGCTCCAGTGTATTGAATATAAGTTCAATATTTTTGCAAGTAGCAGATTACTTTCCAGCATCCTGCTAAATCATCCCATACTCCTTGTGTCTCTAGTCCCAACCAGCTAAGTTATGGCTTTTTCATTACCCCTCTTAAAATCAGGTCTGCTCTGAGTTTGTACATCAAAAGTGATGTGTGTGTGCATAAACACTCAATATTTGTAAGGAAAACTTGTTGTCACTGTTGTAAAAGTGTACCACTGATTTATATACCAGCAGTGCGTTATAATAAATATTTTACTATTTTACATACATACTCATATAGCATATAAACAAAATATATTTAAGGAAAGCTGAGGCTATGAAATTAAACATTTGAAAGATGTTATTCTGCTTTCCTTTCACTTGTCCTTTCAACCTTACCCCAGCCCTTTTCATGCTCTAATATATCTTTTACTTGCATCATTTTAAACTACTTATGCCTCATTCACACACGGGGTCTTAGGGACTCCTTCAGAATTCAGGTTTGTTCTCCAGCAGCCACTTTCAGGCACAGTTGTCACTGCACAGGGGACAATTGCAGCCTCAGGAAGTAGGGCCAGTTTTACATCAATTACCTTGATAAACGCAAGGATCACATTGTTTCTTGCCATATGGACCTCAGGGGCCTCGGACTGTGCTTTAGGAGCTCCATGGAACCTGCTGCTTTCTCTCAGCTCCAGGCACTTTGCTCTGAACAGCCACTGCTGGGACAAAGATCAGTAATGTGGTTGCCCATGCCAGCAACTTTCACTTCAGCATTTTCTGGGAAAGAAAACGACTGTAGGAGCCTCAATTAGGGATGTCCTTTAACTTCCGTAGATTCAGTTTTGGAAAGGCTGCTGTCCTCCTGCTCAGCCCTCCCCACCTGCTCAGGAATGCTTCTCACATTGCCACCTGCCCTGGTGGCACTTGTCTGCCTGGTCAGACACGGAGCTGTACTGCTCAATGAGGAGCGGGGCTCTGAGCCTGACATTTGACACATTATCAAGATATCTTATTACCACTTTAGGGATGTGACCAGACTAAAATGTGTGCTCTCACATGCAGATGTCAGGATTCTTGTTCGTGCTGTCATTATGTCCAGACTGGCGTAGTGCAATTCACGTTTCTCTTTTGTAAGGAACAAAGTGTCTCTGTCACACCCTTCCAAGCCTGATTTTTACAGAGATTTATGGCTGGACCCTATTCGATGCCCCAAATATTCCAGAAATATTAGTTACAGGAGACTGGAATATTGTGGAAGAATTGAACGTGTAACAGAGTAGTATAGGCGAATTTATTTTTCCCTTTTCCTTTTGTTTTGTGATTTTATCTCTTACACACACAATAGACCAAACACAACTTAATTTTAAATCAGTTGTCTCAATTGCATTTTATTAAGACCAGCAAATGAAATTGATGTATTTATTATATAGGCATTTCATAGATACTTTAAGTGCTTTGGTGATAGAAACAGTCTCTTAGGACTAAGCACTTCGTTATGGTAGCCTCTCATCAAGAAAAGGAATTGAAAATTTTAAAAATAAATGAAACTTTCATATTCCTCCCTAAATTCTAGGCCCAAATTGCACATGTGGTTCTTAAATTTAGCAAAAAGTTTAAATTTTACGAAAAGTAATTCATTTTGTTGCCTCTAACCTTGCCCTCTTCTGATGGAAGAGTTAAGATACCACTGTTTTAATTCCTTGGCAAAGCATTCCTTTGACTAATCTCTGATTCGGAAGATATTGAGCTTACATTTTCCTTTGTTAAGTCTCACCTCATTAATCCTAGCTCTATACCTTGTGACAGTGTGAAACAATGGCTTTCCTTCTTTGAAGTTTACAGCTCTGTAATGCTGGGAGATAATTAGTATATCCCCCTTAGTCATTCTTTGACCAAGCAGTGCATATTTAGTACTCATAATCTCCCCTTATTAATCCCCTTACAGCTTCTGTTACTCATCCTCCAAACCTCTCCGGTCTGAGCAGCCTCCCAGCGCTGGAAATCAAGGCCAGTGTTCCAAAGGCAGGATTTACAAATGCTGTGGACACAGGGGCTGTTTCCCTTCAGCTGGACACACAATGCAGCTCACTAAACTGGGCCTGAGTGTCCCTGCTCCCAGAACTGGATCCCAGCATTGCACAACTTGGTCAAATGCTTTTGAGACTTGGTCCAGTTCAAACTTCCTCCTTGCTGTCAATCCAGCCAAAAGTTATTCCTCCCAGGAGGCCCTCTTTTTGGGGAAGCTCAGGCAAGAGCACTGTGACGAAGTGAAAAACCACTTTCCTGAACAAGGGCAGATTTTCACAGATAGGAAAAATCCTGGATGGAAAAGCAAAGTTGGAATTCATGTTTTTAGGAGTAATGGGGAAGAGAGAAAATGCTACTAATTTGTCTTTATTATTTAAGTAACATTAGCAAAATAGGAGTCATACACATACTAATTATTCAGCACTAGCTTGGATGCAAGGAAGGTACACTTAAAAGCTGGAATTCACTGCTAACAGAATATTGGACAGTGCTGCCATGTTCTGTTATTCCAAAGGATTAATTTAGTATTGTTTGTGTTTTGGTATGGACTGGACTAATCAACATCAGGTTGATTGAAAACTGGCTGGACTTCTGGGCTCAAAGGTTAATTAGCAGCCAGTTGTAGATGGTGCTAAATTGGAGGAGCTGGGTGGCATTCAAACCCCAGCCTGCCACTGTGACCCGGAGAAAACTGACAGTGCAGCCAGCAGGAACCTCAGTGAAACTCCAGAGGTGCAGAATCCTGCACCTGTGGAACCAGCTGCTGTTGCACCTGCTTGTTCACAGGCTGGGGACCAGCTGGCTGGGGAGGAACCCTGCTGAAAGGGCCAGGGTGGCAGTGCCAGGCTGGATGCCACCCAGCAGAGGGGACACGCTGCATTCAGGAGGTGGCAGCAGCAGCATGCCCAGCAGAACTAGGCATGGCATTATTCCCAGCTGCTTGGCACTGGGAAGGCCACACCTGGAACAGTGTCCAGCTGGGGAAGGACACACCTTGGAAGGCTGCCCAGGTCAAGAAGGATATGAGAAACGGGGGAGAAACACATGAAAAATTACCAGAATTATGTGATCTCCAAGGAGAGACTCAGGCTTGTTGAGTCGGGTGAAGAGGTTGCTAAAGGACAACCTGACAGCAGCCTAAAACTGTTTTGAAGGAAATTGCAAGACAGTGGAAGCAAACCTCAGTGGTGCCAGATGGTAAAACAAGAGACAACAGCACAAACTACAGCTCATGGGGCTCCTGCTGGGGATTAGGAGAAACTTCACTTTGAAGGTACAGCAGCACCGGAACAAGCAATCCAGAGGTAATGAAAATTCATTGTTGTGGAGGCTTTCAAGGCTTGTCCAGGAAAACCTGCAGCTCTCCTGACGTGTATTAGCAGTAGCCCTGCTCCAAGCAGGAGGTTCGAAGAAGTAACGTCCAGAGATCTCTTCCAACACATATTTTTCTGATTCTATGCATCTGTGTTTTGCTCAGAGTCTATGTTAGACTTACTGGAAAGTGCCTTTAAAGTTGCCTTTCATGGCTTTCTACAAAAGACAGATTAAAATCACAACAAAGAGCTCTGCCCCAGGAAACTGAACTGCTATGGCAGTTTGGGCCATGGCCAGATGTGTCTGTCTCAGCTAGAGCTTACCCCAGTCATCATCTCCTGCTGCTGATCATCCTCATCTATCACTTAGATTCTTTACTCTCTCTCAGAAAATGGCACCATTCATGTAGGATAATTTAAATACAAAAGCAGTTTCCCTAACCCACTTGTGCGGGAATGAGCCAGGTTAAAAACCCTTGTTATTAGGCATGGTTAATTAGCCTAGATCATTTTAACAAAACGGGGCAAGTGAGCAAGCATACATGCAGTGATGTCATCAGTGCCAAGGGAATGCAGCCTCTGGAGAAAAGGGGAGAGCAGGAGTGAGCTGGATGCAGGAACTGCTTAACCACACTGAGCTGCAGTGGGAGCATCACACAGAGATCCCTACCAAGGAATCCATGGGCAGAACAGAAGGCTCGTTGTAAAAAACATGAGGTGATTGTGAAGTCATTGTATCTCATGAAGCAGTATAAACAGCTTTTTGTACCTTCCACAACCTCTCTTATACATGGAGAATTTCAAATGCATGAGGTACAAAAGGAATAAAAAGAGGTAATGTGTATAATTCATAAGACATGCAAATTATTTCTGCTCATTTCCTGATTAAAAAGTGTGGGGGTGTGTTGTGTGTGTCAGGAGGGACATTCTTGACCATCCTGAAGAAAGGTAAGAATGGAATCTAAACCAAAGAAGAGGTTATTAGGAAGGGATGGGGCTCATTGTTGCAATAAACTGAACTGGTCCTGTTCAGACATCTTTCCTTCTATGCAGAGCAGGAAGCCTTAGTTGAGTCTTAAAGTTTATGCCCTGAACTGCCACCTCAAGAGCAAATTACTGAAATGAGGCACGAGTCCAAAAGGAGGATCTGCCTGGAAGGTTTTATTGCCCACGTGCAGTTAGGGGCTATCTCGGGGTCCTTGTTTTGGTTAGTACAGAAAAGGCTGTGGCATGAGCACAGCATGAGCAAAGAGGTAGCACATCCATTGATGCAGATTTCCCTATTTACTGATGGTAACACCTTGTTTTTATAGTTTGTCAGGATGACAAGATCGTGTGGATCCTACTTGGGATGAAAACTAAATGGTGCAAGAAGGGAGAGGTGAGCATACCGACGTGCACTACAGATACAGCATCTTCCCAGGAGATGAGTCCAAGCTTCCCAAAGACACCCAGCACAAGGCAGAGGACTGGGAACATGGCACTTGTGATGGGAATGTTATTCATAAATCAAAGGTATAATCGGAATCGAGTCCCGGGCAGCAAAGCAGCACGATAAAAAAAGGAGCCATGGCTCACTAGACACGGAGATGTCTGTTTTGGCTATAAAATACCTGGGAGGGAGGAACATTCTAGATCTGCTCCCAGCTGGGTTCTGTTGGAACAGAAAAGCTGACATGCTTCCTGGACCTGTTTCCTCCTACCAGCTGCAGAACAGATTCTTTGAAGATGATGAAAACCAGCATCACAGGAGAAACTGGACTGCATTATCTGGGGATTTTCTGGCAAATGTGTGTGAGGTGGCTAAGAGAAGTGTATTCTGATGGATTACTGAGAGCAGAAAGAAATCCATGGCATTTATAAGCCTCTTTCCAGTTCAAAAAACCTCAGTGATAATGGATGAGTGCTCCCTTCATGAGAATTTCCCACTGCATTGAGTGGCATTGCCAAGGCTTCTGGTCCGCTGCCAATGAGGATATAGCCAGGGTGTCTCTTTTTTTTTCTTTTTTCTCTGCTAGAAGGAGCTGTAGCACAGCCAATTCAGTCTCTTATACCGCAGGGGTTACAACACTGGTAGTACATGTTCAATTCTTGTAGATCTCTCAGGAGATGGTAAAGTTTCAGAGATAAATTTGTGGAGCTAGGAAGAAATTCAAGCTTTGAGGAGACAGTAAGGAATTAAAAGACTCCAGAGAAGTATATTGCTGGAGAGTGCTAGCGGTAAAGACCCAAGATGCAAAGATATTAAATTAAGCATGTTGTCTCAGAATTGTGATGTTCAGACAAATGCCATGAAAAGGCATTTCAGGATGAGATAGACAGGCTCTGACTGTTTTAAGGCAAGGGTAGCAGCTGACAAAAAGACCCCTGCCCACTTTTTGGCCATGGGACAGGATTCAAAATGCTGTTGACCCAAAATAGATTGAATATAAAGAGAAAATGGAGAGTTGGGGTTTTTTTTAAGAATAACATCACACTTTCAAGGTTTTCATTTTCCAAACACTTTTCCAGACTCCACTTCTCATCGTCTGTTAGGAGTTCAATACATTCTTTATTAACTTAGATATAGAATAACATCTTTCAGGACATGTTAGCCTTTGCAAAATTTTAATTCCTCCTAATTGGCCCAACTCATTTTGTTCCACTTTTTCAGTGGCACCAGTTCTTTAAGCTAGATGGCTGGATCTATGATAGTACAGCAGTTGCTGTTTCCCCCTTCTTTCTTTAACCCCCAAATCTGAGTCTACGCTTCTGCTGCTTTACCACTGCTCTGTACCTTCCCCTGTGTTCTCTCCACACCTTTTCTTTTCCACTGCCAGTTTTTCCTGCTCCAAAACCACAGCCAGGTGCCACTGCAGCATGATCGCTCTGGCATACCTCATCATTCCCCTCGTTACACCTGGGGTGCTACATTTCCTCATTTTTCCCCTTTCAGGTTCAGAAACACAGTTCTAATAAAGACTCATCCTTCTTGTGCTACTCTATCCTGTGTTCGGGAGCAGAAGGCCGTCCCTGTGCTCTGCCAGCTCTCCTTAGAACCCATGATACATGCTATTTCCTTTAGTATCTCATTATACGTGTCATCGATGTCTTGTTTGGCCTGAAGCCACATGGCAGCCTGACAGGCCTGTGCTGCAGTTTGGCAGCTCCCGTGCAGGGCACAGCTGTCAGCAGCTCTTATCCTCCATTTCAGAAAATCAGCTGGTGCTGGCAAGAGATCATAAGCTGAGACTAAGCAGTAACTGTGCATCCTTTTGAGCAAAGCAGAAATGGGAAAATCATTCCGGGGTTTGTTTTCTGTCCTCGTCTTTTTGGCAGGCCTTTCTTTCCGATGGCAAGTCTGATAAGCTCCTTCTTTTGTGCTCAGCACTTGGTATAGAATGGGCTTTCCTCCTTCTCCCACTTGTTGCAGATGCACAGCACAGCGCTGAGGAGAGCATGAAAGGAAGGCTGCTCATCACACGTGTGAGCATATGCTCTGCCTGCTAAGAACACACGCTCCAGCTGCTCCTGCCGGCCACTGGCGGGGACACAGGGAGTCAGCCCGCTGCAGGAGGAGGGGAAGGCTGTCTGTCCTGCTGGCTGTCTGTCATGCTGGCTAATGTCCCATTTTACTCTTTCATGTCAGAAACTGTGAGGATCAACTGATAGGAATGTAATATCAAAGGACGGAGGACAAGAAGCAAAAAAGGGGAGAAAGGAACAGCAGAGAAAACAAACAAACAAAAAAAACCCAATCAGCAAAGCAAAATAAAAGAAATGAAAATAATGAAGAAATTATTTCCAGGGAATGCTGAACAGCACCACACCTAGTTCCTTCTGGAGCACCATGTTGATATTAGGGATGGTTTCTTTACCTCTGCTTTTTATATGCTGGTACTTCAAGAACCAAGCAGGCAACACAGGGAAAGAGGAAATATGACTGTCACGCAAGAGTAGGAGATAATGAGTGATGAGGATGAATTCAAGAAAGGGAAAGTGAAGAAAAGTGGGAGTTCTAAGTGCCTATAGCTGAGACTACCACTGCACTTCACCTAGAGAAGCAGGCACACTGAAAATCCTCCTCAGGGCCAGGCTTGTCTGTGTGAAAGTGATGTTAGTGAAGATAAGTGGGGTGTTGAGGGAGCCTTCGGCTGGGTGACAATGCAGAAAGGCCATGGATCTGTGAAGGCACAGAGCAAGCCCACGGGTGGTGGATGCCAGACTTAGAGAGGTTTTGTGGATACAAAAAACCTTAGAGAAATAATTGCTCATCAGTGCCAGCAAGGGAATTGCAATCTGGCCCATCACTGATGGGCACAGGGGGCACATCTGAGAGCTTCTCCCTCTACTGGTGAGCACATGACCTTCTCCAGGGAAACCTATACAGGGAAATACACCTGGAACGTCCATTGCTGTATTTAAAGTGGATTCTGAGACCTATACCCAAAGGCAGGTGTGTGTTTATATACCTGATAAACAGCATACATAAAGCAGGTAAGAGCGTGGCCTTTAAAAGAGAAAACCAGTGCTCCTCCACCAAGACAAAGAAGAGCTGTGTAATCAGGCCCATTCTGTCCAGCTGCTGGACTCCTGGAGCTCTCCTTTCAGCCTACTAAAAGCACAGGGAGTATCCCCTCCTACGTGGGGAGGAGCAGGGAACAGTCCCACAGAGCCTGTAAGTGGAAGGCCATCTCTGCTGGGGTTGCAAGGCAAATCGCCAGTTTTGGAAGGAGCTTGTTAAATATTTATCCCTTACAGTAAAGTTGTGATGTGGGATATATTTCTCACCCTGATTATTTCTTACTGGCACTGAACCCACGTTGCACCGTGCCTTGCTGGAGGGATGCACCTGAATCCCTGCAGTGTCACCCTGCAGTGGCAGCAGTGGTTGAAAGGAAGACTTTAACAGGTATCTTTTTCATCTATGAAATACATTTTAGACACATGAACTGCTACTAACACTGGTTTTCTCCAATATAGATTTGTCTCATGTCCTTGCCTGCGCTCTGCTGCCTTCCTTTCTCATGCTTTTCACCCTGTGTTTTGTTCAGAAGCCTCGTCTGCAAGCTGCAGGGTCACCTGTGGAAGGAAAGAAAAAACAAGGACTGGATCAAGGGCAGAGTAACAAATCCCCATGGTGTATGGTCTGCTCTAATGCAGATATCAGTGTGAGGACTTAGCTGGAAGACGTGATGCTGAAGCCCTGAAAAAGGCTGTTCCAGCATGGATTCATGACCAGCAGATTCCCCTAGTGCTCAGACATGTGGGAATTGATTGCTTCACAATGTTATGCCTCACAGAAATCAAGGTGTTGCTTCTTGAAAGCTGCTGCCTCTGTCAGAACTTCCTGGGAAGCTTTTTCCAGGAGGCAAATTAAAGCAGGAGAAGTCGTATCTGAGTAATATTCAGGAGTTCTGTTGGTTCTGTAGGTCGTTATGACAAAGAGTCACGAGAGAAAAGAGTTAAAACCCTAGCTAAAAGGTGTTTGATTTAGCTGGCCAAGTATTCAGCTGACCCCTCAAATCCACAGACACGTTTACACTAACTTTGATTATTAACTTGTTAATAATTAACTGCCTGGTGTAGATGCACACACACACACACACACACTGCTGTCAAGGCATGTTGTCCAAAGATGTGCAAATGCCCAGGGCCTCTCAGCCTTTATTTTGTGAAAATCAGTGCCAAAAGGTGACAACTACAAAGATGTTAAAACAAAACAGCCCCTGTAAGCATAGCATTCATTTAATCTCAGTGGGAAAAATGACAAGACCTGAAATCTTTCTCTGCCTCAGTGGAAACCAAGTGCCACAGGGAAAACCCAAGAGTGGAGATGGTATGAACCAGCAATATCCTGTGGGAGCCGGGGGTATCAAGTGGAAGAAGCAAGATCATACATCCAATCTACATCTCAAAAAGCCTGTGTATACCTCGATCTCTTTCAAAAAGATATATTTTTATCACTTTGGTATTTCACTTGCAATGAGGGGAAAAAAAACCTTCAAAATGATTATAGATCTAGTTGGATTTGGGAAAGAACATTAAAGTCTGAGATCATAAGTGAGCTTTTCTAACTCCACAGAACTCTCTTGAAACCTTAATTTTGCAAGACACTTAAGCATGTGCTTAATGGTAATCACCAGCTGAAAGCAGTGGGACTACTTGCATGCATACAATTAGTGGGAATGCTTAAGCACCTTGCATAAATTGAGACCTATTATTCTCAATAGGTATTGGGAGCCCGTTGGGAGATGAGCTTCTTGTGGCATCCTGCAATTCCTACTTCCCAACTGTTATAATATATACCTGCAAGTTCACAGATTCTGAAATACATTACTGTTATGTCTGTAGCTGCAATGAAAACCGAGCTGGAGCTTTAGAGTCTGTCATTTGTCAGTCTGATTTTTGTCTGCCTTAGCAGAGAATTGTCTCTGAATTTTTTAAGTATTTCCAGATCTCATAATGAAAGTAGGGCTTATCACATTATCCCACAAGAATTAAATATTTACTTGTGTTTTGGGTGGTAGACGTAGTCAGCAATATAGGAATTTAATTCTTCAATTAATGGCAAAAACTGGGGATTGTTCACCACCTTTATAAAGATCTCAGCAGTGTGATCAGGACATTGTCTATCATTTCCATCACTCCAAAGCACACTATCTGCCCTGGCAAGCAGAACTGCCATGGCTCAATCCTGCCACTACTCTTCCTTGACATTTCCGGGGAATCATCAAGGGATACTCTGAGAGCAGCTGCCAACATGCCTTTGACAGGCCACTCATGTTTTTTGGGTTTCTTTCTTTTCAGCTCTGACTGTGCCACTTCAACGAACTCGAGACATCAGTCTGAGTCATAAATAAGTAAACCGAAAAACATCAGGAAAATCTAAATGAATCAGAGCCTGACAGACGTAACGTGTTTTGGAGAACCTGTGCACAGTGTCACAATTCACCCTTTCGGGGTGTTGCAGGTAAAGCAGCAATTGGTACTGGCTCACGCTGGGCATCGCCCTGCCTCTGTGCTGTCCAAATCATCAGGAGAAAATTCTTCATCTCCAGCCAGCAGAAAGGCTCTTCCTAATCTTCTCAGATGATGGCCTGGCTTGTCTTTGTTCCAGGCTGATACACTCTAATTCAGTCTGTTTGGGTCTAATCCAAAGTTCTGAGGAAAACTGCAGCTAAATCGGAGTTCAGTGGGCTATTTCTGATGAGGCAAGAGTGAAAGACAGCATAACATTCCAGATCTTCCCATCTGCCACTGTCTCCCCATTCACTGCTCTGTCCAAAGTTCTGTCCTTTTACTGAAGCAGGCAGCACCTGAAAAGATTGGCACGTTTTAGAAGTTTGGGGTTTTTTGTCATGTGCTCTGTGATTGCATGAGCGTGGCCACAAATGTGCAGAGCTGAGGGAACAGACTCTGAGTCTCCCAAACGAAAGGAAAGCAGGCACTGTGTTACTGAACAGAGACTGAGGGCAGAAAGAGGTGGGGTTTTTTCTGCACCTCCCAGCTACTATTTACAGGAAGTGATGACTGCAGATGAAGTCTGTTTTTCTGTCCATCCTGGATAACAAATAGTGATGAATTCTGGACTGAAAGTTCACATTCACATGAATTTATGTAAACTAGACCAGCACACCTGGAGATGTTACTCCACCCCAGCCAGCTCTCATTCCTTTGCAGTCCCTGATCCTTGGAGTGGGTAGGGTTGGTTTGGGTTTTGCAAGAGAAGGCAGCGTGGAGGTTGCTGTGGTTCCTTCAGGCAATGAGGCATCCCATCACCAGTGTGTGGTGAGGAACGAGAAGCTTGCTGGGCTCGTTGATGTGTGTCCTGTGTGTCTCCTGAGCTGGGTCAGGATGTGACCAGCAACAGCCAGAGTGTAGTGCCTGGGTAACTCTCGTGCCTCAGCTCCGCATGGAGAATTCTTACCTGGGTGCTCAACAGCAGCAAAGGGGACAGAGCAGCACTGAAAGCCTGTCCCTTGTTTTAACGTTAACAAAGCCTAAGCAAGGAAAAAGCTGTGTTTCACACTGTGCTGGCTTGTGTTACAGCAGAGCATTCAAATCCATTGTGAATTGAAGTGATTGGTGTACCCTCTCTCTCCAGGTATCTCCAGGTATCTCCAGCAAATCTTAGGACAGGGGAGAATATCCGACTGTTTCTGCTCTGCCAAAGTTAACTATTATTACAGCACGGAGATATAACATTAATTTTGTTCCAGTGAAATTGGCTGGCATATGTGTTTCTGTGAGCCAGGCAACAGGTCATTACTGAAATAGCAAAACAAACCTGTTCTCCAGTCTTGGTCCAGCACATTGCATTTAGATTTTAAGATCATAACTGTTGGATACCTCTCCTGCAATGATGTACAAGACCCACTCTGCCAGAAGCTATATTCTTTCATAAAATGACTTTGCTGTATCTTCCTTTTCCAGACCCATCTCAATATAACAAAATTTAACAGTCCTGCAGACAATGCCAAATATCTTTCATTCATAATTAAGGTGAAGGCAAGTGGTACAAATCTCTAATTATCTTTTATGTCCTATTTATTCTCTAGTGAATTATTAAGTAATGATTTATAGCCCAAATTCCACATGTGTACCTGCTAATTCAGGGGGAAAAATATCAGCCCTTCATGCTCATTCAGCTAATGGGCATTGCTAATTGAAAAAATGTTCTTTGCACATATCACTAACTTTCCAATCATTTACTTGTAGAGAAGTTTGAAAACTAAAAAATAAAAAAAACAAAGAGAGAGAGATTCAGTGGAACTTTGGAAGCTGGGTATGGTGCTATGCTGAGTTCTCCCTCCCCTGTGCAGGCAGCAGGCAGAAATCAATGACTGAAATATTCTGTCACCTCATATTAGTTTCTGCCAAAGTAGGAGTTGTCAGGAACAACAACTGAAGTTTGAAAGCAGAGTTTCTATCCCATGTATTCCTTCCAGTGCTCACTGTGCTTCCTACAGGTAGGATATTTTAAGCAGTGGTGTGTCTTTCTTTTTTCTTGCTTTCTTGCTTTCTTTTTTTGTTGCTTGCTTTCTTGCTTTCTTGTTTTCTTTCTCTTTTTCTATTTCTTTCATTTTTTCCTTCTTTCTTTCCTTCTTTTTCCCCACCTCTCTCTCTTTCTCTCTCTCTCTTCTTTCTTTCTTTCTTTCTTTCACATAATTGAATTTTCCCTGCAAAAGAGGTTTCTCTCTCAGAACTAAGGCTGCCTCCTGTGCTGGATAAAAGTCCTTGCAAGAGTCCCTGCTCCATCCTGAGCCACTGCTTTTGTATAAGGACTGGGCCTTTGATAGCAGCAAAGAAAACACCTGAGCACCACGAGGCCAGAAAGAGCAGCATCAGAGACAACCTGCTGCAGGAGCAGCAGTACCAAACCCTGTAACCTTTCTTCCCTGCTTTTATTTTTTAAATTTCTTTTGTTTTCTTCCAAGATTGTTGTGGTTTAACCCCAGCCAGCCCCCAGCCCCTCAGTGAAATCGGGGAGGGAATCAGGAAGGTAAAAGCTGGAAGACCCTTGGGCTGAGATAAAGACAGTTTAATAGGGAAAGCAAAAGCCATGCATGCAACCACAGCAAGACATGGAATGAATTCCCTGCTTCCCACGGGTAGGCAGGTGTTGAGCACCTCCAGGAGAGCAGGGCCACATCCCGTGGAATGGTTACCTGGGATGACAAACACTTTCACTCCAAAAATCTCCCCTTCCTCCTCCTTCCCCTCACTGCATGCATCCTGTGCATGATGTGATATGGTCTGGAATATCCCTTGGGTCAGCTGGGGTCACCTGTCCTGGCTGTGTCCCTTCCAAGCCTCCTGTGCATCCCCAGCTTCCTTCCCAGCATGGCCCTACAAAAAGGAGGAAAGGCCTTGGCTTTGTGTGAGCCCTGCTCAGCAAGGACAGAAACATCTCCATGTTATCAACCCTGTGTTCAGCACAGGTCCCAAACACAGCCCCACACCAGCCCCTGGGAAGAGGCTCTCAGCCCAAATCAGCACACAGGTTGAAGTAACTTTTCTCCCCACTGCAGGTTCTGCTCTGTGGTCTGTGAAGTCAGAAAGCTTGTCTCTCTCTGAGATGCATTTTTTTGTCCTCTTTTGTATACCCTAAAAATCAATTGTTTGGGTTGAAACTACCCCATATTTTTTATGTTCTGACAAAGCAGAGAGGAACCTCAAGATCTGAAACCATTATGCCTTTCTTTCTAAATCTCACCGTCTTTGGAGAGCTGATTTATAATTTTTGACCTGTCTTAGCTGGCAATATTGAGAATCAGTCCTAAGGACCCTGCCCACCCTTTTCACCATTCCCTGGAGCATCTGTGCAGACTTGGGGCAGAATGGCTGCTTTGCACACCTGCACCCCTCTGTACCTATCCCTGATTATTAATTAGCATCAGGTAAGTGTTGTGTGAGCTGACACAGGCAGGCTACTGGAGCAGCCACAAACTCACAGCTAGAAAGCAAAGAGTAAATTGATTTCAGTTACCTCATGAGCTGGGGGATCCCCAAAGCAACCCCCGGGCAGTGGAGACAGAGGCACCCTAAACTCAGTCCAGGGGATCACTGACTGCAGCTCACGATGGGATGTCACCATTCCTCCACTTCTAACCCATCCCTCCACTTTTAGCCCATTCCTCCACTTTTAACTCATTCCTCCCAGCACACGTGCTCCCCACCAAGCAGCTGTGAAGACTCCTATAAGGGTTGCTGCTCTCTGGTTTGATTTGTGCTCAGGCAGCCCCTGCAGTTGATGTAATGCCAATCCATCCACCTGGAGAGCAGAGAAGCAAAGCAGAAGTTTGTCCCATATACCTTTGGATGGCCTGACTGCAAAGCTGTTACCCAGGTGTTGCCCTCAGTCAGATCTTGTTTTTCCTGATGCATTTGGCTGCCATGTCCACATGCCTAACCCTGGCCTCACAGCCACCATGGATTTTGTGCTGTATGATGTGATTACGACCTAAATGAAGCCTGAAAAACTACCCTAGACTGAGAAGAAAAAATAGAGGAGCAAGTATTGCTTTGCCAACCCCTTTGTCAAGAGCAGAAAAGCAGACTATTAAGTACATAATATTTTTCTGACCCTAAACTTTATATTAATTTAACTTCTCATTGCTAACGCTTTACAAGTGACTCGGCATAGTTTTCAGAGAGGAAAAGAAAAGAACTAAAGTTTTAAATTTAATTGAAAGAAGAGAATTACTCAGTTCATAAAGTGCCATACATTAACCTCGTTGTCTGCTTCAGGAGTGTAACCTCTAAAGTTGGTGCAAAGGTAACCCGAACCCCCCTGTGAGGACTATTCATATCCATTAATTGTTGCAATACAAGACACTGTAGGTTCGAGCTGGTTGCCAGTTCTTCAGTATCTGAAACGTACTCTCAGCAGAGTGGAGGACAGCACTGGGACTCATTTAACTCTGACTTTCACATTAATTTTGCTGTGCTGTGAAGAGCAAAGACAAAATCAATGTCCATCAGTGATTATGCAAGGTAAAATATCTAGTGATATTGAATACCAATGGCAGTGGTGAGCATTAAACTTACTTAAGGATTGTGCAGTTGACAAAGCCATTTATTCCAGTTTCGCTTAATTTTCAGCGACGCGTGGAAGTTTAGAAAAATATAACAATTACAATGAAAAGACTGGATTGCAGTTCCTGGCAAGTTAGACTTTAAATCAACAAAAAATATTATATATATATGTAATTTTGCAGTGCACAGGTCAGGGGAGGTTTGAATCATGCAAGGACTGAATCTCTGCAAAGAACATTTTGTGACCAAGAAAGTGGCCTCTGTCACAGCTGCATTATTTCTGGCATTGGATCACTTCTTTGTGGCTTCATTGCTCAGAGTATGGGCAAAAAAATGCAACAGATGTGTCAGCTGTCCCACACCAGTCCTCTTCCCTCATTTTCCCCAATAAACCATGTCTGAAATCCTCATTAAGGTAATGGGACTTTATCAGACTTCATCATGTAACTTAAAACTTTGGAATTATAGCAACAAACTGTGCACAGGAGTTTCTACTGAGAGTTGTTATGAACATTGCTGAGGTTTTCCCCTGACATTCTCACAAAATCATTTTTCTTTCTTCCCTAAAATTTCCCTATTATTGTTCCAATACTGTTGCTTATGTCCTACATTCATCAGAGCTCTCAAAGCACAGTATTTACCCTGGTAAAAAGATAACTGATAGCCCAGTTCTCCTCTCCTGTAAACCACTGTCATCTAATCAGATCTATTATGCTTAATAGTGTCATTAATGTTGAATTTCAATGGAAATTATTTTGTTTTATCCCTTTCAAAGAAATTTTAAGATAATAAATATCAACTGAATGGAAAAAATATTTTGAAAAGCAAATCTTGATGACTATTTAGTGTTGTTTTACCCACGGAAAGCAAAAGAAGGCGGGCAGCTTTCAGACATCAATTGGTGTGAGAAAATCAAACATGTTGCAAGTTGTTTTGAGGAAAATGTTTAACCAGTGCTCCTTAGTCAAGCACAGGTTTTGGGGCAACATCAAGTGAGGAGAACCACAGCAGCCAGTTTTGGTTGCCTCCAGGCAAACACCAGCAAAGATGCTGAGAACCCTCTTGCCAAACTGCCTTTTATTGGGTTCTTCCAGCAGCATCCAGGAGGTAACTGGTGCCCAACAAGTGGTGAAATGTTTATCCATTAAGCCAATTCAGAGGTGGAATAGCTTTGCAAAGATGGTGGTTTGAGATGCTCTTGATTTACAGGCTGTAAAGGGCAAAGCAAACACACTCAGTACCTGGTCAAGTTGCAGTTTCTTTAAGAGACAGTGCAGAGAGTGTGGCCAAGAGGGTTTTTGGTTTTTTTTTTTTTCTGTAAAGAAATCCAGTGCAATCAAAAGGCACAAAGAAATCCTGAGGAAGCAAATGAATCCTCCCCAAAGCAAAGACTAAGCTCCCAACAGTGGTGAATGCATGAAGAACCAACAGCCAAAGGAGAAATGCCACTAAAAGGCTCGAATAAATGATTATGTCTTTGATTTTCTTGTTTCTCAAGCTGTAAGCAATATTCACTGGCTTTGACCTATAATAGAATCTTGTTCATAAGACACAGAGGAAAATGAAATAAGACTTACACAAACAAAATCTTCTTAAAGACATAAGCCACAGGGGGGATGGAATTTCTCTCCCATCTTCAGTTTACACTTTGTCCTTTATTCTGGCACCAAAATTGTTAACTAATTGCATTCTTTCTTCTGTGAAAAATTCCCACTGAATATTTATTTCTGTTCCAATGATGCTATTTTGTTTTTTTTTTTAATTTTGCATCTAGCCATAAAAGACCAGCAGTATTTGATCACATTAATCTCTGCAGTTAAGCAGACAATAAAACCCCCAGAGCCTTTTTTGTCCCACAACTGTTTCATTGTTTGAGGGAGCATCGTTTTCCAATGCACTGTGTGTGCTGCATCAAGGATGCCCCTGATCCTGGACTGTGATCAGCCCTGGCAGAAAATGCATCTGGCCCAGCTGTCCAAGCCCAGAATGTCTTTAAAGTGTTACGAGGTTTACTGTACAGATCTGCTTAAAAATTGAGTTTAACAGGAGCTGAGTCAGAACCTCCGAGTACAGCTAGAAAATGACAAAGCCAATGAAAGTAAAGAGGGGATGAGGCAAAGGCTGGCAGTGGGATAATAATTAGCTATATTCAGGGAATGACACATCTACATTGAAATTGCTGGCCACAGTTATTTGATGTTAATACTTTTTAATTGCTCATTTATTGGTAAAGCACACTGATATAACTGCCTCTAGTTCAGACACTCAGACACAAAGTGCCTTTCCCGAAGTGACAGTCAGTCCCAGAATCAGAACTAAGACCAGCTCTCCTGCCTCCAAATGCCATGCCCAATTAACTGCACCATAGCTCCCCACAGGAGCAGAAACTGTGCTCATACAGGATAATCTGTGTGCATGCTACTCAAGGAAATTAAAGTGCAGCTATAAATCTCAGCTAGTAGCTGCTGTCTGGCCAGCTGCCCAAATTAAGGCCAGAGG
This sequence comes from Edolisoma coerulescens, assembly GCA_013397115.1. Taxonomy (NCBI): domain Eukaryota; kingdom Metazoa; phylum Chordata; class Aves; order Passeriformes; family Campephagidae; genus Edolisoma; species Edolisoma coerulescens. The sequence continues at coordinate 909,057 of VWZW01003067.1, read as the reverse complement.
TGTCCTCACTATGAAGGAAAATATTTGCTGCTTGTAAATTGATTTTTGTTTCTTCTTCCAAAGGAAAAAAAAAAAAAAAAGGCAGCCACACATATCCAGCCTTCTCAATTTAAAATGTCACACAATCCAGCCTCCCAATCATTCAGGTGACACTCTGAGTTTATCTCATGTGATGCATTGCAAGTTCAAAGGACACACCAAGGACAGTTCAGTGACATGTTAATTATATCTCCAGCAAGAAAATCCAGTTTAAAAAAATGCTCTGTGGGTATGTGTAGCCTGTTAGAAGGACAAGAGACCAAGGTTCTTTTGTTCTTCTCTGAGAAGAACCATTACACACCTCTCAGTAACCAAAGAGGTAACAACCTTGACAATACACACTTAGCTCAAATCCACCTGCTGAAAAAAGCCTGCAGAGTGTCAACAGAAATATATATACAATAATTACATTGATGGTCCTGTGCTGTTCAGCTCGGGGCTTTTGAAATGGAGATTAGTGGCTGAAGATGATAATGTTCAGGTTCAGGATGTGGCTTTTCAAAAAGTAGTTTTGAAAATGAATGCAATGTGAAGCAGGTTCATTGGTTCAGATAATTTTGAATTATATCTCTTCTGTGAAGGGAGCAATTGGACTCAACTTCTGTTATTATTAGTCAGAGCACTTATGCCCCTGCTGCTGAAGAAAAGTTCATAAACTCAGGTTTGCCCAAGATGGATGAGCCATAATATGCTTATCAGAAGTTACCTACTGTTTTATCTTTCATTACACATTTGCAGTGTTTCATTTTTCTGTTGCCATACTAGGCTGTTAATGAAGATGGCCAAATGGATCATGTCAAATTGTATCCCCACTTCTATAAAAATGCAATAGGTCACCATATAAGAAAAACAATTCTCATGCCAGGTTATCATCACTGTTACTATCATCTGCATGGGTTTCTGCAAGTGTCTTTATCAAAAAGGTCTAAAATGGTTCTTTTGACATCGTCTGGAGAACTAAATTCTTTCAGAAGCATATTTCTGTCCCTTCCAGACTGATGACAGATTTTTAACTACTGGCAGCAATAAAACAAATTTCTTTCCAGCACATGATTTCCACTGAAAAAACCTTCCAAGCATGTAGTTTCCCTAATGTCTGACAGTCATTCCTGCATCATAATGCAGAGGGAAATGTATTGGATCATAATATATACATACTTGAGAGGATGGCTTTAAGCTGCTGGGTCTGGGGATCAATCACAGTTTAGCAGTGGCAGCAGGGAATTTGGTTTCACTTGGGAGACCTGAGTGAGGATTTAAGTTCAGGCTTGAGAGGTTTTCCTGTCCTGAGCTCTGAGCTGCTCCTTAGGTCAGCTACAGGGATCCCAGCTCTAAGAGAAACAAGCTCAATGCCTCCAGAAACATCTGCTGTGCACACTAAATGTGAGATGAAGAGAGAATGTTGCCCTGAGCCCCACTGCTAAACCTTGTATCACATTAGGAAGGTATTCAAGAGACAGCAGCTGATGAAATTAGTTGGTATTATTAATTTAATAACCTGTCCTCCATTTCAGGCTACCCCACCAGTACTACTGTGTTCTTTGTAATGCACATCTTTAAAAATCCATTTGTTTCATTACGGTGTCCCCCCCAGTGAGCAGAGCAATAATGCTAAAAGGGTCTGTGTATTGGTACTTACCTGAAACTACTTCAGGTTTTGCTGAATGAATGGGGAGAGATTTGGATGTGACTTTGGAAATTAGCTTTAATAAATTGTCAGTCCCTCATTTCAGTGAAATGTTTGCCAGAGATGAATATTTGCTATCATCAGTACTTGCACCACATCTCAAGGGCAGAACTAACACATACTTCTAACTCAAACTGACATAAATTGCAGGAAGAATCCTTTCAAAAATAAAGGGCTGAAGGCCATGCCATAAAATGCCTCTCCTACTTCCTGCTCTCTGTTTTTCATCTTCCTGGCAAGGTGAGCTTTCTGACAAAAACTCCTGTGAGTGCAGCCAGGAATGCAAAAGAGAAAGGTGAAGTGGGAGTCACTGCCATTCCTGTTCCCAGCCGGTGTGGTGAGGCTGGGTCGGTGCCCAGCCACCCACTAGGTTTGAAATTAACACAGAGCCCAGGGTTCTTGGACCTTTTCTTAGTACAAGAACAGAATAGCCAATGTTCTGAAACATTAGCTCAGAGAAAGTTACCAAGTTATGCCACATGCCTGGCTTTTCTCTGGTTCTTGGGAGCTCAGGGCAAGCCAGGTGTCAGTGGATTACAGAGCTAGCCAGGGTCCATACACACATCTCTGTCTTTGCAGGGAACACCTGGGTGCTCTTCACTTGTGAGGCTCCACAAAGCACAGCCTCGAGACAGCTAACAAACATTTCACTTTATCCACTGATTATTTGCACATGGATGTTACAGCCCAGATCATTGGCTTTAACAAGAGTTGGGCTCCTGAAGGGTATTGGTTTTGGAGACCCTGAAATATTCCCAGTATCCATTATCTGATGTAATATTTCCCTCTCACTTCATACTGGAATAATAATAATTCCAGTAATTTTAACCCTGCCAGAGTGTTCCAGCACAGCTGACCCCAGTGTAACACTTCACACTGACAGTTTTCATCACATAACTGGACCCGACCAAAAAATATATATGGACCAGCTGCATTTATTTTCCCATGTGCTACAATGCATAGAAATACTTCTGTTCAGTGAAGATCTTGGGCATGCCCTTGCAGCCCAGTCGTGGAAGCTTTCTCTCCCCTGATTGTCAGGCAAGGTCTCCCCAGGACAGGGCTCCCAGCATGTGGACAGCCCCTAGAGTAATTTTTCATCTCATGTATAACATATGTTGAGGCATAAATAGAAATCAGCTTGGTCCCTCTCAGAAGATATACTTAGTTTTTAACTTTGCAACTTTAGTGGTGCCTGTATTAATATGCATAACCAGGGATGTGACCAGTTATCCACAGAAAGCAGTGTTATTTTCATAGAATATCCTGAGTTGGAAGGGACCCACAAGGATCACCCAGTTCAACTCCTGGCCCTGCACAGGCACCCCAACAATCCACCCTGTGCATCCCTGGCAGCAGTGTCCAAATGCTTCTGGAGCTCTGGCAGGCTTTTAAAATTTGAAACAAAACCTAGAATTATTAAAGTTAAAATGAAATAAATGTGGAAGTCTTTTTCTGCTGATCTGGTGTGCTGTGACCTTAGCACCAGGGAGCAGCTCTGGAAGGGAAGAAGTGGAAGGAGGTCTTCAAAGCAGGGCTCATACCCAGAGAGAACCCTTTTGTCACAGCCCCCACTTGGCTTCAGGCAGCAGGGCTCAAAGGCCACAAGGGCTGCTTGAGCACCACAGATTTGATTAATTTCTGCAGGGTCTTTGCTTCCATGTTACAAGTGGATGTCGGCTCTGGTGGCACCTAAAAGAATGGTCTTGAACCTCAGAAAAGTAACATTGCTCCAGGTTCAATCAGTCCTGCCATGCAACACCGGGAGCACATTGGCAGCTTTATTTGCAGTGATTATATCTGCACAGGAGGGCTCCAACATCAGCACCTCACAGCTCCAGATTTTCTATTCTTGGAGAGAAATTTGCTCCTTTTCCTCAGTAGAAAAATATGTAGGTAAGCTGAACAATGCCTCTTCTTCAAAGGAATATAAAAAAAATATTCACATACTCCAGCATTTGTGTATTATTTGACCAATACTTTCACTTCTTTACACCAGGAGTGAAATCCTGGGCTGGAGGAAGGCACCAGCAGGTCTGTGGTGCTGTGGCTGTAGCAGCACCAAGACCAGGGATGGAACCCCTGGCTTTGCCAAGGAAATGTCACTGCTGGGGTCCAAGGGCACTCACCCCTCACGTGAGGATGGGCTCTCCTCACAGGCACGGGCAGGGACTCCCCACCAGGGCTCAGCCTCTTTGCCAGACGAGCATCTGAGGAGCTCTTGGGCTGTTAGGTTTGCATTTTGCCCTCTGTGATCTCAGTTCATGCTGTTCTCAAACTTCACATTCCCACCATGAATTGTTATGCTTGTAAGCTTTTCTCTTAGGCAAGTATCAGAGATTGGGTTTATTTTTATAATTGCCACAATTTTCAGGTTGCATAAACATCTGCAGGAGTATTTTCACTCAGGGGACTCTGCTCTTTCCATTTTGGAGAGGATCTCTGTCTATCACCCTCTGTGGAGAGGCAGCACAAACTCTGGGTCCTTTGTAAGCACACTTAATATCTCACAAGGTGTACTGACCTTGAACTAGGCTTTTACACAACTACAAACCCAAAAAGGTGTCATTCAGGCAGTTACAGTGGGCCAGAAGTGATAGAAGAAGTAACTTCTTGTCTTATTTTACATAAAAATAAGATACAAATATATTATTTCCTGAATCAGCTGCAAAATGTACAGTTCTTGTTTGTGCTTTGCATTATGCACCAACAGTTTCCTTTCATTACTGACAGAGTATTTACTTTTGCAGGAAAAGTGCTTGGTACAAAAGGAAATAGGCAAATGGCTTCTGATGCTGTATTATTGCTCGTGAAGCTCCAAAACACAAAGCAACAAGAAGGAACTGTTTTAATTTGCAAAGAATTCCTTGAGCGATTACTTTGTTTTCCTGCAGTTTAGATCTGCCAGCTTGGAAATGGCTGTTTAAAGGTTTGTGAGGGTTGTCAGCATCATTTAAGAGCTGCATAGCTTTACATTAGTGGTAGGTGCTTTCACAGTCAGCTTGTATCTCGGCTGTTTAAATCTCCTACTTTTACTAGGCAACACAGATACCTTGGGATAGATTTTCCACTTGGCTGAGGCTTGAAATCCTTTTCTGGTGGTGTAAGTTGCCCGGTAAAATGTGTGCCTATTAAATAAATTGCACCCACAGTCCAATGAATGGTGCAAAAATGCATATCCTGCAAGGTTTTAATAATTAAAAACCCCTTTAAATACCAAGACAGCTTATTGCTTTTGAAATTCGTTCACTTTCCCTCATGGATCACATTTTGACAAAATGGACTTTTTCATGCATAATTTTAATTTTATCTTGTTGAAGTCACATTTCCAGCTGAAAAGGCTGAAAGGGAAAAGGTTCAAACCAGCTCCAGCCAGAACGTTGCAATCTCAGTGATAAGGCCATCAGTCTGTTAGCATCACCTTCAAGGACTGAATTTATTCGTGCTGTTAAGGAGGGCTGAACTCAACACTCAAAACAACATAAGTCAGCGTGATTAATATCTGTGGGGAAAGGACATTTCTCCCAAAGGCAAGAGGCCACACCTTTGTTGGGGGGGTCCCAGGGAGTTCTGATGAGTTGGAGGTGTTTATAAAAGAGTCCCTATGAATATCCCTGCTTCATTTGGCTTTAATGTATGATGAGACACCTCAGAAATATTTCCATGCAATTTCACCTTGTGAATGGAATGACACCTTTTGTGTACTTGCATATCATCTGAGGGCATCTGAAGGTGCCCAAAATGCAGATTTCTCAAGATCCACCTGCAGGGCTCTTTAAAACTATAAATTCTTGGACACTGTCACCACAGGCTTTGATTCTGCCTGTCATTAATGCTTCTCCTGCCTTTCTCCTTTCTTTTGACTACTAACAGTCCCTTTTTTTGTTTTACATAACACTTTCCCAACGGGATGTAGCTCACATGAACTTACCATCTACATTAAAAAAAAAAAAAAGAATTTTTCCGTGGGGTATTCTGAGATACCATCTGTTCCCCAAATGGACATAAAAAAATCCCATTTGATCCTCAGAGTTTTTTTATTTAATTATTGTGTCATCAATCCCCTAATTCATAAGCAAGGGCATCTTGTTTTTTGTCTGTTTGTTTTCTAACCAAGTCACAGTTCCTCTTTATTCATAAATAATGCTGTGGAGACATTTAACGGGGAGAGAGAACGCGTACATAATACCATTCTTATCTAGAATACAATAAATTGAACATCTTTATGCAGAAAAACACTGATTTTCTCTTCAACTCCAAGCTTCAGTCCAGAGGATTTGCCAGACCAGGTCTCATTTTGGCCAAATTGAGTTACAGGGGACAATACTTTGTGACGTGGCTGCACATTCTGTGTGTGTGAGGCTGAGGTCTGGCAGTGCTGATGGCACAGGAGCACACATGGAGGACGTGATGTGTTTGAGAAGCCTTCAGGGATGTTCTCCTGCCTCAGGATGCAGCTGAGAAAAGATTTTTTGATGCCTTGTACTATTTGTAAGCAGCAGAAAAATTAACAAAATTGGATAGAGCTTGTTCTAAGAGGCTGCACAAAATTTATGACAGCCCATCAAGAAAAGAGATGGAATGGACAGGGATGTTTTTTCCAAGATAAAATGTTTTCCCATTTAGCAACAGGAGGCTGGAGAAGAGGCTGCACCAGCTCTGTTCAAGGCAGAGCAGACACCTGCTTAGGTTCAGCTGGTTTGATGGAGAGGACATTTTGGCCAGCACTGTTTCCCAACACTTCACTCTTTGACTTTTTCCTTAGCATTTTTATGTGCTCCCTAATGCTCTACAACACACAAGCACAGGGATCTCATTCCCTGCTTGTGCTACAACAACGAGTTTGTTGTTTCTAGTAGATCAATTCGTAATGCAAAATGTAACTTATCTGTAAAAGTTTTGCTTACATTGCTTTTTGGGAACGAGGATCAATTGGGCTGAATTTGGGTGCAGATGCAAGCCCAACACACAGTACAAAGGTTTCCAGGCAGAGCTATGCCTGGAAGATCTGTACCATGTTTTACTGTAGCTGCTGTAATCTTGTCTACAGTGAAAATCGAAATATTTTACTCCACTGGTTGGTAAAAGTGGAGTGTTCTAAACAAAAAGAGACAGAGAAATAAAATAATATTAATAATAATAGCTGGTCAATGGACAGCAACATTCTAAAAGGCTTGACACTGGTCACTATTGATGTGGGGGGTACAGTGAGTCAGGAATATTGAATGTCAGCTTGCCCAGCAATGCCCAGCACTGGTCTGGTTGTAATAACAAAATACCAGAAATGCCCAAACAAATCCAGGCCAGTTTGGCTTTGAAACAAGAGAGACCAGGCACTTTTCTTTGCTTCTTGGCAGCAGATCATTGCAGTGCCTCCCACGGTCACTGTCTCGACACAGGGCTCGCCTCTGCAGTGGTCGCAGCAGCAGGACCAGGGGAACAGGGCATGGCAGGGCCTCCCATCTCCCTGCAGAGGGATCCATTTTGGGCCTGCTGCACCACCAGCCTCAAAGAAAGGGTGGTCACCTACAGTTCCTGGGGGCACACCTGTGGAACAAAAAGAAAGTGGACAGACCATGTCCATTAACTCCAATTAATGCAATAAACCTCCCCGGATCTCAGTCAATTTTAAGTCCAGGTGTGTTGCACTTTCCCTTATCAGTCTTTCCTTCAAACCATTAGAAGGAGTCTATAGCTTTCTTTCCCCACAAATGGAGATTCTACACAAATGTGGTCCCACAGCAGGAAACTATACAGTATGGTATAAAGGAACCTTTTATCAAACTTAAAAGGATTAATGCATTTCTTTCAGCAAAAGCTCTGCATGTCTCCCAACTCAAGCAGTTTATAAAAGGAGAAGGATTTTTGTTTAAAATGCAGGTAAAGCCCAATTATCCAACACGAAATCTCAAGCTGTTTGTTTGGGATCAAAATTGAATGTCAGGGAAGCAGCCCCCTCAGTACCGTGTCCTAGAATGTCAGTGCATGGATTTTGTGGGCAAGGAAGCCACTGGAAAAAGAGAAAGATTTTGGTGTTTAACATCTCCAGCCAGCACTGTTTGCAGCTTTTGGGCTGGGGTAGCTGAAGTGCAACAAAGCACCATGTCCAACAGAGCCTGTCATTTCAATTTTCATAACAAAGGATGTGAACAGCCCTTTTCAGGAAATCTTTTACCAGCTGTTTGTCGCTGGGCTTTTCAGAGCAGTAAAATGAAAATTAGTATTGATTTCTTGTCGTTGTTATGGGACCACAGCCCACGGAAGCGCGGGGTGTGACACTGGTGGCACTGCAGAGCCCATGGTGGACATGCAGCTCTGTCACACCCTGCTGGGATGGCTTCAGCAGTTACTGCCCCAGCTGCCCTCCCTGCCCCAGCAGCACTTCCCCACTCCCACAGCACAAGGAAAAGCTCAGCCTTCAGCCAGTGCAGTCCAGAGCCTGATGCTTTAACACAAACCTCCTATTTTGGCTGTGCAGATCAAATGTTCTGGCTCAGGAGCTTTGGTGATGGTTTAACATTAGTGTTTGCTTCACCTTTCAATCCTGAAGGTGCTCCCAACAGCAGAGGCAGATATACTTTTTCCTCAAAAAAGCAGCTCTCAGGCCATGATACTAGCTTAAACTACCAGGGGAGGTAATATTCTGAATAACACATTGCTACCTTTTAACTTGACTCCTAATAAATTTGAGGATTATATCACAATTACATTAGAGAATTATATCCATAAAGAGCCATACGCAGAGAGTTAAAATCTTGCCTTGACATTGAATCTGAAATTAAAAACAAACAAGACAAATTGTAGCCTGAATGGACTCCTACATAATTTGGAATTTCAATGCATTACTTTGCTGTTAATCAAAGTCCCCTTTCTTTTAACCTCAGGTGTTTGGATGTCTCTCCTGCCGGAATGTCACCGCGTGGCAGCGCTGAAGGTCGCGCCAGCGCCCGGCCCCGCGCGCCGTGTCCTTTATCAACGTCTGCCACTTGTTCTTTCCAGGCAGAGGGAACGCTCAGCACAGCTCACCTCCTTGAAACCACGAGATCTGCTTTTAATACACTTCAATTAAATCTGGAGGGGGCTGACAGGCTCCATGAACTCACCTTGGGGAGCGCAGTGGGGACGTGGGAGCTGTGAAATGCCACTGTGTGTAACTGGGCTGGGTAACTGCAACACGTGTGAAGCAGGAGCCCATTTTGGGGTTGGAATACAGGATATTCACCCTCAAGAGGCATTTTGTTGATAAGGGGATAAACAATAATGTCAATATTTGAAATTAAATGTCAAATTGGCCCAGAAGATTCTGTTGCCAGCATTACCAGGGCAGAGTATTGCATTTCCACTAAGACTAAGACTGGTGGTGCTCACCAGGAGTGGATATCAGCTTCCCCTCTGAATCCCAGAGGTGCTGGTCACAAGGAAGAGACCAAGAGATAGCTCAGCTACTCCTGCCCTGGCCTTGCCATGGCATGTGAGAATAACAGAGGTGCTGCCAGAACCAGGTGTCAAACTGCTGGAGTTATTTCAATACTCCACCAGTAGCTTTGTCTGGTTACAGACAAGGAAAGCAACCCTCATGCCAGGAAATTTGAAAGGATCCAGGAAAAAATGCGTGGCAGGGGGCTACACCATCATAGGAGGAAAACTGGGGTTAATATATAAGGATGAAAAATATAAACAGTTTGTGCATATCCTGATCCAAACACATTTCAAACTGCTCTCTTCTGTCCCCCAAGTTAATCAATCAGTGACCCCCTTGTTCTATTACCTCTGTATGCATTATTTGAGTATCACCTCAGTTATTGTGACTATTCACTAACCCCAAACCTCCTTCAGCCTTGTGTGCCTCATCATGTGCTTTTCCCCTCAGTGTTCAGTCAGGCAACCTCATCACTCACCACTGAAATGTTTTATGCCCTGGCAGATTCCTGATTCCAGAGATGAGGGATGGGGAGGGCAAGCCAAGGAAAGGATCTCACTCCCATCCTATGTTACTTTGCATTGCCTTGATGTCTTGGTGCAGGAAATGCACAAGCAACTTTTTTTTAAAAAAATAATCATTTAATGATTTTTTTTTTTTAACACTTACAATACTGGGGTGCTATAGCATCATGTATATGCAAAAAGTGACTGTCCCTGCTTTGTATCAAAAGTATCTTTTGAGCTTTTAATGGTGTCCCTTAGACATCCCTGTTTAAAATGTGCCTATAAGTAGATCAAACATGGCAGGGAAATAGGGGCAGCCCAGATGTCAGGGGCTCCCACTGAGCAGTGACTGTGGCACATCAAAGCAAGTTGAAGGCACTGGGCATTTTTCTAAGAGGCATTCAGAGCCTAGCATTACTGTGCCCAAAGCCAATTCTGGATGTTCTCCTAGGAATTCAGAAGTGGCTAAAGAGAGTGAGTCACTTCCCACCTTCCTGTGCCTTTTAAAAATCCTGGATTTCATAAGCAACAGCGCCTTAAAACCAATTTAAAAAATCCTGCCAGACAGCCCAGCAGAATGAGGCAGAATTGGGAAGTATTTGTTTGTCAGTGTTTTATACATTTATCTTAAAAATCGTTCCAGATCTGTAGTGAACATGTTGACTGATCTTTCAGTTTCATTGTCATTTTGCCACCTGTCATGACCATAAAAGGGAAAAGTAGATACCAAAAACTATGAAAAAAATTAATTGTGGTACCGAGATTTGCTCCATGTGTAAATCATACAGACAGAGCAAGCTCACTGAGGTCTGAAACCCTTATCTGCAGTGAGGGCTTTTATGCAGTGAGATGCCATTATAATTAAAGCAGCCTCCTTTGGTTCTGCACAGTCTGCATCCAGGACCTCCTGGAAGAAGCATTTAGTCAATTAACTATTTTATTAACCAATTGATTTTTCCTGTTAGTCCTTAACCTCTTTGTACCTGTTAGGAATGGTTATGAAAGCCGAATAAATTGGTTTCTTTTACCTCTAAAAGGCAACAATAAATAATAAAACAGGTTGAACAAGGTTTCAGTGGGGAACCCAAATACGAATAAAAACACCTGCCGTGTATCATATAATATAAAATACTAACTGCTAGGAGCAGCACAGTATTTCAATAAATCACGTTGTCACACTGACCTTTATTGATATGCTGTTTCTCAACTTAAAGGATTGGTCCTGGTGCTTTAGGAGACCTTTGTTGTGAAGGACCTGCAGATTCATCACATAACAAAAAGATTATTTGCCCACCATGGGGCTGACTAAGTCTATATTCTAAGCAGAAGCAACCCCCCCCAAATATTTTAGGGACTGTTAATGTCTAGAGATTTATTTAGCATCACAGGAGAACAAACATGCATTCCTGAAATAAGTACAAAATGTGATTTATATTCTCACTTAGTACAAAGTGGAGAAAAAAAAGGGAGGATAAAGAAAAGCAAAGCTCTTTCAATTCTGCTAGATAATAAACAGCTTGATTTTATGGAGTGTTACACTGCCTTGAAACTCTGCAATGACAGGCCAGTGTTGGAAAATTGAATTCACCACACTGTCTGAAACCCAGCAGAGTTATTGGTTCCTCTGTACCAATGGCTGGAAAGAAAGACTAAGAGGGTGTGCAGAGAACACATTTTTGAGGTGACAGAAAAAGCCTCACAGTAAAAAAACATATGTGCTCCTCTAAAGAGCACTCCCTGCTCCAACAAACCCAGCAGAAACAACCTGATTCAGGTCCAGAGCATAACAACTGAACTTGCACTGCCTGTCTGAAGAAAAGTCTAAATTATAGTCTAGAGATTCTTCCAACACAGAGTCAAGAGATGTAGAATATTCTTAGGCATATATACAAGATTTTGTACAAATTATGAAATCTAATGTTCTTCTTGAGGTTCTTACTGCCTTACATGATACAGATATCCTGACAACTTTTGTTCCTGATAATTTTAAGGTTCACTCATGCTGGTTTGAATAAAATTCAGACTCCAGGTGTAATTGTCCAATGGGGTGAGAAGTTGTATTTTTTTTAAAAAACATAACAACAACAACAACATATTTATGTGTCTCTTTCTGAAGGAGTAGCTTTTAATTTCTCAGTTTTTATGTGGCTGTGTAGTGAAAAAGAAGTTGAAGGCTGAAGAAGAATTCATTTAAAGAATAGCCTGTTGGTGCTGTGTAATTTAGTCACTGAGCAGACATCTGTGAAGAGAGGTGGGGAAAATGCCCCCGAATGAGTCCCTGTGCTCTGACTCCTTTTCTTCCCTGGTTCCTGGTGGGCTTGCACAGAACAGATACGTGACAGGCACTGGCTGCTGCTCCTGTGTCAGGTGCCAGCAGAATATCCCCACTCCCTGCTGTAACCTCTCCCTTTGCAAATAAATCCATGGATGGCTCTTCAAGTAGCCACCCAACTTTGAGGAGCTCCTTTAATGATGCTTTTTCCCCTCCCCCCTTTCTTTAAAGGAAAGTTTTGTTGCATTCCATGGAGCAGTGTCCGTGGCTGGGCTGACCTTCAGGGGATGCCTGGCTGCATTGTCTGTCCTGTTTTTCCCCCTGACAGCTTACAGCCCTCACAGCCTCTGCACTGCAGGCTCGTGGCACAAATGAGTCCTCCCACCGCCCCTTCTTCCGTCAGTTTTGATGTTCCAGGAGCCCAGCCTTCCACCTTTCCCCACTCTGCTTATCTCCACCTGTTTCTCTGGGAAAAACTCTACCACTTGCTGCTTTCCCTGCATCTCTCTACCTGAGCCTCCCCACTCCTGCTCCTCATCCCGTCAAACTGCCGAGGCACCCCAGCCACTGCACGGCTGAGCCCACTGCTAATCACCATCACCTTCTTTGCTAAGTCCAGTCTCCTCCTCACCACCCATAAATTTCACAAAGGGGTCTGGATGGCGGGGGCAGAGACAAGAAATGTTTCATTTAAATACAGAATTGAAGTGCCACCACCATATGGCACAATCAGACCAAAATGAAGCGAGATGTGCCAGGGCAATGCCTTTGCTTTCCCAGAATATGCCACCAGTGATGCAGACAGGCTATTCCTGTGTTGGCAGTGCCTGTGCTGGGTGGGAGCACACAGAAGAGCTGAAGGCAGTAGATTTGTTGACACTTTTGGATATACCTGTCATGCACCCTGCCTTCCTGGCCCCAGGACTCCACGGGAGAAACAGGGCATAATAAACTTGATTGATTTGTGTTTGTCACTCATCCAAGTGGCTTTCACTTTGGTGTCCCTCAATCTTGCTTTTTCATTTTCGTTTGGAGCCACTGAAATCTCACCTTCCAGAGAATCCGAGCTGTTGGACTTGTCATCTGCTTCAAAATGTCTGCACAGCATGAACAAAATTTACTGTCCTCCGTGCAACCTGTTTTGGTGGCTCTAATAGAAAGCACAGCAATCCCTCTTTTATGCTCTGCTAGGAAACAATCTGCCTGTTTTGTTTTTTTCAGGAAGGGAAAAGTTTTTGATAGAATTTTTGCTAGCTTTATATAAACCAGAAAATCCTCAAAATCTAGCATGCAGCCTACAGTACTCACAGTGAATTTAAATCTTTGAATGTCTTTTCTGTATTTTCTCCTTAGATTTAAAATCTTGGTAACAGCAAAACTTTACTCTTTTAAATTGCCAGGGCTAAAATGTGGCAGAGCAATTACATGACTCGTGGAGCACTGTGTTCAGTTGAAGTGTTAATGTCATCAGCACTAATTTGTTTTTATCTTTTCTCACCCTAAAATTCATTGCTGTTGAAATGTATCACTAGTTTATCATCTTGTGTCCCTTAATCTGCAAAACAATCTCATTCCTTAACAAAATTTTTCAAATGTGACATGTTTTTCAGAAACTGTAAGGTCCCTGAGTTTTAAAGGAGGAAATAGATTTCTTCTTACCCTCTTTGTTTTTTATTGTTTGGATTTTTTGGGGGTTTTTTTGTCACATTTTTCCTGTAAACTCTGTCTCTTGCTGCTGCCAGCCAGAAGGGCCCCACTGGGAGACCCAAGGTCACTGGTAGCTGAAGACAGACACTGCACAAGTAGTTAGGATGAAAGAATATCCCACTGGGTTTTGGGCTTACAGTTTCTTGGCTCTTGTGGCTTGAAATAAATGTCTCCTCACTGTCTGGAGCCACCAGCCATATTCTCTCCCTGGTGAAGCACATTGCAGCCAGACTTACACAGGTGAAGAGGATGAAAACCTTTACCATTTGTTTTATCTCCAACGATACATTGGCTTCCCTCTGCTAGGGACAGGGTGAATATTTTTACTGGCTTCTAGAGAGCCTGGAATTTCTCACAAATATTTTAGGAAATTTCACCTCAACGATTTGTTGTAGAGATTTAGGGATATGCAAAGTGTTATTCAGAATGTGGTTTACTTTTTTAAATACTCCAAGAAGGATTTGGCATCCTTCTGGGATTTCCCCACCTCATAATTACAGAGGAGAGAGACTGAAGTGAAGGCATCTTGTGCTTGGAGTCTTTAGACTGAAGTCTAGGTTACCTTTCACGTTTTAGTTCTGATTTCCCATGTGATCTTCTGCATGTTGATTAAACCTTTCAGTCCCTATCCTTATAAATGGGATTAAAGCATGCCTGTGCTTTATTTGGATGTTACAAAAACCTCGCTGATGAGTGGCTACTGTGCTAGCTTATAAAATCAGAACAAAAATACAAACTTATCAGCAAAAAGAAACGTCCTGAATGTTTGCCACATGGGACACTTGCAACCATCTGGGAACAGACCACAATACTTTACTTTTTCAGAATAATTTTCAACTGCCTCATCAGCTCAGTCTCCTATGGCTGGAAAGAAATAAGCAAAAAACTCTTCACAAAAATCTTCACAAAAATAGAATACACCGTGCTTTTAGCTGAAAGCCATCTCTGACCTCCTACACTGCCCATCTGTGAACCAAGCTTGGCTTATGCACTTTAAAGATGTGGAAAAAGAAAGGAAGAGGGGCTGCAGATAACCTGCTTAATTCTCTCACTTACAAAATGAAAATGTCCTCTGCACCTTGCTTTAACCTTCTATCTTTAAAGGCATTCAACAGGGAATGCACTCAATTCAGTTTGACTTTAGCTATTATTAATGGTATCTTGGATAAAATCATTCACCAAGCAACCAAAGAATAACTGGATTCTGTCTCTCCAAAGTAATAAAGCAGAAAGCCATCACGGAGATCTGCTGCTGAAACAGGAATGGGCAGAATGTCTGATGTTCCTCGGAGCTGACAGGGCTTGAGCAGGGGCACAATCCTGCGAGATGGATCCAGCTGGATAGGAGCTATCAGGAGCCACAGCCATCCAGGGCAATAGCAATAGGAAGCTTTTTCCATGGCATGAGCGAGGGTGCTCAGAAGGCAGCTGTCAAAGCAGAAAACTGCAAAAGGTTTCTCAACACGAATACTTAATATTTAGAAATCAACAGTCTCACAAGAAATTCATTCCTGTTCACTCACTGGATCTGAAAGAAGGAATAAGTAAAAAAAAAACAACAAACCTCTCTCTGTCCTTTGGGTCGTGATGAAAAGTGTGCTTTCTTAACAAAAACCTCAGAACTCTTTCTGCTTCAAACAGAAATCTCGGATTGTCTGAAACATCAAGGCAGCAGTCAAAATGAGATCCCTGGGAGAGACAATGCACGAGGTCAGAATGCTGCAGCCTCATAATTTCCACAGAGGAAATAAACAGAGCATCAGGCTGTGTACTACACCAAAAAGGGCAGAATTAAGGGCTGTGTTAGTCCCTGGCCTTCAGATTCATCCACTATACACCTTAAGTTGCTTGCATATAAATGGGGAGAGGATAGAGACATGTGCCCTGAGGGTCTGAATGAAATGACAGCAGGCAGGAATTAGCCTCTTGCCCCATCACCAAGTGCATCTGCTTTTAAATCCTGCAGAGACACCTCTGGCCCCTAAAATCATGCTGCATTTTTTCCCCACTGGTTTCCTAAAGATCTCATAGGAGCCCTGGCTTTTGTAATTTTTGTTTTTTCTTTAAAAAACAAAGGACTGAGACAGTAAACTCAGCCTTTTGTGAATTTGTTACTGATTTTGTTTTAGTTACAGTGCTTCTCTCTCTTCCTAGCAGTTGCTGTCCTTACCTTGCTACCCATCCACCTCACTAACTAGACAGAAACTGCAGAGACACAGACCTTTGATCTTCCCTCTGTTCCAAGCAGCAGCAACATACTCTTTGCTGTTTAGATCATTATAGGAAGATCACTGGGAAGAACAGGAGATTAAAATGAACTATTGCCATGTGAACATTTTCGTTACTGCTATAAACTCCACTCTGCCTGGAAGCTGGGAATGCCACGGGAGAGATGCAGCCCCAGGAGAGCAGCAGCAAAAAGTGAACTGTCCCCTCTCTGGAGGGAGGCTGGAGAGTAACTCCTTCTGTCAAGTGTTGTCTCGACTGAAGAGCCTGGCTGTCGTGATAAATCACCTCACTGAGACGGACAGCTGAGAGCCTGAGGAGATGCTGTGACCCCCGGGAGCTCAGACTGGGCTGGAGGTCTGGCCGTGCCCCTGCACCCTGCAGAGCACTGTGGGCATCCCTTTGGAGAGGGCACAGCTGGTGGGTGCTGTGCCTTGTGCCGTGTCCATGCTGAGAAACACCCCTCAGAGGGGGGGGTGGGACAGGAGGGCAGACTGCACACACTTTGAACACTTGTTATCTAAATATTCCCACAAATAGGTACAGCTAAGGGAAATTCAGCTGCTGCTGCAAGAGTTCCTGCTTGGCCACAGGGCAGTCCCTGGTAGGACGCAGCATTTTCAGCTCTAGGGTACAGCACTGGGAGGTGCTGCCCCGTGCCTCTGAGTACCTCACTTGTTAAAGTTGATCCTCACAGTGAAAACCCCGAGCTGTAGGAAAGATTTTGGTATAAACTACAGCTGCACACTGATCAGAGTTAAGTGGAACATGGGACCTTCTAAAGCTGAGTCACAGAAACGGCAGCTGATGAGTTGTCTAAAGTGCCAAGAGCGTTAACGCTGGATCCCTGGAAATCGTAGTTCAAGCACAGACACTGCATTCCATAAAATCATAAAGGAGAAGAGACTGGCAGGGACCTCCAGCAGTGTCATAGTGCAGCCCTCCCTGCTCAGAGCAGCATCATCTAAACCCCGTTGTTCAGGGCTGTGTCCAGTCTGAGTAACTCCAAGGATGGAGATTCCGCAGCCTCTCTGGGCAGCCTGCTCCAGTGCTCAATAACAATTTAATCACAGCCTACAAAGTTCAGAACAACTGCCCTCCTCACTTCATTTTCTGTCCTTACCTTTGATTTCATGTTCTGCCAGATCAATATAAACCTCATTTGGGTCCTTCGCATTCATCTTCTGTTCCTGGAAGTCAAGGAACTGTTTTCCTGTGATTTCCCTCTGTTTATAAGAGAAAACCCTTTGGCAAACACTGGTTGGGCCAATACATAGAGGCAATGTAGTGTAACCTTCATCTTAAAACACAAATGTCTGAGGAATGTGCTCTGAAATAAAGTACTGGGAGTCTGTGGTGAATTAATTCCAGTTAAAAATACACAAGTACAGATACATGCAGGTAAAGCAGGATATATGGAGAATAGAAAGAACAATGTAAGAAAAATGCTCAATACTTAATCCTATGAGTATTAAACCTCTCTTGCAAAAGTAGACCCTAGAAGCCCAGTGGATTATTTTGATTTGTACAGTTGCACATCAAAAAAAGTACTTCCAAGACTGAATTAATAACTTTGCCATTGTAAAGTCAGACCATCACTCCAAGTTATTTTATGCTTTATTGTGGGGAAAGTTTTTCTTTCTTTCTTGCTAGCCACAATAGCCAAAAGAGTAAAGAATTGTTCTGTCCCTCTAAGCCAGCTTTTATTCCCATCTGGCTTTTATTGTTCCTTTCCAAGTTTGCTAAACTGCTGTAAATCTTTTGAAAAATGCATACAAATTCACTGCAGACAATTACATCTGACAAATAAAAAAAACATCTTTGTCATCTCTGGACTCTGCTGTATTGCTCTGTATGTGTCTGTCCAAATTCTTCTAATGAGATTTTGGGGCTGTGGGTATTCTATGACCAGTGATTCAGTTCACTTCAATAGCCATCAGATGGCTGTGAGTATCCTCTGTTCTGTGCTGAACCTGGCTAAAATTCGAAATGATGAATAAGGGCTATAAATCCCTGCACTTTCCTTGAACATTATATTCATTAAAAAGAAAAAAAAAATCAGTTGAGCAATGATGTATGTTGCCAATGTACCCAATCTATCAGGCATTTGACTCTGCTCTCGACTGTAAAGATAGACTGAGATCAATTTTCCTCCTGTCAGCAGCTCAAGTAGATGATTCTCATGCCTTCAGTTCCATTCAGAGAACTCCACACTGGGTTTGTTAATTCTGATAAAATCTGCTCTAATTTTGTGAATTCTGATACGCTTAATCTTTGTGAACTATTCCTGAAGGATTGCAGAGAACCACAATTGGACTGAGATCAAAGCTCGGGCAGACATCCAAGTTCAGTTTGATTTGAAGTGACAAACTGTAGACCCTAAGACTTGATTGTGACTACAGCCCTTTGGGATGCTGCACGGCCTTCAGATACAAATCCTCTCCATGCTTTGATCACCCAGCAAACTGTTGCATGAAAATAAATAAACTGCATCAGAGAAAAGTAATATTAAACTTTCATTTACTAAAATTATAAACAACAGTACTTTTCTGCCAGAGGCCATCACAGGAAGCTGCTTTCTAGTACCAGCTCTGTGAGCACTCACCATGGGAACAAATATCACTTGTGAGTTGTTCTGTAGCCCTTTGGTAAAGCCCTGGACACTCCAAACTATGTCAGCAAGGAAAACCATGTGCAATTAATCTGTTTGCCCTCTCTGGAGGATTAACAGGTCCCCAGCTACTGGAGCCATGACCACTGTCTCGGATTTAACTGAGCAATACTAGTTTACTCCTGCTGAGGCTCTGACCTTGTGTAAACTGTTACAGGGCACAAATCAAACCCCTGAGAGCATGGATATATTCTTCCAGGCAATCTGGATCATCTTAGGCTGCACAATTATATAGGTCAACCTCAGCAGCTTGATAAAAGACTTCAAAAAGATTGTGTCATTATGGCTTTGATGTTTTGCAGACCTGAACTGCATTTGTAAGTGAATGCACTGGAAGCATTAGCTGAAGAGTGCCTATAATAGCAAGTAGGAAAAACAGTAAGAGAGTCCATAATAATACCCCCTTGCCTTCAAATGGAAATGCTTTCTCATTTAGATAGGAAATTGCACTCATAAACCTTAGCTAAGTATGACCTTTTTCTTCTTAGTGTCTACCACTGTGGATAACTATTACATAGAAAAGGATTTTAGATCTGCAGTTCTTTAGAGTCAGAAGTGATGCTTATTATTGTATCCATTGCTCATAAACTAGCATATAGATTTTGTGCTGTAAAAAAAGCTAAGTCAGTGCTCTTTGGGTGGCAAAAATATATGTTGGAAGAAAAATACTCTTTTACATGCTGACATATAATGTAATGATTCTATCACGGAACTAGTCTAAGTTAAGGTTGAGTTAAGAATCTTAGTGAAGATTTAAATATGAAAGCTGGAGAGGGACTTTTTACAAGGGCCTGGAGTGACAGGACAAGAGGGAATGGCTTCACACAAAGACAGCAGGGCTGGATGGGATATTGGGAAGGAATTGTTCCCTGGGAGGGTGGGCAGGCCCTGGCACAGGGTGCCCAGAGCAGCTGGGGCTGCCCCTGGATCCCTGGCAGTGCCCAAGGCCAGGCTGGATGGGACTTGGAGCAGCCTGGGATAGGGAAGATTGTCCCTGCCCATGGCAAGGGGGCTGGAAACATGATCTTTAGGGTCCCATCCAACTCAAACCACTCTGTGAATTTATGATTCTGTGATTTAAGCATTTCTGTAAGGGGCCCTTGGTTCCTGCGATTTACCATTTCAGCAGACTATGCAAATAATTTACTGCCTCTCATTTCACTGTGATTGGCAATTAAAGTGATATAGGACATTTTCACTGAGAAAATTATGCTATGGAAAGATGTATCACTCCTACAGTCATGAGCAGTCACAAATCAGTCTTTGGTATTCCTTTTGTAAGTTAAAAAGATAATCATCCACCATCTTCCCCAAAATACATTTGAGACTTGATTTCTCCTTCCAAAATGAGACTGAATAAGAAACACAAGTTCCTTTAGCCAATGCTCACAGAATCTTTGCAGCCCAGCACCATCCACCCCTTCCCAGGGCAAGCGTACGCTTTCAACACCCTGGGTCCTTTTGGAGCTGGGTCAGGTCTCTCCCCCCTCCACCTTGTACCAGCTTTTCTTACCTGCATGCAGGACAAGGGGTTGGCCTTGATTTAGTGAGTTTAACAAAAGCAGATAGGAAAGCTTGGAACAGCCATCAGAAATGTGAAGACTCACTCTTTATTTTGTCTATCTGTCCTGTTTCTGTGGCTTGTCAAGATAAAATTGTTGCATGAGATTGCCTTGAAATCCTTTTGCCCTTTGGTACTCTCACATGGCTGGACAAAGGTAGGTTAAGTCCAATGACTGATGGATTGACCCTGGTAATTCATCCTGGATCCTTCCATTTGGGAGTATTCCCTTCCTGGAATCCAGCTCATCACACAGTAAAAACCAAACAACTTTTTTTGCTTAGCCATAAACCAGACCCCAGTTCTTCAGCGCTAGGGGCCCTGCAGGGATATTTCCACCCTAAAAGCAATATGAGCAACTTCAGGATTCTAAATTAGAAATGATTGGCCACTAGGGGAGGTTTATAATCCTGCTGCAGTGACACAAGCTTGTGTTGTAAGGCTCACAGATTATTTATATAATTATAGATAACACCCTCTACCAGGACATGGAATTCTACGATGCAAGTATGAGATTTCTTTCCCAATTTTACAGTGTGTTATATGCACACATCTCCTAAGCTGCTGTCCCCTTATTATCAGCAATTTATAAAAATATAAAGTAAAATAGCTGACTTTTTAGCCTGTACATAACTTGCAAAGAAATTTGGATCAATGGGGAAATATAGAAAGCACTTGAATATTCAGATTATGAATTGCATGTATTGGAAATGTGGTTAGCCAGCTGCAAGGCTCCAGAGTTATCAATTTCAATATGAAACAGTTTATGCCCTTTTCCAAGCAATTTTAGACAAATAATAAAACTGGCAGTAATCTGTCTCAAGTAGCATAAAACTTATTTTAAAGGCAATTACACCCATCAGCATGGTGTCTCCAGAAATCATCTGTGACCTCCCTGAAACTTGGTTGTGGTTATAATGATTCCTCCCTCTGCAAACAGATACTCTGATTTCCCTCTGTCCTTTATGGGCTTGTTTACATGGGGAATATTTGCAGAATTTATAATGGTGCTGACTTACTCCCACCATATTGATGGCATCAATTTTTGCAAAATCAATAGCAAGTTATTTAAAATGTGTAGCTCTCATCCACTACTACCCAGTTCTTTATATAATTTTAATGGTGACTTAGAGCTTGCTTAATTGGACCTCATCTTCCAGCCCAACAGACAGGGATAAATCATGGGAATCACTGCACCAGACGAGCTCAACACCACTTATGAATGGCTGTGGTAGCTGCCACATGTTCCATCACTGACAAACTTCCAGGGGCTGACCCTTCACAGAACCCATTACTCTGCCCAGTGACCATGTTTTACCGAGCAGTTTAGACATGGATGTGCCTCAGAGACTTTCACTTCCCCAGGCTCCAGTGCAGTGGGAGACAGTGTCAGGAAATGGAGCAGATTTGCACTGTGAAAGAACATATCTGGTACAAACAGGTCTGTGAGACACAAAATCATCGTTTCAGCACAAGTCTTTTTATAAAACAAGGAAACATTCTGGAGCTCTTAATTCATTTGAAGTGCTTCATTAAGTATACAGAAGCAAAAAGCTCCTGTCTTGGACTCAAAATGGCCCACCTGGAGAAAGATCTGCCTAGGACCTCTCCTGTATGATCTTTCCAAAGAACATAAAGAAGTTTTACAGTCAAATCTTCCTTAGTTATCTGTGTCTATATAGGTGCATCCTTGCCTCCTGATTTTCAGATTAACCAAAGGCTTGGGAATTGTGGGAACTCCAACCCGTCCCCGTTAACCCTTTGTAAGTTTTTCTCTGCCCTTTCAGTGAGCTGGTACCTGCTCTCTGCTCTCCTCAGTCTCTCTGCCTGATCTAGGTGCTCACACGTCCTTGTTGTGACCCTCTCCATGTATCCTCCTCCCACTGGAGTCTCTGGAATTCTCTCTGCCTTGGATATTCAGTTGCCAACAGCAAATAAAACATCTCCTTGTTCTTCCAGAGGGCCCACTTGACCCCATCCCCGTCACTGAGGAACAGAACACAAAGGAAGAACAAATGAATATAACACATTCTGTCCAGCATATCGCCTAAATAAACAATCAGCTCAAATAGGACACAACACCAAAAGCCTCCTTGATTTAGAAGGGAACATGAAACAGCAGCAATAACACCTCTGCAGACCTCAGAGCACTTCACAGCAGCAGAAAGATGATATCTCCACTTTATTCAGCCATGGACTAACAAAGTTTACTGAGATACTGGTAAAATAAGAGCCGCTTGTGTTACAGGTTTACACAAGGCTGAGTGTTCCCAAGGGAAAGCAGAAGGGATCTCCACAGAAGAGTCTCAAAAGGATGGCTCAAGAGCAAGTCCTTAACCTGATATGGTGCAGACACCAAGATACGTCAAATAATTTCAATTCACCTTGCCACAGAAGCATGTACATAACATTTTGGTGCTAACAATAATATATTCAATTATTATTACTACATCACACTGCTTCTGGTTTTCCATGCTCATGATGAACTTAGTTAATTATGGTACAAATAGCATTGAGAAATATTCAGAATAGTATGCAAAAAATGCAGTAATTTGGGATTCTAGTCATTAAGGAATCTCTACCCTTAGTGATTGCTGTCATCATGGATGATCTAACATCCATTTGAGCTCTGTATTTGCTGAGAATAATCATAACTCTTCAGGGAGAATTTATACACTGTCTAGCAACTCTGGACCTTTTGACTCTGCCCAGAGGCAATTAGGCTCTTTATAATGGCATCAGGAGAATCCCAGGAAGATTTTTTTCCCTTTGTCTCTCTATGCTATCTCTCCCTGCATCTCCTTTTTCACTTAAGTGTATGCTAAGGAGAGAAGATATAATCACATTGTGGCTGTGAAAATAGAAATAGTTCTCCTAAATGGCAGACCACCCATCTCTTCCAATAATGTGACAGGAGCAGAGGGGCATGCATAGTCTGTGGCTGTCCTGGAAGCCAGGATTGAGCTACTTTTGTTCATGAGACATCTCCTGTATAAACTGCCAATGTTCTACAGGACTTCCTGAATGCTCACACACACACACTATGCACAGAACAAATGCATTTGCTTCTCTTCCCTAATGTTACACCATTATCATAAAGAAATCCAACATGTTATTTTATATAAAGCCATAAACATGATTAACTGGAGCACTAATTCTCCTGC
The DNA here is from genome assembly GCA_013397115.1 of Edolisoma coerulescens. Classification (NCBI taxonomy): domain Eukaryota; kingdom Metazoa; phylum Chordata; class Aves; order Passeriformes; family Campephagidae; genus Edolisoma; species Edolisoma coerulescens. Next base: position 885,804 of record VWZW01003067.1, on the reverse strand, counting down.
AGACGATGAGCAAGCTTTCAGCTTCACCATCAGTCCCACTGACACAGAGATCATGGAAGGGAATGAGATTTTCACAGACAGTCTGAGTTTTACTCCTGTGTTACTTCGTGGTTATGTCTGAGCCCAAATCAGGGCCTGGTTCACGCAGTGCTAACCCAGGATGAAATCCTGCTGGATTTCAAAGTCCTTTTGCTGGTGCTCAGACTGCAGGAGTGCCGGTCAGGGTAACTAAATATACCCTGACATGTTAAATGAAAGACTTCTGAGTCTGTTACAAATGTGTTTTCCCACCAGAGTCAGAAGGAAATGTCAGGAGCACTTTATTAGATGCCACACACTTCAGCAATTTGGGGTTGGTTTCCAGAGTCTCTGCATTTGCTGCGTTCAGGTGGGCAAGGAGCTTCCCTGGAACTCTGCACTGCCACTGCTTCCCTCCCACTGCTGCTTCAATTTCTCTCTTCTGAGACAGAACTTTCTGTCAAGACACAGATGTTTTATAACATCTCCTGTTTCTTATTACAAAACAGGAGCTGAAGTTCCGGAGACATTCTAAGAACATAAAAATGCTCACTTTATTCACTGGAACATTGTGCTTTATACATACTTTAAAGGAAGTTCATTTTTAATACTAACAACAATTTATCTTGTTTGGTCATCTTTCAATTTCAAACAATTTTTTCCACTTTTTTTCATCATGTCTTCTATATATAAATGATCTGTAGAGTACAAATGAACATTAACATCATGAACTAGCATTATTTTAAAATCAATATTGGAAAATATAGCATCAAGCAGACACTTTTAAAGACTGAATCCTCTGGTATAATTAGCACAGCCCTGCATTAGCCCTGGGCAAGTAAAACAAGATAGATGACCCAGACAGAGGGGTTTTTTTTTTTAAAAGTGTGGACTGGAATATATTGATTAATGCCAGATTAGTCTTGCCTAGCACCTCTCCTGCATCTTTGAGAACAAAGCACAAAAGAGAGAAAACTCTTTGGAAATAATTGCAGTACAATATAGATCAGGTATTAAAGAAAAAAGCCATAGATTTTTATTAAAGCCCTGCAGGATTGTGATGTTGTGGACACCTGAATAACAATAACTTCAATCACTGCATCATTGTCATGGCTCACTTATCCCATGGCTTCAGAGACCACAGGGGACAAAGGGAGGACCTGCAAGTCTCTTCAGCCTTGGATATTTCTAGTATTAAGCAGTCTAGGAGCAAGTGGAAAGATTGAGATAGATGATATAGATAGATATAGATGATATAGATATAGATATATAGATATAGATATAGATAGATATATTCTGTCCTTATGTTCTGCCAGCTATATTCTTATTTGCTGGAAGATTTTAAAATTATTTTGCCCCATTGAAATTGTCATTCAAACTCACTAGGACAGATATCACCTGAGACACTGCCGAGTTTAACTGAGCCATATTTACAGTTACAGGATAAACCAGGTGCATAGCTGATGCAAGAATTAAACCACGAAAATCTGCTCTATCCAGTTTAAATGACTCCTCTATTGTGATGTTAAATAGATTTATTTCTTTTTTTACCTGTGGTTTGACGCAGAGACTCACAGTTTGTTTTGAGATGTTTGTAGAGAGGTGTCTTTTTGAGGTGAACAGAGTTTTATGTGAGGAAATGACAAAGTTATCTAAATATAAAGTCCTTCTGGTGTCTTGGCACTGACCCCAGTGAAACTTTTCGGATAAAGCATGCTGGAAGTGACAAGTACATGAGCAGGACTTTTTGTTTACCTCCAGGGCAGCACGGTCATTCACAGCCTGAAGAAGTTCCTCTGATGATAACGTTACAACTTTGTGTTGTATTTAGTCCCCACATTAATAAGGCTCTGAAAAAAGTCCTGAAGAGAGACCTTGCTGGGGAAGACAGCCAATAACACATCATTCAAAGGGTAGCCAGGAAGGAGAGTGGGCAGTGATGGTGAAGAGACAGTAATTGGTTTCTCCTGTACCTGTCAGAGAGCTGCTCAGTTGCTATATATTTAAAACCGTCTTCAGGTATAAACCAGATTACAGGGGACATCCACACCTGAATGTTATCCACAGGTTGGAACAGAACAGAGAACACAAGTATTAATTTCACAGAGCTGGTGGGGAATGGAATTACCAAGGAGGTCCCATCCAATCTAGGTTATTAAATTAGCATATCTAGAAACTTCAGGAAGGAAAAATGTGTTTTACAAAGTGGAGTTTTACTGAGGAGGTGACTCCCTCTGTCCTTACCCGTCTCTCTTATCTCCATTTGCAATACCATTAACAGAGAGGCTTTACCCTGCTTTCAGTGTTTAATATTTAGGGCCAGGAGTGCAACATTGCTGCAGTGTGGCAGCACCAGTGCAGCACTGCAAAGCTGCTTTGCCAAGGGCTGAGCTCCTACAGGCACTGGCACTCTCACCCATACGCGCGAACATTCCAGAATTCATCTCCCTTTGAACTAAGGGAAGCTGGACCAAATATTATAATTTGGTTTTGATTCCTCTCTCAACAACAAACTGATAAAACCCACAAGGACTCACCAAGCCTAAGGAGTTACAATTCTTGTACTGTTTTGGTTTTTTTTTAGCATAATAATTTTACATTTATCTTTTCCTCTGGATCACTGCGGAAATGAAATTAACTTTTTTAACTGCCTGTTTTACCTTTGCCATAATAAAAGAAAAGAGTTATGGCTAAGCTTTTGAGCATCAAAATCAAATGCAGCATTGGTAAAGCAATTTCTGTGAAATTTGTAAACCATATATTGCCTGGAAGAGTCTGCTGTTGATAGTCATTTTGGACCGAGTCCTTTATAGCTGCTTATTCTAACGTGGCGTTTCCATCCTGTTAAAATGTCATATGGATAAAGGAGTAAATTTTGACAGCTGTGACAGGATTATCATTGCCAAGGAAATCCTGGTACTCATATGTTTCAGTACATCTATTTTGCTTTGTCTTTGGCCTTGCCTGAACTAAAAGCTACCTTCTGAGACAAGAAGACAAATATGACAAGAAAAATAACTGAAATATTATTATTCATTTGATGCTTGAAGTTATAGCAATAAGAAACAATCTTTTGAGGTCATTATTTAATGCATTGTTCAGATTTTGAGGGAGCACTGGCTCCTCTCTTCAAGGACATGGCCAATAGGGAGTTTGTGTGGGCATACCGAGTTACAGGGGGGGTTTGCTCATTTGTGTGTTAGAGGAGAAACTGTGGAAGGTTTCTGTCTCAATCTGTTCAGCCTTGTGTAAAACGGACATGGAAACCCCCAAATGGTACTCATGGCATCCTGAGCTTTTGGGCCAGGGGAATTACCATGCTGGATCCATCCCATTTGAGTATCCTATCTCCGATAAACACCAGTGTCCAAGCCCACAGAAACTGCAAGGAGACAGTGGACAAATGTGACTCAATGCACTGATTCTCCTCCTCTTCCAACAACATGAAACTGAAATAGCAGGAGAGACAAGGAGTGGGAATAGCTGTTATTAGTGCTGCCATTCACATTCTGCCTCCCAGGGTTCACTCCTGAAGATTTCCTGATATAAAGAGTATGTAAGTTACAGCAATTGAAATGCTGATTTATGGGGCTGAAATACCATCCCCAGAAACACAATCTCCCAGTAAGTATCAGTTCTAGTAGTACTGATGTAATTCCTCTGAGCAACTGGAAAAAGGGATATAGAGGCAGTAAAGTGGTAATAAATATTTGATTCAAGGTTACCAAATGCTTGGCTTTAGTCTTAATTCATGACAAGGCTGTGTTTAGAAATATGCAACATCTCAGGAATGTTCTTTCCTACCCAGCTATTTCACTGAATGCAGCCATATATTTTTGGAACTAGAAAGATGACCGTGGATTTGTCATGACAACTTTCTGTGCTGTGTTTGTACTGACACAACTAAATGGACTCTTCTTTCGACTCTCTGACTTCCAAAACTACCACATATGGGTATCTGCAAGGTCTCCAAATCTTGATTCAGGTCTCAGATTTTGTCTTCAGATCTTTACTAATTCACCTGTTCTTAAGCTGTTATAATTTATACAGTGACAGTGTGGGGTACAGCTCAGGACCCACCATCAGGTCTCATCTTTATACAGAATGGTAAAAAGACCTTCCTTTCCCAAACCAGTCGCTGCGTGCCCATCCACTGGTGGCATTTGTTTATTTTGGTCAAAAGATACACGCAGCACCAACAATCCCATGAGATATGCACATCTCTAACAGTGTTATAATGGTACAAAAATAGTCATTGACCACTGTGTTCTCTTTGGGCAATCACATAAAACCCCACAACTGCCTTATGGTTCTTTGAAAATCTCTTGCAGGTGAGCCTTGTGTTTCAATGTATAATTTACAAGCACTGAAATGCTAATGTTAACATCACTTTGCAGCACGCTCCCTTGAGGGATGCGCTGTTTCACCAGAGATGCCTTTCCTGATGGTTTATCGAGCCACTCCTTAGCCTGTTCCTGCCTTCACCCTTTCCCCCTTCCCCCTCTTTCCCACAGAAGATCAAAACAAACATGATGCTCACACCCTGCCGTTTCACAAGCACAGCCTAAAGAGCAGCCAGCAGCAACAAAAAAAGGCCACCAGCACTTGGCCACTTGTGAAATCCATGCCCTTCTCAAGCAGAAGCAGCATTTGCCCACTCTTTTGTTAGAGCAGCCTCTTTGTTGCCTAGCTAATGACAGTGTTACAGCTGACGGTCAGAACTTAAAAAAAAAATGAGAAAGGCCTTAAGGCAAGGGTAGCTACAGAAGTTCCTTTATACATGAGCTGAGCGAGGGTCAAAGCTGCCAAGGTATTCAGGTACCCAAAGCTAGATGGTGTGCTACATTAAAAATACTTGAGTGCTTCTCTAAAACTCACCAGCATTGCTAGCATGCCAAATTCCTAAATGCATGAAAAATCTGGTCCCCAACAGGCCAACAGCCTCATGTGAGCCTGACTGTACATATAATGTAACAAAAATTGTGACATACATTATCAGTCTCCCTTTAATTGCACACACGAAGCCCTGGAACTGCTTTCAGCATCCATTTCACACTTGCAGGCTTCCCTTCACACTCGTGCTGCTGGTGGGGATGTCGCGCTCCGTCAATTTGCATTTGTGAACGTGGGGTTTTGCAGGGGCAAACAGGTGCACTCAACACCAGTCATGTTTTGCAAGGGTGATGCCAAATGCTAACGGGTTTAGCTTTGAAAAAACCCAACCAACCTCATACACATCTTTCCCTTTTCACCTGTCTTATGTAGAAATGCAGAGTAAAAATACTTCTCCAGAGCGAGCCAACTCCCACAAGTACCAGTGGGCTTGGACCAACTCCATAGGATGGAAGCTCTGCTCAAGGCTGTTTTCCCTCTCTCTTCAATATTTGTTCCCTTTCATTTTTGACATTGTTTGCATCATGTAAAAATGATATTCACTGAATAGTAAAACTAGTATGTACTACACAAAAAGCCTCAGGCTGTTTGAAAGATTCTGTAGCTGAAACATCGACGATATTCTGCCAATGGTCCTTTAGATGCTTGAGTAAAACACAAACACAGGTTAAAATCCTTGAGAAAGCCATAATTATACATTCAGAGACAATTTGTTTCTTTGAAGATATTATTACCCACACACCTCCACTTAATCCTGGTGTTTTTACAACAGCCAAGTTCACGATACTGCAGCTAAGGTTTTGTCAGCACTTTAATTATTAACTTGTTTTCACCATGACTACAAAGCATCTTGCTTGTCTGAACTTGCTGCTGAGGCTTCAGCTCTTTTAGTGGCTCCTCAGGTAAACCCCATGTCTGTCTTTTGAGAGCTCCCAGCTCTGCCAGGAACAACCTTAACACCTAAAGTCTGCTTTGAAACCCCTCCAAACCTGGTGTCAGAGACAACTCACCAGGAATCAACAGTAAAATCTTTTAGAATGCTCTTTACTGCCAAAAATAACCAGCCACTGACCTCATTTCCATAGACACAAGAAAAGTTATTGCTTTGATATGAAACACAATATTTTCAGTGGCAACATCTGAAAAAGTTTTGCCCCTAATTTTTGTGCATTTTGTGTTTAGTCATACTTTTCTGATGTGTGTTTAGAAAACATTATTTTAAGAATATATGATTACTAGAAAGACTGGAGGGATTCAGAAGTTCTCCTAGTTGATCAGATTAGTTACTGTAAAGTTTTAAGTCAAGTTTAATTAATTAATTAATAGCTGTTCTGATGAAATGTTCAGAGATTTAAGGGTGAAGCTAGGGTTTGACTGTTAGTCAAAACACTCCCTGCACTGCAGCTTGAAGGGGTTTCTAAATCTCAGAAAGGATCTTTGACATCTCACATGAGCAGCACCACAGATCTTTGGGACTCTGAAGAGTGAGAGGAAAGGTGGGAGAAGCAAGAACTCCTCAAGAACCCTCTGTGAAGTGACACTGCAGTGGAGCCATGCTGAGACAGCTTCCAGATAAACAAGTTATTTGCTGTTTGCATCAAAGTGCCTGAGCTAGTGGGAACTAATTCCAATTTAAATGTTTTTCATTGATTCTGATAGAATTATCAGCCATACATAGGGTTAGACAATGGATTTTACATCTCTTGAATTTTTGTTGGTTTTTGTGGTTGTCTCTTGCAGTGTGACACAGTTTTTACATTGTTTGGGCAGTTAATGGGGGGGTCACATTTACAAATGCGAGTCAGCCCCAAAACACAGGGAAAGTTCTCTCAGAACTGAAAAGTGTCTGAATGAATGTGTTGCTCTTCAGATGGAACTGAGGAGCTTTTCTACTTTTGTTTGTACCTTAATACCTCATTTTGCATAAAACCTCAGCAAGTCAGTGTCATCCAGCCCTCCTTTCCTCATGATATCAGTTTTGTTAGAAAACAGGGGAAAATATACTGCTGTGGCATTTTAACTTCTTTTTCTTGTCCTCTCTTGTTGGCTAATTATTTCTTTGAGGTTAAATGAGCTAATTATGCCTATATCAGAGCTCTTTGAGAAGCAGGAATCACTTTCTGTTGTTGATAATTAAATGAATTGAGCTTGATTTTTGGTTTGGGATACAGTTCTAGGCATTTTTCTTCCTTGTACACAGTATAAAGTAGTAAAAATAATTGCAAGCGATGTTTTGTTGATGACAGAATGGAGGCAGCTTTTCAACTGTGGTGTAAAAGGTTCTGTAAATTGATTTAAATTAATAAGGGTGAGAGGAAGGAGAAAAGAAGGGGAATTGTACCCCTTCTACTCACCCCTGAACAGCTTTAACAACCTTACAAGCGTTAGAGAATCCATCAAAATTTCACATGATATTTAGGAGGAGAATATTATGTGAATTCCTTTCACAACTGTCATGTGACAATAATATAGATTTTTTTTTTTAACTTTTATTTCCCTCATCAAGTCCTGTGCATGTTTTCCCCTGTGATACCTGACAGTGGAACTCCCAGGAGCTGCAAGCTTTTATACACAGAGGTCAGGTATGCTGCAGACAGCACCTGCTCTTCTTCTCACTCTAGAAATAGTGCCCTCTTTGATCTGAGAGATATTGTCTGCCAGCATAAAAAAGTGCTTCAGTCTTCGTGCTCGTTGTGCTCTGACAGTCTCCTGACCAGAGGATCTCACCTGTGTCCAGCTGTACAAATTATATATAGCACAGACAGGGAGAGGGGTCTACAGCAGGGCTCCAGCTCTAACCTCTGAATTCAGACAGAGCTGAGGGCTGCAACAAAACATGCAGCTTTCATTCCAAGTGCCTCTCCGAGCTGGGATCCAGCAGCCAAGTGCTGAAAGCTTAATTAGACATGTGTGTATAATCCCTCTCTCCTAGGCCACTTTAAAACACATCTTTATTTCAACCATCCTTGTTGGCATTACTCATGCCCTGGGCAGAGGAGGAGGAATGTTAATGTGGACATAACCTCACTGTGCACTGGTCACATCTGGAGAATTCCCTGTCTGTCTGTGAGGATGGAATCAAAGGCTGCAGACGCTGGTGGGAATGTGGATACCAACAGGCTGTGACCCACCCAGGTGAAATTCAACCTTTGCTGCAGTGGGAAAACAAACCTGGAGCACAGCAGGAAAAGATCTGCAGTAAATGAGGAGATTCGGGGAAATGGGAGCTCTGGAGGGAGAACAGAATCTTAGGATAACGTTTTTGGCTGGTGTCAGTAAGAAATAACTGCTGGCTGGGATGGAAGGCTCTGGCCTGGCTCTGTGGGTGACCCATGCACAGCTTTGCTCGCTGCTGGTTTGCCACACCTGAGCACTCCCCACATCTGAAGGAAGACAGTGCAGAGACCCTGACTCATTTGCTTTGTCTCTTTAATATTTATGTCCTCCTGCAAGAGTTATTTAACTATTTCCAAGGCTAGATTAAGCTATTAAATCTCTCCTCTCCTCATTTCAGCCCCAAATCTGAATATGCAGAATCACATACCTGACATATATGATTGGTATTACCTGACTGGGAGAGCTTATGCTGCGAGGATCACAAGTGGAAGTCTCCAGCAATAAACCTCTGGCACTTTGGGAACCCAACTTGTGTGTGAATTGACTTTCTTTCCTCCAGCTGTCAAAAAAACTGGGAGCAAAGAAATTTTTCATTCTTATGCTGACAAGGAATCATTAATACCCACCTTGAATTTTCCAGGTGCCACAGCAATGCAGTATGTCAGTGAGCTGGCAATGATCACTTCAGTCCAGGCTGGGTTTTGGTATCAGGATTTGACTATCTAAAGCTGTTGTACAATTAGATCCATACTGTGTATTTTTAGCCTGGGTGGGAATATGTTCCTTTTTGACTTCTAAAATCACTAAGATTCTCTTTAACATCTGACACCAACTTTAAAGTAATTAATGCTTCATTTGCAGTTTCTTCTCCTGCATTTACATTTATCAACGGTAGAACTACAGAGAAATGTGCTTCTCTAGATTACAGCTCTGTCAGCCAGGACAGTTTCAAACAACAGAAAAAGACTGTGACCCTTTCACTGGGGTGTGCTGTCATGTTGGTGTTTGCTTCTCTTCAGGAAACAACACGTGTGGAATATATAAATGTTTATATTGGCAAAGGGTATTAGGAAAATAACGATTTAAAAAATATGAACTGCAGAAAGGTGGTTTTTATGGAAGCACAATAATAGCAAAAGCTTATGGAATATAATAGAAAATAAATATTTCTTTTGTATGCTAAAATCTAGGTTTGCAGATAGACTCTTTATATAGTTACATTTCCACCTTTATTAAAAAAATCAAACTTATTTGCATGACAAAGATATTTTCCTTCTGCTAAATTATTCTAATGGGACTTGGTAGAGATAAAAGTAAACTGTTAAAATATTCTGCATGGCTAAGTCTGCTATCTGCAGGTAATATTCATTCACTAAGATAACATTTTTAGGGTTTGGAACCTAGCTTCTTGAGGGTAAAAATAAGCCTTTATCTGTCCTTCAGGATTATTAACAGTAAGTGATTTCCACATTAACATCAATAGCAATAATGAAGATGTCCTTTCCAATTCATCCCGGGGAACTTTGAGTGAGAACTGTTATTTGGCTAGGCTTCACTCTTTAATAGAGTCCAAAGATAATTGGGTATTGAAAATTCCATCTAAATCAACCAAATAAATCTTTCGGTTACCAAATTAATAATTTCATTGATGCCATCAGCCTTCAATTTTCACTCCATTAAATTCCTAAATTCATCTGAGAATGGCACAGCAAACAAATTAAAATGAGTTTCTTATAAAAATGAGAATGATAAGATTATGCCTTCTAAAAAAGCAATTTAACTCCAATAAATTATTTTTAAATTATTAAATGAGGCACTGCATTAAGTATAAAAGAGGAGCATAAAAGGGCACCAGCCTACGGAAAATAAGACATCTATAGACCTCTATAACCTTGGACAATTATATCTGTAATAATTGGCTCATAAAACTTTATGGCAACTTGTACAATATTCCTTTTTCCTTAAGATAGCGTTGTGATCAGCAGGACGATTAGCCAGAGGGGAACAGAGCCTTCTTTTCCTCAGGAGCATGTGGCTAAATGTTTTCAAGTAGCCTCTTGTTGCTTTGCTCAACACAGAGCATTGGAGCAGAGTGTTACCTGCTCGGGGTGCAATATCAAATCACATTTAAACCACATCATGCTGCAGGAAGGCAGCTGAGTGTCAGGGAGGAATTCAGGATACAAGACAAGCGAATTCCATGGCTGTTTTCTTCAGAATATGTGCTCAGGATGTTGAAGGTTGGAACCTTTAAATGTCAGGTTCGATACGTTGTGTCTCCCTTTTCAGTTCTTCTTCCATCAGCTTCATAGAAGGCCAAAATTCTGAGGAATGAGCAAAAACAAAACAGCAAGAGACTGCAGTAACATCTTGATAGCAAAGCAGTGTGAATAACAGATGTATTTTATATTTATTCCAAAAGAAGGAGCAAACACTGCCTCCTGCTCGTGGGGGAATACCATCAGTAATGCACAAAACCTAAAACACACGGAGCTGAAGAAGTGTTCACACAGGCCTGGAGGTCTGCCCAGGTAAAACTAAGGTCTGTGAAATGACAAGCTCAGCCTGGTGGCTGCCTTGGCACAGACAGCTCCTCCTGCTCCTCCCCAGTGAGGTCCAGCTCACTCCCAGGGCCTTGCTTTCCCTGCAGGAATGGGAGCCGAGTACCACAGGCAGACAAACATTTCACACTCTGCTTGGGAACCTGATGCAGGCAAAGGCAGGCAAGCTTTCCACTGATTCCAGTGAAGTACCACGGCTTAGAGAGGGGAATTGTGATGAAGCCAGATCGACTCCTTGTTTTCAGGAGATAACAGGCACACAGAGCCACTATAAACCACAACTCCTAATGAAAGCCTGGTGGGCACACATTAAACCCTTCCCAAAGATCCTCTGCTTGCTTCCTCTCACTACAATGAACCAGCCTACCCTCAATCCAGAGATGAACCCCTGCTGATTCCAGTAATTCTTGCTTCTATAAGCTAAATCCTTTTGTGGTTTTCCTTCATTCTCCATTCTACACATTCCAGCTAAATTTAAAATGAAACAGGTACCAAACCAGGCAACATTAAAGAACCAGAGGCATGAACTCTATTCAACAATGTGAGTTCTGTTTGAATTAATGCACTACAGGGTTTAGATATCCCCGATTTCTTCACCTTTGATTTCCCAGTGATGTCCAGAATAAATAATTGCCTTATTAAAGGACTTCTGAAGCCAATAGAGCAAGGTAAAAAACACTGAAGTCACCAATTCAGCCTTTGATTCTGTCTGACAGAAAATTAAAAATGAATGAGAAAAAAATTAATAATAAATGTATTCATGGCCTTATTGGGATTCATGACTCTCTTGCCAACATTAAATAAGTTCAACCAATTGTTCCCCTTAAAGTGAAATAGCATCAGAATACCAACTGTTCAAGCACTATCAGTATTTTCCTTTGGTATAGTAAATTTTTAAAAAAAACCCAAATAACATAACACTGCCTCAATTACAAAATTCTTAAAGCTAAGACCCACCACATCTGCCAAAGGACAGGGGGCATTTTACTGTGTCCAAAGCTGTACAAATAATTAATAAACCCTTCTCAAATATCAGCTCAAACACACGGGGTTTGACAAAGCTATAAATCTGTGGCAGAACAAAACAAAGAAGATGGAAGATGGCAGGAAATAACTAAAGGAAACTCGTATTGGGATTCTGCCTTCATAAGCAGTTACAAGAATGCAGATTTGTAGTGCAGTGTGGGGATCCTTGGGAGTCATAGGAACACTCGGGATGGAAGGGCTCTAAGGAGGTTTGCAGTCCAGCTTCAGGAGGGTCAGCTGAGATCTCATCAGTTTGCTCTGGCTTTAAATCACTCAGGTCCTTCAAACTCCCAAGGGTGAAGACAAGGCCTTGTGTTGTGACCTTTAATTGTCAACCAGGTGAAAAGTTAGCCCTGTGTGTCAGTTCTGAGTCCTTGGTTCCATGGCTGTGCACTGTCCACGTCACCATGAGCCACTGTGAACAGCCTGGTCTCTTCACAACGAAGCATCAGAAGGATCTGAAATTCCTCTGAGCCCAGCACCCTCCTACTGACTGTGACCAGCATCAGATTCTCAAACAAGAGTCAGTACAGCTGTGGCAGATACCCCTCAGCCTGTCCCATCCTGCAGGCAGCTGAAGCTGTTCAGTTCCACTGGCAGCGGCTTTTTCACCCCTTCTCTGATCAGTCTCACCACAATTGCATACAATGATCCCCAAACAATGAAAGCCTGACAGTGAAAAAATATCCCTTAAATTACCAAAATCTGAGAGGAGAAAGCTTTACTATTTTCAATGCAGATCTGGGAAAATGAAGCAAAATGAGACTGAGGAACCTGTAAAGGATAGCAGACAACGAAAGGTCAGTGGCACAGTTGTGATGTCAGTGATGTCAGTGTGACACTCATCAGGAAAGCACAAATTCCATTTAGCTCAGGGACTGAGGTAAGAGCTTGTTCACTAAAACTCATCCTAGCGTGGGTCAGTGCAGTGTGAGAGACAGCACTAGAGTGGTCCTTGCCCTGCGTGGATGCACAGAACGTTCTCAGCAGAGCCGTGTGGGATGTGGTGTCTGCCCTGCTTTGCGTCGCCCAGCTCTGCAGAGAGGCAGCAGGATCCCATGCACCAACCAGCTCTCCTGAAGATGAGTTTTCCAGAGCCTTTTGTCCTGGTTTCAGCTGGAGTAGAGTTAATTTTCTCCCTAGTGCTGTGTTTTGGATTCAGTATGAGGATAATGTGGACGACACATGAATGTTTTAGTTGTTGCTCACCCGAAATCAAGGACGTCTCAGTTTGCCACTGTCAGACAGTGAGGAGGGGCACAAGATCCAGGAGAGGCACAGCCAGGACAGCTGACCCAAACTGGCCACAGGGATATTCCAGACCACACGACATCATGCCCAGTATATAAACTGGGGGAGATTGGTGGGAGGGGCTGGTCACTGCGGGGGGATGGGCTGGGCATTCGTCAGTGGGTGGTGAGCAATTCCATTGTGCATCACTTGTTTTTAATTGGGTTTCACTCCTCTCTCTCTTCTGCCTTTTAGCGTTATTATCATCATCATATTTTACTTGATGCCATTTATTAAATTGTTGTCTCAGCCCGTGGGTTTCCCTCTGCCTGATGCTCCCCATGCCACCAGCACTGTGTGTGAGTGTGAGTGGCTCCGTGGTGCTGGGCCGTGGGGTGGGGTTAAACCACGACAGAATCCCCAGCTTCAATCCATCTCTGCACGGGGCACAGGAGAGATTATCCAGCAGTTCTTCCCACAGAACTCAAGAGCAAAGCAATTTTGCTGCCTTAAGGATGGGATGACATGCCACATACCAGAAAAGTACTGATTTGTGGGGCTGAAATCAGTAAGTTTAAATTAAGATCAGTAAGTGATGGGCAGGAATGTCTAATACAACCAGTCTTTTAATGTCATGCATGTTCCCATGTTTTAATTCATAAACGACATTATCTACTACTATGCTTTCAATGCACTTGTTTGGTTAGGGTTGACATTTTAGATCACTGTATTTACTGATTAGATCTAGAGTCAAAGGAAAAGGAATATAAATTAGTTTTTCTAATTACTGCAAGGCTATATCCACTGCCAGTCTATTTCCTAAGTAATTTCTGTGGCTCATTCCCTGGAAACCGACTTGCAAAAGACAAGACTAAAACAACTCTAAATCTTTGATTGGGGAAAAAAAAGAAAAAAGGCAAAAAAATCCTGGCAAAGTCTGCATCTGCACAGCTGGTGAGAAAACTGATTGTCCAGACTCCAGCACCAAAGCCTCAACTTCACATCACAGGGTACCCAGATCAAGTGTTCTATTAATTTACAAGAGCCTGTTATGGCCCTGCTCATCCAGGAAAATCAAGGAATATCTGCCCTGGTGTCAAATTAAATTATAGCACCAGAAATAAATGCAATGCTAAATTAGCAGCAAGGAAATAAAGTAAAAAATGTATCTCTTTTTAAAAAAAACAAATGCTTTCTGCAGCTCAGAGTAACAATAAAGAAATATTTGTGTACAAAAAATAAAGGAAATAATCTTTGCTGAGAGAAGTAGATTCCTTATCTTTATATAAGTGGGTTTTCTGTCTTTTTATTTTGAAAATTGATTTAGTATTTGGCTGTTGGATCAAATTGATTAACAAGATAATTCCAATAACTTCAGTGGCTTATTCACAGGGATAAATTTAAAGCTCATGTAAATATATCTGTAGATTTCAATCGGATTTGGATCAGAACTTCTATGTAAATTTGCAAAGTGATACAGAATGTGTCTCATTGGGGCACATTAGCTTAAATATTTTTGTCAAAACCAAACCCCATCTCCAATCCATAAAATTAAATAGGAGCTCATAAACTTATAAATATGTTTATTAGTCTTTCAGAGACAGGCACAGACTAGTAAACATTTCAAAGTCTGCATCCCTCTAGCCCCAAGGGTGCCTTCTTTAAAGAAGTCATTGATTTTTGTCATCAAAAAACAAGTATTCAAGTAACAGTCTCAAACACAAGCTGATGGTAAAGTACCCAGGATTCCCAAAGGTGCCATCTGTAAAAGGATCATTGATTTTGACCTTTTGGGTGGATTTGTCTTTTTTCCTAGTGTTTTATTATGTGCATCAATAACAGGGAAGGCAAAGAAGACAAAATGAGAGAGAGAAAAATATAACTTTTTAGAGATGTGTGCTTGGACTTCTGCCAAGAAAATATTTTTGTATTCAAGTATTCCACTGTTACCAGCTCCTAATCAAGAACAAAAACCAAACAAAACCTAAGCCCAAAATATTCCTGAAGAATGTGATTGTATAGACCAATAGCTGGCTAAAAAAAAATATACTAATTATTTGTTTTTGTCAAATTCCTTAGGACTTAGCATCGCTCATGTGTGGCTTTAGTAAACATATCCATATCCATTACCCTTTCCCCATATGAAAGTACAGATCTTGATTTAGGAGGGGGAAGCTGGGATCAGATCCAATTGTCAGCTATTATTAAAAGGGATCTCTGGAAGCAGCAGTAAAATCAGCCCACAGCCCCACAGTTAAGGGGACACTGAATTTTCCCTTTGCATATTGTGTAAATATTTATTTTTCTGTTAATCCCAATTAGTGTGAATTTAAAATATGGACTTGCCTGGCTCCCCTACATCTCAAACAGGGTTAGGAAAAGCTGATATTCTGTCTGTGCACCAATGGAAATACTGTGTGGTGTCTAGGCTGCAGGAAGAAGGGCACCAATGTTAAAAAAATAAATCTGCTTATTCTCCAGCACTCCAGATGAACAAAGAAAAGGAGGCACATCATTTCAGTGAAACTGGGCACATGCCAGAATATTTGGAGGGTATTTTGCATGTAAGGTGTTGAAAATTGCAGGTCACATCCAGCAGAGCTGCTTATTTCAGCTCCAGACTGGTAAAATTCTGCACAGAGTGTGACAGGACTGCCTTTATCATCCCCCAGCAACGCAGGCAGAGAGACAGCGGAGGAAGAAGCAGAGAAAAGTCCTTTTACTGGTGCCAGACAGGGTTTGGCAGGGGCCCAGAGCAGCAGGTAAAGCCATGGCCTCCAGCCCTGGTCGATAACCACAGGGAGCACCTTCAGATGCCAAGCCCTCCCTCTGCATCAGCAGCCTGAGCCCAGTCAGAACACTTTAGGCTGCATTTCTGCTGCCACCTGCACACCACATATTGCCTGTTCTAATGAGCTGCTCGCAGAAAGGCCGTGTAACCTTCCTTCCCAAGCTTAATCCCAGCCGTGCCAATGCTCTGCCACAGCTATTCACATGCACCCGGAGCCGCACCGAGCAAAGGTAAAGGGGGAGTGCACCCTCCAAACGTGGAGTCATGGAAATGAGTGTGATTTGCCCCATCAAAGGAGTTGCATCTGCTCCTCGCTCTCCCAGCATATGCTGCGTGTGAAAAATGAGGAGTGTGAGCTGCAGCCACAGAGCTCTGTGCTCCAGCTGTGAAGGTTTATACTTGTATCCCTTTTCAGCTCCCACAATGGATTTAACTAAGGGCAATTTTGCACATTAGCAGGAATTCTTCGAAACAAAACAATCCTTTCAGCGAAAATGAAGAGGCTTTGAAAATGATTGCAAAGTGGATTAGGATCACTTATGGTAGATGGCTGTTGACAAGATATTGCTTGTGATTACCATGAGCATACATTGATAGGTGCCAGAAAGGAAGCTCATCACTGAAATGGTAGAGGCATTTCAACATATGTTCTAAGAAAACATTTAATGTCAAAGAATTTCTGTCATTTCAACAAGAAACTTTCCCTTGGCCACCTACCAGAGGATGTTCTAAAAAGCCCCAGTGCTGAGCTGAGAGTCAGTCACCCACAGGATTCCAACCCACCTTGGGAAAGAAGCAGTCGTAGCCTCATGCTCAGTGTTTGCACACAGCCCCTTCCCGGTGCAACAGATACTCAGTGATCAAACAGGGGTGGTGAATATGCTGAATATTAAACATCTATTGCTTTTACTGTTTCATTCTTTCTAAAAGGGGTTTTTATTACGAGGTTCTCACCCTCCCCTGTGAATATTTAGCTAATGCTCATGGGATCTGCAACAAAGGCTGAAAAAAATTTCAATGCAACATTTGTTCCCACAACATTTACAAATTTTGAAAATTGTTCCTCCAGGAAGACAATTGCTCTGCTGTCCTTTCTCAGTGCTGTCTGCCCTCCCGTTTAAATGAAGACAAAAAATCAAATGTTTCACGAGTCTCTCAGACCCTCTATATATTCAATTGAATACGTATTCTATATAATCGGGTGAGCAGAAAAAAGAATCTGCTTGGATTTACCTGTTTCCACCTCTGCAGGAAAGTGTCCCTGCCACCATTGCACAGAAAAAGAAATACAACAAAGCATCTTTTTTGGGGATCGGCTTGGTTTCATATTGGCATCTTCAATTCCTTTATCTCATTTATTTTTAGCGCTAGATGATCTGTCTTTGTCAGATAATTCCCACAGCTGCCTTCCAGTGAAGAAGTCAACAGCAGGAAGTCAGGATGTGGAAAAGGATGAAAACAGTCTCAGAGGAGAAGTCTTTATGCAATCCACTGTCCCTCAACATCCTTTTGCAGTCCCACTCCAACTCCAGTGCTCGGCTTTGGGTCTCTCCAAACCATAGGAATAGGCTAAGCCCAGGAGCCTCAGAAATCACCCAGATGAAAAAGTTCCCAGGGGAGAATAGTTCTTGCAGCATAACCCATCCTTTGTGGTAGCTTAGGCTCTAGGGTTAAGTTATCCAGTTGCACTTTACTCTCTTGGACTTTGGGTCTCTGTTTCTCTTCCTGCCCCCCTCCAGGTGCCTTCTCATTGAGGTTCCATCAGTCTGGCAGGTTTGTGTGCCCGGCACTGCCACTCCCTGTGCTCACTCTCTCACATAGGCACTCTTATCACTCTTATCTTCATTTCTGTCTCTATCTAGTTGACCCTCACTCTTTTTCGTCTTGTTTTACTTTTTTTTTTCCCCTTCTGTTCGTCTTGTTTCCTTTTGTTCCCCAGGGAGCCGTAGCTGTTTAAAGGGATGATGAGGGCAGGCCAGCAGGCTTTGCTGTCACTCATCTGTGGAGCACTAACTGAACTTCAGGCAGTGCTGCTGAAGGGGATGAAGGACACGAAGGGATGAGCCAGGCCTGGACAGTAAAAGAATTCTGGGACTTTGTAGAGAGAAACATCCTTATATATATTGTCCTTACACACTCCTGTCGTACACTGGCACAGCCTGCCAGCCTCTGATAACAAAACAACTGCTCCCAGATCATGCCAGAGCCCAAAACACAGCAGTGCTTCCAGAGAGGAACAACAGGGAAACACTTAGGTCAGCAGCAGAGCCTGGGCCCGAGACAGAATTAGCAGCAGCCCGGAGTGCTCAAACAGCTCTGCACAGCCTCGGGCCCACAGCCCATCAATAATCTGCACAAACCTGAGCCACTATGCCAACAAAGGTGAGCCAGCAGGGTTTGTTTCATCCTGGCACGGCCCCTCCTCCGTTCGGGACGCTGTTATCGTCCTGCCCGCGGGCGGCCAGCGCCAGGGGACACTGCCCGGTCGGCGGAGCGCCCGCCTGGCAGAGCATCCCTGGGGCTCGTGCCCCGCGCTGCTGCCCCGGCACCCGCTCGGCACCGGGCACTGCCCGGGCAGGGCGCTCCCTCGGGTGACCAGCAGCTGCTCCGTGTGTGCTCAACGGGCTCAGCTGGAAGCCACTCTTGCAATGGTAGAGGATTGTCTTGAGTACCCAGCGCAGCTTGCAGAGCATTTAACTAGGAACATAGAAGGAATAACGCTTCTTTTATCTATTCAGCCTATCATTAATAATAAAATTTGTTGGTCTCCCTTTTAGGGCAGGTTCAATAATATTGCAGGTTTAGAGTAAGCTATAACTGGAGCAATTATCTTAATTCAACTTCCTGATGATGATGATAATAATAATAATAATAGTACAGGAATGATATGCAGAAAGTGAATTCAACACACAATTTGGTCTGATGGAAGACTGAAAACACAGTGGTGGTGTTAATAACAAGCTTATTTGTGAAGGGTGTGTCTTTTGAGATCTCAGGGGACAGCCTGGTATCTCCCTTATTGGTACCCCAGAGATTCAATAACACACTTGCTATCAATACATGTTTGCAATGGCCTACATTTCAGAATTATTGATGAAGGTATTCCACAGTGGACAAAAATATCACACGTAACACCACACTTTGGTTTTGCCTTATCGTTAGTTATCAAAGAAGTTAGAAAGCAATGCACTTGTTAAATACGTTTCAATGTATATCTCCATATATATATATACACATTTTTATATATATATATAAATATATGCAGTGTTCAATTTCATTGACTCTCATGGACAGGCAATCTAATGTTGCTTTTTTTCCATTTGAAGGAAATCAAGACAGAGATGGCAATACTCTCTAAATAAGCCTTTGGACAGTTGACAGGTTGTTTAATAACAGGGAATAGTGATTGCAATATTGCTTGAGAATATCCTCTTGTGGATTGTTTTCTGTTTCAATAGTGACCAGGGATGTACTGTGTGTGGGTAGAGATCCTACCCTTTCCAGAATAATCAGAGTATGAGGCAGGAAAGTGAGAGTGCAGCCAGCTCCTGTTGGCATGGTCCTGGAAAAATCAATAGGATGCACAATGCCTGTGTCTCTTTAGGAAGTCAAGGGGTACCATCACATGTATGTACTGTTCAGCTTGCTGCACTTGGAACACAAAATAAACCCACTTTAATCTTCTTTCCCTGAAGTTTAAACTGATAATGTGTTTTGACTCTTGGCTGGGAGAGGATAAAAATAAGCATGTACACTCTCCACGGATAATGAAGTACTCTCAGACACTCTGGTGGGTCACATCATTGATGTCATAGATTAAGCACCCATTCTCTCAACATATTTCCAGTTGGTACACTTTAAATGGCCACAAGACAATAATATCTTGTTGAATATGCACCTGTAGTGGGTTTAAAATTAAAGAGTCAAGCCTTTGTTCTTTCTTCCAGGCACAGCCTGAACTGTACTGCCTTGTCTTAGCTCTCTCCTAATGAAAAAGCTCCGTCTCCTGTCATTCTAAAAGACAACAATAGAAATGTGAGGCTGGAAAACAAAGGAGGACAAAATGCATTAGCAAGAATGCCTGCAGAACAGTTGTTAAAATGAAAAGCTTTTTCCATAATTGAAGAGTCCTGGCTGGTATTTCCATGCGAGCAAATAAAAGAGAGGGCAAGTGCAGAGACAAAGGAAGAAGATCTTCATTAGGAGTATTGTCTAGCACATGGTTCCTCTAAACAAGAACTTTCTAAAGGATTGACATTTCCATTAAAAGGGCAGGCAGTTTGCTATGAAGTGACATTCGGTTTTAAAGGCTCAGCTAAGAAGCAATTTAGAGTACGAACAACAGTTTCCAATGCCACCTTTTCAGTGCTTGGTTGGCTCTTTATGTGAGGCCACCATGTCCACATGAACAATAGGGAAATGCCATTAGCACCAATAAAACC
Organism: Edolisoma coerulescens; assembly: GCA_013397115.1. NCBI lineage: Eukaryota > Metazoa > Chordata > Aves > Passeriformes > Campephagidae > Edolisoma > Edolisoma coerulescens. Next base: position 865,726 of record VWZW01003067.1, on the reverse strand, counting down.
CCCGAGGAGCATCAGGGTTTGTTATTTACCCCCCCATCCCTTTTTGCTGCTTAGGAAGTCGGGATGGGTGTGGATGGCATTTAGACCCCCATTAGGCTTCCATCCCCTGACAAAGAAGGTTCTGATGGCAGGGCTCTACTGGGCAGTGAAAAACAGTACTGCAGGCAGCAGATGGGAAAATATCCTTCATCTCCCCCTTGCCCTCCAGGACAGGCATGGACTCTAAAGGTACCCAGTCCTTCCAACTTTGTGTTTCCCTGTTCCCACTCCACGTCCACACTCAATGCCACTCTGAATCTGTTAGCACCACTGAGAGTCTTTTAAGGGTTTTCATCATACTTAAAAGGCAGGACAGGGGAGCACTAAATTAGCTCCCCAATCAACTTTTTAAGTAAGACTTAATAAGCCTACTGACTTTGCAGGAGTCATTTAGTGCCACTTCCCTTCCCTGTCTTGCTGTGACACTCAGCAGCACTTGAGAAGTGACTGTGCTTGCTTAAATGCTGAACTGGAAGCTGATTTAGGTCTCTTCTCCTTCCCACTTCAGCAATTCACACTCACAAGGCTAAAGACGGTGGGAAAAAAAACCAACTCAAAAATAAATAAAATGAAGAATTACCTGAAGAGGGAGGAAAAACCCATTTTTCTAAGTTTAGGAAAAACCCCAGCTTTTTACCAACTGCACATAGTTCCTCTTTGTCTCACCTAACCTTTGAAACAATGTGATTTCTCAGTATTGCTAAGGAAATAGTAACATAGAACTATCATCTTCCTTTTATATTTACTTTATCTTAAGCCTAATGGGAAAATGGCTGGAATTCTACAATCCTTTATAAGTTTCTTGAATTATCTTGTGAGCAGCTTGCTGCAGTTCTTTTTATTAACCTCCAGACCTTACTATTTAACCACAAATAGATTTAGGTCATGCATATTGAATTGTTTTGATAACAGTCTAGTGTTTAATAATAAACGCTTCTCCAGAAAATTAAACAGTTCCAAGGCTGTGCTCTACAAATGTGGTTTTGGAAAGAGCACCATATGACAACTCAGATGGGCAAAGAAACCACAGGACATTAGCAGTGTTCTGTGCAGACTCTTTCTGAGTTGAATAATTACTTGGGGATGATTATGACAGAGATAACAGAAAATAAAGAAATAATAAAGTATCAAACAGCCAATGCCAGGCAGCTGGCTACTAAAAGGCTACCACCAAGTAAAATGAATACTTGAATTACAAGTAGTTTAGGACCCCAAGAGCCATCCTTTTCTATCTCTACTAAGCCTTTCTCATAACTTTGATCATCTGATGTCCTTTATGGAACTTTATTGTGTAAAGACGATGTAATATTTATTGTTTACAAATCAGCCCATCTCAGATTTGTTTTTTTTTCTTCCTTTCTATTTACCACAACATCTTTTTTTTTTTTTTTAAATTTATGTATCTATCGACTGAAATATTTATGCAAGTTGGGTCCAGAGGGAAGCAATCTTGTTTTTGCAGATTGTAGTTGGTGCTTTGAGACAACTCCGCAGAGTAAGTAAACACAGAATAAGAGAATTGGTTTTGTGCGTGCTTTCCTTGGGCACACGCTCCCTGCTCGCTGGAATATTTGGAATTTGGTATTACAGAAGGGCTCTGAAGCAGCACTGCTGAAACCAACAGCAGCGAAACATTTGAAACATGCTGGAGATTTTTCCAGATATTTCTGGTTTTTGTTCTTTATCAAAGTTGATAGAAGCACTATTTTTCTCAAATGTAATAAATGGATGAGGTTATCTGCTGCATTGATCTCGAGGTCAACCACTTCCTTTGATATGCTATTCACAGTACTTGATTAAAAATGTGCGTGTTTGAATGTAAGAAGGAAAAAGGACTTGCAAAGATTAAAGCCTAAAGATGGGTTCCTGCACAGTAAGCACAGGCAGAAACCCCGGTGTGTACTTGAGGAGTGAATTAACTGGAACTGCAATGCTCAGCTGGCCTTTTTGCCACAACTTGTCGGTGGGATCCTCTCTCGTTCATGTAAACCAACAGTGCAGCATCTCACCTGAAAATTGATGGAGCTTTCTGCAGTTCTGGATCATCAGCAGCCCACTTTGCACCCTCCAGATTCCTCTCCGTCCTTCCTCAGGACAGCAGGGACATCACCAAATCCGGAGCTGGGCGCTGGTGGAGGGTTTCCAGTGTGATCTGCAGCTCCTGAGGGCAGGCAGAGGGACATGCCCTGTTCTGTCACCGAGGAGCTGCCTGACAGCTCGTGTGGGTTAAACAGCGAACCTCGGAGCATCACTGCCAGCCTGGCCATTTCTTGGAATGGGGAGATGTGTGAAATAAATGCATTACAGAGGAAGACGTTGTGAAAAACAATGAGGTTGTTTTCCTCTTGCACAGACTTTCAGTAACTAAAATTTGGGCTCTAAATGTGCAAGTATCAATTACAGTTTATGTGTTAACATAAATATCCTTGCTAATATGGACTGTCTTGATTGAAACCCTCGCTAAACTGCATCTGTGGATTTTTCTTGACCTTGCTGAAGCTGTAAATAATAACATCCTCTCTAGCTATTTTAAGCAGCAATATTAGTGCTTTTCTTGTTTTGCTTTGTTTTTTAATCTCTTCCTCGTCCCTTCTCAAGTATTTTCCTCTTGCTTCTTTCTCAAAACTGACTTCACCCATCAACCACCTCTGCTGCTGGTTGACTTCTGGTTAATCCTCCCACACCTGACTCCACATCTCTGCTTATGATCCACCAACAGCTCCTTTACCTTCCCATCTTTAGTCAAATGTCAGATTACTTCCTTTTCAACAAAACAAAAACCATTCCTTTGCTTTCTTTCTCCACTGCCCTAGGGATTTTTCACTCTCCCTCCCATCAATCAGATTACTGTCCATTCACCTTTCTTCTAACATATGTAAAGTGTTGTGAAGTTTTGTCATTTGCTCATCCGCAGATTTATAAATTATCCAGTAGTCCTTTTTCATTCTGACAGCAAAACTACTGGAAAATGCTTCACTTGTTTTCCATCTTAATTCAGTAGCCTCCATCTCTTCTCTCATTTTTATGATGTCCACACAATACCCTTTTAATTCACACAAATGGATGGATATGGCAGGCATTCAAGCAGCCTCCCTGGGAGAATTCTAACTCTCTCATATGGCCAGAAGAACAAAGGCAGGCAGCTGTTGAAAAGGTCAGCAGGAAATACAAGCTGCAAAAATAGCCCCATCATTTAACCCATGCTAGGCCTACCTTCCAGCCCCCTCTCTGCACCTGTGGCACACCTCATCCAGACACAGTTTTTATTACCTTCGTGATATGGACAAGCTTTCCCCGACTGTAACATTCCTATCTTGGGAGAAGCTGCCTGGCATTTACACCCATTGTTGGAACAATTCCCACTGTGTGACTTTTCCCATCCACTTTTCACGTTAATTGCCCCAACTATGAAACCTCTGACTCACAAATGCTATTGTCCCTGTACTCAGATATGTTCCTTATGCCTGTGCATGGCAGAATTTGGTAAGGAAAAAAAAAAACCAGGTTAAGCTCTTTTCAGCACAATCTTCTTTTTTTCATATCTGAAGACTTCATCTACAACTTGGCCCAGCTCCTCAGCTGGTATGAACTTGCTTCACACTTCAATCCATGTACTGGGGCTCTTTCCCCAGTTTAGAACTATTATTAACAATAAAACCTTCCTCCAAACAAAAAAAAAACCCAACAAAAAAACCAAAAAACTAGAGAAAAAAAATAAAGTCAACAGTACAGAGAAGCAGTAATGAATGTCAGTTTACATGCTACAGTATTGTACCTTGCCATATGTTCAAGTCGCTTTCCTTGGAGAATTCCATCTCTCTCACACGGACAGAAGAATGAGAACAACAAACTGTTGAAAAGGTCATCAAGAAATACAAACATCACAGATGGCATAGGTGAAAGCACTGCAAAAAAGCAGAGTACAGAAAGAATGTGTAGGAGGATCTCCCTCTAATTGGCAGGACTGAGCTAGAAAGTGCACTTGTACACCACCTTTATTAATATTAAAATAACTATTGCAGGGGTACCTTACAATGTACTTGCCAACTGGTCCTTTTTCTAACAGAGAGATGAAACAGCTTCTCCTGTCACTGACATTCCATGCTGAATGTTCCTCCTTTTCAGCAGGTTTTAAGGAAAACTGAGTAAGAGAGGGATTGCAGAGGGGCACCCTGGCGTCCTGCAGAGGAGCTCTCTATTCACAGAAAATTGCCTTTGAATTTCAGGTTTTACACTCCACCTCCTGTCCCAAGCAGGAATCAACACATTTCTTGTCTCACTGTGTCCAGAGACCCTCCATTCCCTGCTGTCTCAAAGAAACCCATGAACACTACCAAGAGCTTCACCAGTTTCCTCAGGGACGCTCTGGGATCAGGTGACTTTTCTTACATAACGCAAGGTCATGGAATCACATTTCATCATAGTCAAGGCATGTGGAGAAAAATACTCATGTGCCATGACTAAAGCAAAAGGTGAGTACAGACACAGCGGAGCTGGCTGAAATTCCAGCTTGCTAAAACCAACCCATAGAGTGTTTTCTATAAATATCTCTCGACTGTGTAAAGCAGGTTTGTTTTTGGTTTTTTTTCAGAGAGAATTTAGCCTCAGAAAAATAAAAAATAAAACCAGCCAACAAAACCCAAACTCCCCAAAACACCACAAAACAGCTCCAGATAAAACCCAAACAAAACCCCTCTAACAATGTATTGCTACAACAGGGCAGGTACAGGGTACTATCAAAAAATTCAACAGTTCTCTGTGTTCTGGGGCACTGCACTGTTCTCTTGTGCATGGAAGGGATTTTGATAGTTAAGACAGACTCATAAAAAATGAAATGCAGATGTGGAGACTCAGCACTAGGCAATTAAAGAGCAACTTTCCCATTTACCACCAGAGGTAAATGGCAGGGTGAGAGTGTGTAAGAGTATGGACAGAGGAGCTACATAAGAGCAATCCTGCACAATTTTTTTTCACAAGTCAGACTTGACACAACCATTCCCTTTAGGTGGTACCAGCATTGAGATTATAACCCCAGAATTGAAGGGGTACCAGCACAGGTCTGGCATACTTATCTTCACTGGAACACAGAAGTTTTTCCAGGAAAACAGCTGAGCCAGGAAACACTGGGAAGTACTGCTCGTAGCAAAGAGCTCAAAACACAGAGGGGTGTGTTATAACCTTGCACACCACTCTCCTCCAGTGGAAACTGATAATGGAGATTTCAGCACTTCACTGTGCAGGGCACTACTGTGCAAAGAGAAGGAAACAACATCCTTGGAAGAAAGAATCACAGAATCACCTAAGAACAGACCAAGATCATTCCAGCTGCATAATCCAGAAGGGGATGGCAATGACTCCTCATACTGGGAAAGAGAATTGCTTAGCCCAGAGATATTCACTATTTGCTGGAGCTAATCACAACAAAATTGTGATAATTTAACAACCATTCTTTCAGGAAAGCTGTTTAATGCTAATGGGCTGCTCATCAGGATTGTTTTCTTTAAACTGACAGCCTAAGAAAGGCATAGGCCGAAAGGAAAGCCATAAATACGCTCAAAAATCAGCCTGATTATGCAGCAAACCAGAAACCTTAAGACAAACCTTTCAAGAAAGCATATGTAGTCTAACCTTAAGAGCTTGGCTGCACAAGGGAATTACTGAGCATAACTTATGACATGACTGTGACACTCACTGGCATTCCCTCACTAAATTCCTAGGTGGGAATACAAAGGGTTTTGGCTTAGCACAGCCCATGCAGTATGTCAGGACTGCTGACAAAGTTCTCCTGTGCTGCTCTCTGCCACAGTCCCCTCTGAAGTGCTTGTCACAAGCAGTGAGGTGTCACGGCTCCTGACTGGCTGCAGGCTGGGAAGCCACCAGCACCCGTGGCAGCAAGTTTGGGAAGCTCTTCAAAGTCACCACTAAGGGGCTGTGTGTGGAATGGGAACAGCTGAGCCGAGCCTGCCCAGGCACTCTGGCGGCCCCAACATTTTTGGCTGTGGTTAATACCTGTATTTTGCTATAAGAATGCTTTTAATTTATTTGCTAAGTGGATTAAGTAAAGAGTGTTCTAACTGTGAAATCAGAGCACCCTGTTAAGTGTTAAAAAAGAGCATCCAGAAGCAAAGCTATTGCAGGAGAGTATTATAGGTTATAAATTATTTTTAGCTTTAAATATGCAGAATACCAGAGAGAAAAAGAGAGTGTAAAATGCCCATATCAAAAGAGAAAGAGACACCAACTGGAAATAACTTTTCCGAATGACTAGATCAACTTTGCCATAACACTCATGTGACCTTTCAGGACAGTTACTGCAGGTACTGTTTGGGTCATTGATCTAGAAGGCCAGAGCTTGCAAAAGTAAAAAAAAGAATATGTTTTTAATCTTAAAAAGTGGGGTCTCTCTAACTTCAGGCTCCCTGCCTGAATTCTGGGACTTGAAAGAGAAAGAACATTTTCTCACATTCCCTTTCATTTCTTTCTCCCCTTTTATTATTAATGAGTGGTTTCAGAAATGTGATCACACTTTATGTACTTTCTCCGTCTTCACCTTTACACACTTTCACAGGAGCCTTCTATCAGAGCATGGCAATTCATTTAGCACCATCATTAATTGTTTACTGCATCCCCTGGTTCTGACAGAGAGTTTTTCAAGGCACCACTGCAGTTTCTTATCTGCACCAGAACTGGAGAGCAAACCTAGATCCTAAATAGGACTGACAGTCCTGGGCACCATGGGTTGGAGGGCATTGCAGAACCAGTGGGTCGGGCTGGGTTTGGAGCAGCCTGTAATGACCCAAGGGCTGGAGCTTCTCCTGTGAGGAAAGGCTGAGAGAGTTGGGGTTCAGCCTGAGGAAGAATCCAGGGAGACTTAACTGTGGCCTTTCAGTGCCTGAAGGGAGCCTGCAAGGGAGCTGGAGAGGGACTTTGGACAAGGGAATGGAGTGACAGGCCACAGGGAATGGCTGCCCAGTGCCAGAGGGCAGGGCTGGATGGGATATTGGGAAGGAATTGTTCCCTGGGAGGGTGGGCAGGCCCTGGCACAGGGTGCCCAGAGCAGCTGGGGCTGCCCCTGGATCCCTGGCAGTGCCCAAGGCCAGGCTGGACATTGGGGCTTGGAGCAGCCTGGGCCAGTGGAAGGCATCCCTGCCCAGGGTTAGAAACACGATCTTTATGGTCCCTTCCAACCCAAACCATTCTATGAGTTTGTTCTTTGAGCAGGGGGAACAGGGAAAGGGCAGAACAGGACACACAGCAACACTGTGGGAGAGGAATTACAAAAAGGAATGGCAGTATGGATAACAACAAGTGAAAGCATAAAGTGTTCTTTCCCTTTGGAGATTCAGAGGGAGTTAGGAGGGGAAGACAGGCAAACAAAGCTACAGAACTAACCTTGACCCAGAGACATTCTCCCAACACAGACAGACAGGTACCTGATCTCTGGGCCAGTGTAAATTCACACTTTGTGTCCCAGCTGCAGGGAGCTGTCGAGGAAGTTCCAAGGTGGTCACTTACACAGATATTATTGGCTTTAACTGCCACAAAGTCCCTGCTGTGCAGGGTGGTCCTGTGCACATCCAGAGACCCGGCCTTCCTCTCAGGGAGCTGGAATTGCACCTAGAATTTAAGCCCCAATGGATGTGAATTTTTTTTTTTAATATCAACACAGTCCTTCTAAAAAGGGTGGATAGATCCCAGCACAGTTGTCAGGGAAGAAATAGAGGAAGGGAAAGGATCGATGTGAATGTTAGTTTTTGTTGGGAAGAAGGTGGCAGGAATGACCAAATTTGCACAGGAATGGAAGTGAAGGAAAAAGTTTAAAAAATGCCATGTTAATTTAATACCTTTTTTCCCACCTACGAATCTCCACATTTGCAACTTGTTTGTACTACCTTGTTACTCTGATAATTTTTCTGGAAAAAAGCTTATTTTAGTGGTTTATTTAATCATTAATCAGACTGAGCTTTTTCCCTCTGGCGCAAGCACCCGGGCTGATGCAGGAGGAAGCCAGCCTTGGCTCTGCTGGCAGCCACAGTCAATGTGCTCCCACTCCTGAGAGAAAAGCTTCTTCCACCCACTGCTTCCAAAGTGCTTTTGACCTTCCACTGGGGCATTGCCAACATGGTCCAGCACTAATTTATACACTACAGTTGCAATTACAGAAACCAAAATTGGGTTAAGGCTGAAGATTCTCATTACAAATCTGATTTCCAGCATTTCTAAACACAAAGAGGAGATTTAATGGAAGCTTCCAGGCTCCAACTCAAGCAGGTTTTTTTCCTTGTTGGTTCCTGAAATGTTGAGTTTGATAAAACAGTCTGAAAGACAGTCAGGAAAGTGCAGTGAAATGCTTGGCCTTGGTGACATGGGTGGGTGACTGAGCAATGGAACCAGGGTGATAGGAGGTTTTAAACATGCACCTAAAATTCCCTGGGAATTTTAAGATGTGTCAAAACCCCCCCAAAAAATTCCACATAAACAATTCAGAAGTGAATACGGAGCTGACAACTGGTTTTGTTTCTTTGATCTGCATGAAGAGTACGAGTAGTTATTATTTTGATATTGGTGTCTGGACAGAAAATCAAAATTTCTGAAAAATGTGAAGTCAAAGTGACTTAAATTGGAAAAGAGAAGCCACAGAGGGTTGTCTCACAAGCATCAAATCTGGTACAGACTGTTGAAGTTTTTTAACAATTTCTAGATCTCTAACCCAACCCCACAAACCCCTCTGCCATGACTGAAGCTGTGAAGACCAAATTTTTTCAATGACCTTTGATCAACATGCACTTGCACTTTTACTTAATTCCCATTAATTAATAGTGTGAACAAGCTTATAGCACAGACACTTCAGGGCCCCATTCCAAATGGGAACAGAAAAGGGTCACCAGAGAGGTTAAACAGGCTGATAGTGGTGGGATGCTAACAAGATACAAGCATGTAAGTGCTCGGGGGAAATTTGTGTCCTTTGCTCTTTCTTAAACTGTTGAAAATGTCATGTACCTTCTATGGCTTCCTTAACATCATTCCAGTGACCTTGAAAAGTTTTTAAGCAAAACAGACACCTCCATCCAAACTGCTGGCTGGCTTGTGGTGCACAAAAGGTCTCCACTCTTTATCAGGAAGCAAAAGGAAACTAAAAAAGATGATGTAACAGATAGTCCCCAGTCTGAAAATGAGGGAAAAGGATGGTTGAGAACATTAGGAATAGCAAACAGCAAGACAGAGTGGGAAATCTACAGAGGACCTCAAATCAAATACAAAATAAATCGGAAAGATCTCAAGAAATGAAATATTTGCATGGGAAAACCAAATCACATGGCACTGTAAAACACACCAAAAAAATTCCCAAGCTAGGGAAGACAGCTGGATTCATCCTCCTGCTCCCTGTGCACCTATGGAAAACACAAGTACAACACCAGAGTTGGGAAAACTGCAGGTTTCTGGGCACTGTGTGAGCTTGGCTTCAGCTCAACCACACGAGGTGCCAGCAGATGGCAACTCAGGGGCAGGGGGCTCTTCTTGGTCTGCTCCCTCTGGATATTTGGCCAGTTAAACACAGAATGCTAAGCCAACGCTGTTGGTCTGGGGAAGCACAGAGCCTGGCTCGGGTGATCAGTGTCTCACACCTGCCTTTTCCCACTGCAAACCAGCACGAGGACCAGTGTCAGGCTGGGTTTGGCTGCCAAGTCCCAACACCCCCCACCCGGGGTGCTGCTCTATCCTCATTTCAGCAAAGCTTTTAAATAGATTCCTTTGTCCAGTGGATTTTATAAACACTTACAAAAATTCTTCAGTTTAGGCATCAGACAACAATGGGACTTAATCAGAGTCCTAAAAATAAGTCTGCTTATTTCAGTTTCCTCTGGTTAGAAGCGGGAGGCTGAAATGGGGACTTATGTACACAGAAAGTCTTACAAAGACATGGCAGGAAGGGTTTAACCAGCTGTGCTGCACACAATGGTCAAAAACCCCTAAAACACCAGGGCTGTGCTCATCTGCCCTCTCCTCATATGGAGACAGGGGAAAGGCTTTAGAATGGACAGATTGTTGTAATAAAATTCCCCTTTTTTCCCTCAAAAGAGAGCCACGGGGGAAGGTTCAGAGCAGGATGGCAGGATGAGGGGGGAGGAGGGGAACGTCTCTTTGACATAGAAAAATGTTGTTGCATTTCTCCAACGAACAAATATTAATACTTCATTTCCAGCCATCTGAAAAACAGACACAGCAAAATGTATCCCCAGCAGTAAAAGGCACTGCCCTATTACCCTCCCACTGTACACATTTAAACCAAAGGGCAAATAAATGTTGGCAAACAGAAATGTGATGACTTACAGTATTTTCTTTGCTACAGTAGCTGGGAGGAGAAAAAAATCCCCCGGAAAGATTAAGAAGTAAACATAAAACTGATCTTGAAATTCCTCTTTGTTGATGCCCCAGGGCAGGTACTTTTTCAACATCATACCTATTTTTGAAAAGTACCTGCCTGTTGGGGCACCTGTGCTCCTCAAAGCTCGTCTGTTTACAGACACAGAAACACTGACTCACTTGGCAAAAAAATATAAATTAACCAACACTCTCCTGATTAAAACAAATATTCGACATACAGAAAGTCTTCAGGAAAGCATCTGTGGAAAAATACTCTTTAATTTGCAGGGACCTGAATTTTAACCCCAGGAATGATTCCTCATTTCGTGAGCTCACTAAACTTCAGATAGCAGAACAGGAGGAGAAGGATTAAACTCTATCCATCTGCAAACTAGATTACTGCTTTGCCTCATAGGTTTCTTTTTTCTTTCCCCTCAATAATTTTGGCATTTACCTGCTAAATCTTTTTTTTTGTGCCTAATATGCACGCTTGAATAATATTATTTTTAATGGAGATAAGATGTTCTCACTGGCATAATTGTTAATTCTTGGGGAAACTTTCCTAAGATTACCTCGCCTCCTGCCTATTACTATTCTAGCCCCTAGCAGGAGGGTATATTTTATTTGAAGTTTACTAATTGTGTTTATTTCAAACACATTTGGTTCTTATCAAAGCCACTGAGGTCCTGCTTGCACTTTAAATTTGAAGGTTTACTATAAAATGCCAGGCACATTGAGATGAATCAAACTCATCTAAGCATGAATGAAATGTAGTGAGAAAGTCCCTTCTGGCATCATTTCTGGGATTAGTAATTTGTGAAATTGTGGTGATGCAAGGGAACAGCATGAGAAAGCCATTTCCTTCCCCTTTGTCCAGTCTAAATGCAAATCTGAACTTTCTTGGCAGTTCATTTGCATATTAATGCAAATAGTATTCCACTCCAGAGATCACTTCAGATTTTCTAAATTAAGTTGGGTGGGTGGGCTGAAGGAAAGAGGTCATTTTTGTCACACTAGCACAAACATTCTTAGATACTTTACCAAAAAGGCAGAAAGCAGGCAATTATTTCACTTGCCTTATCTCTATTTCAATTTTCCAACTGGACCACTGAGGAGATGCAGAGGATAAAAAGCAATGGTTGACCAGAAGGAAGGAAATGCTTCATGTCACCAAAGAACAAACATGATGAAATTAAGAAAGGGTAAGAGTGCACACCAGTCTAATTAGCATTTCTTCCTAGTAGCTTGGGAAATGTCAGCCACCAGTTGGTGGCAAAATAAAGATGTAATGTGAGTAATAATGAATTAAATTGTGGCTATTTGCATTGAAATGTTAAGATAATGATCTGAAATTACTATTGTAAATATTCCCCTTGACAGTTGAAAATTGGACTTAAAGCTAATAGTACTTTGGATGAACTTTAAGCCATGAAATCACTTTTAATGCTTTACACTCCTTTTGGCTATGACAGCAAGCTTCAGAAAGTTAATTTACCTCTGTTTTGTTCAAGCTGTTTGGTAATTGATGCATACATCATGGAGGTTTTAATGAACAACTACAGGGACTATTTACCCCTCTCACTAAGTGTCACTGAAACACTTGATTACTACTCCTGAACCGAATAAACCAATAGACTCGAGCACAGCAAACACTTTTGGCTGGGGACTGGAGGAGCTGAGACCAGTAAGGATCTGTTTAAATGCAAAGGAAAAGGCAACATTTTCAGAAACTGCTGGAACGTCTCAGACTCATCGTGCATTAGCTGCAATTTATGGCTTTGCTGGTAGCATTAGGAGTCGCTTAGGGAGGATTTACGTCTGGATGTCTACAACCAGTACTGTCAGGGTAAGGTTAGCTGGCAAAATGGAAACGCAGCAGATATCTTCAAACATCTGCTGTGCAAATAGCTTTCCAGTAATAGTGCCTTTAAAATGAGGGCTTATTTCCAGACTATAGAGTCTAATTACATTGTAACATTATTTTTTGCCATAAGGCGTGCTTTTATTTAAAGACAGATGATGTAAAAGCTTTAAGAGCTCACAGAATTACGTCATGCCCACTAAAAGTGCTTTTCCACAATCAAAAGAAGGTCTTCAGCATGACTTTTAAACGGCAATGAGGCCTCTGTGTATCTAAACTGAGATCTGCCTGGATATCTTGGATGGCTCTTGTTTTTGGGGAGTACTCACTGGAGGGATCCAGCACTGGATGCATTTCAATCCTGTGTTTTTCAGATGTAACTTATGGGCCTGATGAGATTCAGACTACTATTTTCAGTATATCAACCTCCAAAATCTTGAATGAACAGTCAAAACTGCCCTTTTGACCACCCCCAGAAGTCTGCCCTAGCCTAAGCCCTGCCCCTTCCCACTGCCACTATCACAGCTCGTCATGAACCTGTGGGAGATGGGGTCTGTGAGTCCCTGTCTCCCACACTCCCAAAGCCAAACAGCTGGAGGTTTTCCTGCACTGACCTTGGAGCTAAACTTCCTCCCTTTCCCTATATGCAGCAGCCACTTGGTTGATCATCCTCCCTTAAGATATGAGAAATACATATTTTATAAATATAAGAAAAAAAAAAGAAAAACAGGGAGCTGGACACTGTTAGTTCTTTAAATGGGTTTGTAAGGAAGGCCCTGCAGTCTGACCATGTGCAGCTTCAGGTGTTAAGCTCTTTCTCTGGATCTGTGCAGCTTCTGCACAGTGTTCTTCACTAGGTTACCAGGGACCAGATGAAAAATACACTCAGTTGAATCCTCTTGCACTTTATACATGCTCTGTTATATTTAGGGAGGTAACTAAGCAGAAATACTGTCATTGTATTTGTTATGAATTATCCTACTGCAGGAACATTTAAGAAATATTTTCTTTTCCAGGTCACATTCAGAGTCAAGTGAGTCACTGCATTTTGAGTCTTCCTAATATCTCATGTTTTATTTTCATATTTTAATCCTTCTGTATAATTTTTTTCTGAATAGACAAAATACATTCTCAGCCTCTACAGAAAACTCCTAATTTAGGCAGCACAAAGGCCTTATCAATGGACAAATATCCCCTATTTGCTATGTCCAGTTCTGTGCATCCAGTACTGGATAAAACTGCACAGGCTCCCACAGCTTGAGGGAGTTAAGAAGAAATTCAAAGTATGCTGGAAAAGTACTGGAAGAATACAATGATATTCCCACTAGTGGGAAACCAGTAAGCATCCCTGGGCACCTCTCTCAAAATTGTGAAAGCCAAAAAACTACATACAGCATATAGACCAGCATCAGGAAACAAGAAATATGGTATTGACAGTGTGAAAAGCTGGAGTCCAGTGTAACACATTTGCTGTTGGGTCTTGGTTTCTCCTCAGTCTCAAGGTCCTGCAGGGTGGGTACATTTTCTGGAATGCAAATCTGTGTAAAGAATGGATGAGTTTGAGACTTCTGTAGGTGATCTGTCTTGGAGTTATTCAGAGATGGAGCCTAAACCAGAGCTGTCTGGGGGATTTGGTGACAGGAAATGCAGGCAGATGAACAAGGAACTGGGATAAGGAAGATTCTGCCTGGAGAACATCTGCCCTGCTGGTCTCCTTCACTTCTTCTAGATCTTTTCATCACCACTTGCTGCTTCTGGACTCATCTCCATCGTGCAGAGGCATGGAAAAGACAAGCCAAGAGGCTGCATATCTGCTTACAGCCCTGACACGGGGAGTGAAATGCTTCTGTGACAGACTTGCTGAAGATCTGACTTCTGTCAGCTCTGTGCTTATGGTTACATATGTGATCAGAAAAGCAGAGATGGGAAATGCTATGAATGTGAACACACGTTTGACCATACGCTTCCTAAAGCTCCTGACTTGCCTATTTTGCCTCTTAACATGAACAGCTTTGGACATTGGATTGCCTTGATTTTTGAGGGGAAGGAGGGGAGGTATAGGGGGAAAGAAGGTTTCTTCTTGTTTACAGAGTTGCTATTTAAGCAGTTCCAGTTAAGCTTTGAAAAGCACCTTCCTTTCAGGTCAATAAAGGGGCTGCAGGCCAAGTTCCCATCTGTGCTTAACTTGTGTTTGCTGGCTGGAGACAATTTTCTACTAGCCCTGTTTAAAAAGGAAGCAGTGTAGTGTGATAACTCTCTGCTAACGTGGGTCTGCATGGAAGTTTGCAAACTCTGATAGCCCAAAAGTTTCAGTCACAGCAATGTAATAGATCCTATATTCTAATTGTGCCCACAGGCATGAAGTCAGGACATAAAAATCGGGATACTCATGTTGCATTGTATTTACTAAATAAATCCCAAAGCATTCCAGATAATGGAGTTCTGAGGTGCCCTAGATGAGACAAAGAAAACATTTTTCATAAAACTGGACATACTTTCTTCCCCGTTTGCTGCTTCCCTCACGCTTACATGCTCCAGCTAAATGAATTGATGCCTTCTACTCTCTACTGTCTTCTGTTTGGGAAGGAATGGCAAGTATGTCATCAAAACTCTCTGAAAATTCTGACATTATTATCCCACTAGTCTGGGGCAAGTTCTTGCTGTACAAACAGACACTATTCCAGCAGAGAGACGCCCCCATGGAGTCAACAAGGTCCTGAGACAGGAGGTATTTTAATTTACAAACAAAGCCTCAGCTCTTAGGCCTCTTAGCCTCAAAGCATAAAGTCCTGAGACCTGAGCAATTTAGCTGTTGCTCTGCCCATAAGCAGACAGGTCTAGAGGTGCCAATGCAAATTTCCCAGTTCCACCTTCATTCCATCAGGCTATTCCAGCAGACATTGTACTCCAGTGGAAAATGAGCACAAGAATTTCACCAAATCTCTGCTGGTGAAGTAGGAATATCATCAAGTCAGATTAAAATTTTGAAAAAAAATCCCAAAGGTTTCAGTCTGACACTGAAAAATGCCTCCTCTCTCCTCTTGCCTTCCTCATCCCCCCATTCTGCCACAAACAAAGCAGCCAAGCGAACGCTTGGTCTTTGCCTGGTCCAGAGGTCCTGTCCTTCCTCCCCAGAATGGCCCTGCAGCCACTGCAGCATCAGTATTCCCACAGCAGTGGCCCAGCATCTCTGAGAACAGGGAAGAACGTCTTCCCTAACAGGTGGTGAAAGTGAAACCAGCAAAGGAAGAGAATTTGGGGTGACAACACTGCACGGGAGACCTAAAAGCCAGAGAAAGGTGTGACAGGAGAGCACCTCAGCCTGTCTATGGCAAAACACAGAGCTCCAGCAGCAGAAACAAAGCAGAACAAGAGATGACAAGGAGAGCTGATGGGACATTTTGGAAGGCTGAAGACAGGTTGCCTGAAACGCTGACCTATTTGATCTGTAGGTCAGCCATATGTAATGAGCTGCTGCAGTGTGCTGTAAAACTGCTGCAAGAAACCACTGCTGGAGCTTTATCTCTTTCCTATTAGGAGAAAAGGTCAGGCACAAGCTCCTTCTGCTGCTCTTGGCTGTTCTGAGTGAAGGCCATGGAAGGAACCCATTACAGACTGAAAGTGAATTGCTCCAGGCTCGTGAGCTCTATTGCCAGTGGGGAGGCACACTGCTAATAAAAATGGTCTGGTAGGAAATCATTTAATTTCTTGGCTGCTCCTACCCTCATTTTCAGATGGAAGTTGATGCTTTAAGAGCTTTAGAATTCAGCTCTGATCAGGAAATGAATTTAGTTGTTTGAAAAGCAGCTGTTTGAAACAGCTTTGTTCCTTCTTTATTCTCAGCGGAGCCTGAAATCAGCTGCTGATAGAGAGATACAAGTGTACAATCCTCTGATTTTTGGCTGGGTTTTTTTTCTCTTTTATATAAATTCTAATCAAATGTCCTGTCTCGTTAGGAAGCCGTTTCATCAGCCGTGCTAGGGCTTGCTGCAGCAGCACTGCCATGGCTCTGTCAGCCCAGGTGGGTGCCAGGGAGGATGGGTTCCACCTGCACTGCCCTGCTGGGTGGCTTTAGGAAACCACTCCCTCCCTTCTCCTGTGCTTTTGGGCCCAGTTCCCTTTTAGGCCATCAGCTCTTTAGGGAAGAGACTGAGTTTATCTGCAACTTCACCTTTTTAATGTAAATTTATGTAGAAATAAACACATCTAACATCAGTACTGTTACACCAGGATATTAATACAATGAAAATATAATTCTTACATTTTGGTTCCCCAAATATTATGTCAAGTGAGGAGGGGGGCAGGGCTTGGGTGCTAATGATTCATTGGGATCATTATAACTCCTGGGAATATTCAAACTTCAACTTTTCCTTCAACTGTCCTTAGAAACTTCCTGGCTTCCTGCTGCCACATCCTGCCCCATCCTGCTCACACAAGCACCTCTGTGATTCCCCCTACCAAAGCACCACTGCACCTTCAAGCTGGTCACTAATTTCCTGGATCAAGAATCTGAAAGTAAAATATACTTGTTAGCTTCACTTGCTGTGTGTTTATGATGGCTGGAAGCCATGGATTGCCAGTGCAAAGGAATGCCACTGCAGTCAGAACTTTGCTTTCAAATCCTGATGGAACTGCATGATTTTTTATGTCTCATCCCATAGCTGAGATTGATAGATTTTAATGGGCCCCCTCATTGATCCTGTACTTTGCACCAACCTAGTTTATTGACCAAATTAATTTTAAAGGGGCTTATGTACTCTATAAGATTAAGGTAAATTAGTACATTCCTTGCACTTCATAAAACCTTCAGAGGCCAAACATTGCCATCAAAAGTGCTTACATCCTTCTGATATTATGACTTTGAATATGAGAGGGTTTAGGGGATACGTAAAGGTTTTAATGAGCTGCACATAATAGGACCCTCTGCATCATAAAATCAGATTCTGAAAATCAGACTATATTAAGAAAAAGAAAGCTCAAGTGAACATATAAAAATAGTTTATTATATTTTCTTCATGGCACAGTTTAAGTTATTTGCTCCCAATTTTAGTACAAACAGATTTGTGGGACTAAAGCAGATCACTTATGCACTTCAGTATAGGCATCCCACAGCTAACCTATTTTCCCAAAGTGACATAAAAAATCAGCAAAAGGAAATCAAGCAGTTTTGTGATATCATGCAGAGGAAGAAGTATTTCTGATATGTTTAACAAAATTAATTAGAATGGGACAGGAAAAAATCTGCTGCTTAAGAACGGATTCTTAGGTCTTCAAAGTAAATTGTGCTTTTCTTACTTTTCATGCTTAGCATAAGTATTTCCTGTCTCCTTGTTTCCAAAAACATTAATATCTGCATCAACAGTGGGTGGCAGGAAGAGGAAAAATTTCATCTAAGTAATTTCAGACACATCTTTTACTTCATGTCTAACAATCCATTAAGTGTCAGAGCTAATACTTTAAATAAAATAGCAAGAAGGTAGTTATTAATCCTGAAAAGTAGAGAATTGGGTCATTCTCTACTTTTGTTGAAAACAGAATGTGATTAAAAAAGCTTGTAGGCTTCTCTTAAAAATTGTTACATTTTTCAGAAAGGTCCAAGTAGATAAAGGAAAAAGGCACAAGAGAAAAAAGATTAAAATAAGAATTTAAAAGATATTTAAACTCCAAGTTATGAGAGCAATGGAAAGCCATTTCATTTCCAACTTGGTCTTAGGCTTTGGTTTTTTTTATGAAAGGATGTTTAAGTCCTTTCAGTACCTGACTTTGAATCGGAATTCTGAGATTCCATTTCCAGCCCTGCTATTACTTTGCTCTGCATTCTCAATCACAGTTCCATTTCCATGCTGGACTCTCCTTCCCACTTTACCAATAACACAAACTCTGCCAGCTCACAAAGCGCCTTCGAACAGGCAAAGGTGAGCGGTGGCTTGTGGTGGCCGTGGTGGTGGCGGGGCTGACCTCGAGATACAGAGCTGCTGCAGAATAGAGTGACTCAGTTATTTCACCAAGTAAAGCACAAATCACCTCTTTTGTGTGATAAGTGATGGATGATAAAGAGTGACAGATCCAGAATTTCAGCCTCGGATAATGACAGACTCTGCAGTCAGACTCCAGCAAGCTGTTGATGGCTCTGTACAATCTCCCAATGCAGAATGGTGCCTGTAGGCTCTGTAATAACTGTTTTGGCTGATGTCATTCACATTTTACTTTAGAACACATTATTACACAAGAACAAATAAAATGCTAAATATTTTAGCAGCTCCTTCCCGGCACGTTGAACAATAAACATTTTTTTTCATTATTGCAGGTCTACATTGGCTTTTTGGGATATACAATGTAAGTACACATGAACTTTGCTGTTTACCACATCCTCATGATTGCAGCTTCCAAGCAAAAGGTAAAGTACAAATAGTACTACAAATAATACTAAGCATCTTTTGATTTCAGACAGCTGCTCAACAATACAACCCAGGTGCTTACTAAGCCTCAGCATCTTATTTTCTTTTCAGGTTATAAGCTCTCTGCAGAGGAATTTTTGAAACCTCTGGAAAAAAAAAGTTGTAATTTTGAAAATTAAATGTAGAGTACCATTTATAAACTAAGCCTTTCTCACACTTCTTTTCTAATACTCTTTCAATAAAAAGTCATAAAGACGAGATTAACCCCCATCAAGTCTGATACTGCATTTCTACTGTGCTCTTTCATTTACAATTTCAGATCCTTTGAATTCCCCCATCTCCATTTTTCATGTCTTGCTAGCCTTCCCTACACAAACCATTTTCAGTTTCTGTATCCCAGTTTTCTTCCTAAAGGCTGAAAATTTTCCTTTCACTACAGTTGAAACTCAAAGGTATTCAGTGAGGCCCAGAGAGTGGATTTCCAAAAGAGGACAAACACAAAATAACTCTGTCTAGACATATCCTTTTAAAGCCTGATTCCGAGGCTTTACAGCCCAGATGGACTGTCCCTCTATGCAATTAACCCTAATTTATCCTCCCTGCCTCCACGACCACCTGTGGCAATGAGCTCCACAATTCCAGTACTGCTGAGCAAATGTGCAGCTGATAAACACCGACTTATTACTTGTGTTAGTGCCACTTCTGTGCTCGTCAGATTAGGAATGTGTCCTTAAATGCTTATGGGATATGCACATTAGCCTGACCTTATAATCTAAGACATGCAAATTGGCCTTTGTAACAGTGTAAAACCCATTAAGCCAATGGAGTTTCGCACGGATGTATGGTCTGCCCACACAGATTGAATTACAGGTTGAGGGCTATAATTGCAGCAAACAGCACATAATTACTGGAATGACACTCTCTTTGTTACCTTTGAGCACTGAGAATATTTCCCGTACTAAAAAGGTTATTCACAAAGATGGTTCAGTTGCAAAAAAAAAAAAAAATAAAGTGAAAAGCTACACGCAAGACATAGCCTATTTTTAATGCTTCCATTTGTCAGGAAGTGACAGAGGAGTCAAAACTTCAAATTAGTAAAATAAGGTAAAAATGTATATGAAACTTCAGTAGTGTCTGGTAGTTGCATCGTGCAATTGTACTCATCAAAAGCTACCCTGACAGCTTTTTCATTCTAAGTTAAAGGAAAGTATAATGATTTGTTTATATTTGGGAGTTCTAAGAATTCTGTGTACATATTTCATTTGACTGTATCACAAAAGAATAATTTATTGCAACTACCTAACAAAAAGCTCCCAAACCTGCCTGTTTTAATTCCTCACTCATTTCCTTCAGAATGTCTTTTTTATGTTGGCATAAGATTTCCTGGCTGCAGCCCTGTTGCTGTAAACTTTTTGACTGTCACAGACCTCAGCCTCAAAAATGTCAAACACAGGGGCAAAGGGAGAAGGGCGCAGGGTGAGCTGGTCCCAGGGCTCCTCTGCACCTCCCCTCTGGGTCACTGCCTCAGCTGAATGCCCACGTTTGCCACCACAGCCCACCCTGCTGGGGATCCCCTGTGCTATGGCACGGGAGTGAAGTTCACGGCGAAAAACCAGCATCCATCCAGTTCTGCCCTTGGTCTCCTCTTTTCCTCCTGCTTCCCCAACAAGAGCAAAGCACAGGAGCTGTACATGCATAAAAAGAGTTGCCTTTTGAAAGCTCATTTTTCTTAACCTCCACCCATAAGATGTACTTGTTAAAGACTTCTGGGAAAAATAAGAGTTTTGAAGAATGTACCTGCATGTCAGAAAAAGTCTGCAGGGCTGATCTAGGAATATATTATTTTATATCTTTTTTTAATTTAAGGATTACACTGACTATAAGCCAGGGAAGGAGAGGTTCAGTGTCTTTACACTTGCTATGTTATGACATAAGTACAGAATATGATGCCTGCCTAATATTAGCTTTGATGGTAAAGGAAAATTCTGAGAACTCTAAAGAGGAAGATTTGGTTTGCTGTGTTGGGCTTAGCAGGCAGGTGAACAGAGCTTTCCCTGCAGCCTCCCCAGAGCCTGGCTGGGGCAGACAGCACGTAAGGGCAGGAAAATATTTTCCTGTCAGACTAAGCTTCTTCCAGAAGAGAGAAGGCAAGATGGACCCTTTGGTAATTGTAAAACAAGAGTTCAAAAGCAGCTTTCCAAAAGAACCTCACTGCTCTTTCCAGGTCTGCGTGGTCTCAGTGCCTGTCCCAGCACTGACAGGGACATTGCACAGCAGATAAAGATACAGAGGGAGCTGATGTGCTGGAGAAGTCAGACTGAGATACAGACAAGATGATCATATCAAGCACTGAGATGTTACATCGAGCTCTTGTCTAGTAGGCCTGCAAGGAGTTTGATTTTAATTTCCACGCTAGGTTGTCTGATACTTTTTGTTTGCTTGCTCTGCCAGCCTTAAGGCAAACTCAGGTGCTCAGTTCGAGAAATGTCCCTTTGAAAAGCACAATTTAATCAGCTTTTTCCAGGCAGATCTTTTCCTAAGGAGCAGAGAGACCAGCTGATGGTGTGACAGGGCTCCAGTGAGGTGAGGAGAACGGGGCTGAGTTGATCCCCAGCGGGCTGTGGCTGCACTCAGGGAGCTGACCCGAGTTCCAGGGACACAAGCAGGGGCTGCCTGTGCGGGGAGGGTGGCTCCTCCTGGCTCCCCGTGCCTGCACACCCGCATTTGCACCCCCTGGCACAGGGGCAGAGCAGGGCTCACCACCATCTCAGGGGGCACAGCCTTGTGTTTCTGGTAGAGGCGTCCTGCTGTACAACAAGAAGCTCTGTAACTCACAGTGACTGGCACAGCAACAATTAATTCTGACATGCGAGGTTTTCTCACAGTGTGTGGGCTCTTTTAAAGCATTGGTAGTGATTTGGAGAATACAGAACCATGAAAAAGAGTGCAGCTGTTTCAGTTGCTTTTTTAATGGTTAAAAAAGACAAACAAATTATATGTCTTAAGTGACAGTCTATGGAGATTAGAGGTAATTTACCTTGCTCAAACCTTAGGTTTTAAAAAATATTAAACAGCAGCTTTGATACCATTCTCTGAAATCAAAGAACAATGGAAGCACCTGGAACCCTGCTGATTAAGAATACTGATTTCCCAGAACAAAAATTAGGGAGTGTAATTTGAATCAGGCTGTGGGTTTAATAATGCTCACGTGTGAATCTCGTTATCACAAGCCAGGTTCAGCAGTCCTGCAGACCAGCTGAGGGCCTCGGTGGTGCACGGGATGGGAAACACCGGGCTTGTGGCAGGCGGGAGAGCGCAGTGCAAACGTGTCCGACTGATATCACTCCTGTGATTAAAAACATTGCAATATAAAACAATCATTGAGAGTTTACTTTTAATTTACTTTTTAATCAGCTTTATTTTAATCAGAAAATTGTATCTAGCAAAGCTCATTAAATGACATCTATAAGGGAAAAAACCTACCCAAACTTTACTACTGTGTTGGGAGTTTTTTTTGTAAAGTTTCGAGTTAGCTTATAGCCAATGAGAAAGTTATAAGCAGAGAAGCCTCACGAAAATTCCCAAATGTGATACAGAGCTGCAGCTCTGCTGTTGGGTTAGGGCTGTGCTGTGGGTTAGGATCAGCTGTGGCTGAGCTATAAGCAATACCTTGCCAAACTACATAATTGATCACTTCCAATCCTGTGACAATACCCTAAGGAATCAAGGGAAGGATACTGCCCTACTTACCATGCAAGTTATTTTTCACCGTCTGTTTACTGAGAAAATACTTTTACTCCCTCCATTAGTTACCATCTGCAGGATGGCACCAGCTTCTGAAAGTTTATATCAAAAAGCAAACACTGCAGTAGAGCCAGCTCACCATCACCAACTTTGCAGTGTTCACAACAGAACTCATGACAATTCTTCTATTATAAAGATACAAATCTACCAGTTCTCAAATCAAACCAATTCATTGTAAATAGAATTAGAATTCCTCATTTAGTAGTCTGGATGCCCAAATTATAAAAATCAGACATACCTTTAAGCACAGCTTAGTTTCACACTAGGTTTCTATTGTGTGTTATTGTAAGAAATTAGCAATGTAATTTACGTATGTAAATAATAATTTAACAATCCAAAAGAAAAAGCCATTGTGTTACACCACAGAACTGCCAAAAAATATTTGCTTTCCATTAGCATTACTAAAAAAAAAAATCAACCAATCAGTCAATCCCTGAGTTACATGTCACCACATGTATTTGAGCAGGTTGATTCAGAAACTGCCCTTGAGAAGGCTGATTAGCTGGACTTATTGTTTATACTTTCAGTGTGGGTTTTTTCAAGATTTCTAAGCTAATCAGGATTTTTTTTTCACTGATATTAGTTAAAGGCGTTCTTGCTTATGCCTGAAATATTTTTACAATTAAAACATTAAAATTGTAATATTTTGGCCATAAGAAAATTTACCCTTTCATTCTATATTCTATTTGGTAGGAAATACTGAGCCAGGAACACAAATTTAGCAGTAATACAGCAGCACCAAAGGGAATATTAGAGGACAACGTGTGTGTCACGCTGACACACTCTGTGAGTGCTAAAGGAGCACACGCCAGGTCGTGCTGCCCACTCTGGAAAGCAGCACTTGAAGGCTCCTTACCACTGGCAGCAATTAAAAGATGGCAAATTGGGACACAGAACCTTGGTTTTTGCAGCATTCAGGTGAGGAGTCTCAATGATCAGCACTTGTGATGCTTCAGACAAAGACCTATGACCCCTCCTTGCATTTCATGCCCACAAATTCGATTACTG
Source organism: Edolisoma coerulescens (assembly GCA_013397115.1). Lineage (NCBI taxonomy): Eukaryota > Metazoa > Chordata > Aves > Passeriformes > Campephagidae > Edolisoma > Edolisoma coerulescens. The sequence continues at coordinate 842,251 of VWZW01003067.1, read as the reverse complement.
CTCCTGGTTCATAAATATTTAGGGAATCTTGTCCTTCTTGTGGGTGCACATCTATTTATCTGGTGACGTTTCTGAGGCACACAGGCAGCAGCAAGGCTGTAATCTCATAAAAATACCATCTACCTTTCTGTTTGCCCATGCCATTTGCCAAGAACCTTTTCCCTTCTTTGCTCCCACCTGCTTCTCTGGCAGAGGAGAAAATGGGAGAATATTTGGTGTACATTCAATCCTCACTCCAAAGTGCACACACACACTGGACAAGTGCAACTAACACAGAGCTGTGACCCACAAGCAGAAATTCACTATTCCAAGACTTGGCTCTGGATATTTAACCTCCAGTGTGTGTGTGTGTGTGTGTATAGCTATATATAGATATATAGCTATGTATATTTGTATTTTAAAATATTTGTATGTACACACAGTTTTAAAGGAATCACTAACAGATCCAAATAGTCAACTGATCAATATTGATAGTTAATGCAATATAGGAATTTTATTTACATTTTGGCCAAAGAATGAAGTACATACATACGTATATTTAATGACTCCAAAGATCTTTATAACTAGCTGTGTACAAAAAAAAAAAATTAAATAAAACCCTATAGTTAAATTCCTTAAAAGGCTGTAACACTGGCACATTTACCAGAATACTCTCTGGAACAGCTGCGCCCATTTTACAAGCCAAGAGCAAGCAGATTTACATTTTTTCAAGGTCTAAAGGAGTCAAACTACTTCAGTGCTTCTTGGAATCCATAGTCTGCTGTTTGCCACTTCCAGATCCAGCTCTCACAAACCTGCATGAGAAAGGTGACTGTTTTATGCTCTTGATTTACTGTTGTTCATGTGCATTTTAAATGGGAAAGATGAAGCTTTGCAAGATGTGTCAATGTACAGCAAATATATATTGAAGAACAACATATTCAAATACAGCTGAGCAAAGGGAACAAACACTGAAATGATAAAGGAATCTCCACATCTCATGGAGGCTCATTAACCAGACACTGGAGTGCTGGAAAGTTCTCACATTCTCTGTAGGTCATGGATTGAAAGCTGATTGAATAATGAGGGAAGAGGCAAAACAAGAGTTAAAAGAAATAAGGAAAATTGGACTTCAGAGGGACTGAGAAATAAATGTTCTGCAGTGGAAGGGAAAAAAGCAGCAGCTTAATGTACAGCAGCAATTAGTTTTGTTCTTAATGAAGAAATACATCCTATCTGAAATCTGGATCAAAAGATCACTTAGCCACCTCTATAAGTTCAAGTCTAAGTAAGGCTCACAATTTCACTGGGACTTTTTAACAAAAAATGAAACCATCAAAAAACCCCAAACCCCAAAAAACCTGAGTAAGCACATGAAGAGATTTTTGGGGTTTTTTGCTCCTTTGTTACCTAGCCTTCTTTTTCTTCCATGTATTGCTGGAATACGTGGCTCTAACTTACTGCATTGAATTCACTGATACTCAAGGTCTCCTTGGAGCAGTATCATGCGCCTGGAACATCATGTTCTTAAAGATGTCATAACCATGAAAACATATTTTCTTTTCTTATGAACAATTTCAGAGACAAAAATTAATCCTAAATTCTTGTGTTAAAAAGGAAAAAAAAAAAAAGTCTGCAGTCTATGGCCACAGATGCACAGGATGTTTCTTCAGGTAAATTAATTCTGATTACTAAATTATTACTAAATGGCCAAACCCACTCTTGCTGTTTCCTTCCAAATGCATGCACAAGGCTCTGGCCACTGCTGGCAGTCTAATTAACATGGTCCATGAACAGAACAAGGCCAGAAGGAAAACAGACTGTGGTTTTAAAAAAGTATCTAAATATACACTTCCCCCCCAAGTTAGATGTGTTAACTAGTTTCTCTTTAAGCTCTTCAAACACCCTTTTTATGACCAACTTTTTTTCTAAAAAATGCTCATTAGTTAAGGTTTCTGACAATATCATATATGTAGAGTTGCCCTCTTTGCAATTTCTTCTACAAGTTCTTCATTTAGTAGAGAAACCAATTTTTAACAGCTTGTATTTTGCCATTACAGAATTCCTGAATTTCAACTTGCCTCACTGGAACACCCTGTCTGAAAATAATAGTTTAACTCACAAATAAACAGCTCTTCAAACGAGTTTGAATTGGGGTAGAGTGTTTCATTTTAACTGATTTCTACTTGTAATTGAAACCCTTTCTCCATACTAAATCTACTTTTGAGATAATCGTATTGAGGAGGAATAGAGGAGTGCAATAATATTATTCTTCTGGCCTTGAAAGACTATTTAAATCTTTTCTATAACATGATAGAGGCCAAATTGAATTGGATAGTATGTAGGGGGATTACCACGTGGCACCCACACATCATCCCATTAATCACACTCTAACCTTTCAAGCTGTTCAGCACCCTCTCCTCACACGTTGCCAGATTTCTAAGCGGAGCGTGAGGAACCAGATGGAACCTGGTGGTTTCTGCTTTTTCCCTACCCAGTGATTTTATGTCCTCAACTGCTTTTTAAGGTTTCAAAGATGGCAATTGCACCTCTTCAAAACCGTATACAGGAAGCTTTTGGAAGGTTCATTTTCTTAGGCTTAGAGCCGTGCAACTCTTTGCCCTGAGAGCTGAATTGAGAACCTGATATTAGATAGCCCTTACACTTGTTTCTGTTTGGCATAGAGAGAATCTGACAATTTGTTGTTTTATTAAAAACAGCTCTAGTGATGAGGAGAGGAGGGTAAGTGAAGTGAAAGCATCAGAAAGTGGAAATACAGTAGGGAGAGGTGAGCAGAGGAGTTATGGGATCACACCTGTGCAGCTTTGGCAATTCCTCAGCAGCTGTTGTGTGTAAATGAGCAGCCAGGCTCCTTTTAGAAGTGCCCACCCCACTCTGCATGAGCAGGGCCTTCCCTCTCCCTCCCCACACTGCTGAGGAACTCACCTGGTGGAGGTGGTCGGGGGCAGCTGCAGGCTGAGCCCTGGGCTCAGGCCAACTCAAGCTGCACCTTCCAGTTTAAAATAAAGAGAGAGGAATTTTGGAGTTCGTTCCTCTCTAGCATCAGCTGAGCAAGTTTTCAAGATCGTGATTTTGGACTCATGGGGAATTTAGGTATTTGAGTCCCATTTACATCTCTACATCTTTCTTTGGATCTGCCCCCAAGGCCATTTAGTGCAACAGAAGATTTACAGTTCCTTGTGTGGATTGTTATTTTTGACCACGACCTCTGCTTGGAGAGACCTGAGAGTCATCTGAGAAAAATTTTTCTCGTGGAGGAGAAATGGGACTTGTGAAATAAAATGGGCAGCCAGCTCTTTTTAATTTACACATTACTAATACTAAAATGCTACGTAGTGTCTGATTAGGAAGAAACAAATTCAACCAATTATAAAACATGGTGTAAATGTTCTTTCCCTGATTCCCTCCAGCAGCTTGCTCCCTGTGATTAATTGCAATAGCATTCCACATGTAGACAGACCTAAAGCCATGCATGAGCTTATAAAAAATTGGGTTCTGAATTGTGCAGAGGTCAAATTACTGTTCAGACTAATGATTCGTTACGTATTTGCTCAACTCCAGTTTATTGTGCCATGGCATCTGATGGCAAGGGCCTAAATTATGTGTTAACAGCAAAAGCAAAGATTTTGAACAGAAACCTGTAGGAAGCAGCATTTCTAGAGCTGCTGTGCACAGTCCTTTTTTTATTTAAATAGAGGGGTCAGTGACCTCCATCATCATTGTGTCTGGGCTCAGTGTTCCACTGTGCAGCACAATCCCTTGATTGAGAAGAGCTATTAGAAAATTCGGCTGGCTGAGAAATCTGACCTGCTGAACACTCTTAGGTACTTTATAATCAAATAAATGATCACATATATTCTCTGCTGACAGCTTATGGCTGTGATTGCAGAACTGCTGGATTTTGTTAATGTGCCTACAGTTCTTTAATGAATTGTTTCTTCACTTTCTGATTTGACTTCTTTAACAAATTTATCTTACTTTAATATTTTTCAGGACTGTAATCAAAGTCAGTACTCCAAACTTTAGTGCTGCAAATTTCTCCCACAAGGTGTTCCCAGAATTCCCTTCATAAGCAGTTTTTTTTAGCATTTATAACTCATAAATTGTATTTGGAACTTTGGAACTTTCCTGGTTTGGTTTTGGTTTTTTATGCATTTTTGGGATTTTTTTATCTTTTTTTAAATTCTGGATTGTCACAGATGAGTTCAGACTTCGCCTTTCAATTCACGCAGGGTTTCCCAAATATATATGAATGTAAATGAGGCAATATTAAAGTATCTTCTTCTGATACTTACAAATTGATTGCTTTTCTAACCCTTTATTTGCAACAGTATTTCAAAAAGCACATAATTATCAGAACTATGAACCATGAATTTATTTCAAGTTGCTGCCCCCCCCTTTTGAATTAGGCAAACTCTGTTTAGCCTGACACATGGATTTGCTGTTACCCTGGTTGTGCTCTTACCCTTGCAGCATCAGAGCACCCCAAAAAAAGTCAAAAGCTTTGAGATCCTTCTTCCCCAAAAAGTGCTGGAATTATGAATGAAGCTGAGCTGTAGCTTTGAGCTTCATTTACCTTTTACCTTTGATGTAAGCAGGACAAGCAGAAAGTCTTGCTTTAAAAGACACACATTTGGCTGCTATAGAGCAAAGTGATCAAAGGTATATTAAAAGCTCTATTCTATTCTTGTTAAACATTATGATTTACCACTGGAAGGAGCTAGAGTAATGATGTTGAATCACTGAAGAAACAAGCACAGGGCCAGCAAAATGGTTAAATAATCTCTGAGAAAAAGAAAAAGGGAATCAGTATCTTACCTGAGAGAAAGAAGGAGTCAGTTATTTTCCGAGATACAGAGAGCTGTGGTTCTGATTTAGAAACTCTTATGTATGAAAAATGGGTTGTGTGAAAAGCAAGTCTGATAATTTTAAAATGGAAATTATTTTCTTCTGTTAAAAAATAAATTATGTGGGTGGAAACAGAGGGAAGTTAGCAGAAAGAGAGAGCCACTCAGATAAAACAGATTGTCTGTCTCACTTGGTGAGGCTACAAGGTCACACACAGGGACTGTTACCTTGGTGAGAAAGTGATCCACTTTATTAAGCACATTTTTTAGGTTGTTTGTTTAAAACTCATAATTTTCATCGGTATGATGGAAATTGGTCCATAACTTGACAGGAATAGAAAGTTTTTTCCCTTTCCTTTCCTTTCCTTTCCTTTCCTTTCCTTTCCTTTCCTTTCCTTTCCTTTCCTTTCCTTTCCTTTCCTTTCCTTTCCTT
>VWZW01003067.1:730598-836927 GCA_013397115.1 Edolisoma coerulescens | reverse complement strand
TCCCTTCCCTTCCCTTCCCTTCCCTTCCCTTCCCTTCCCTTCCCCACAAGATAAAGGAGTGGTTTACACTTCCAGTCCAGGGGAGGGTCAAATGAGGGCACGCAAACAGTGGGGGAAGCTGAATGCCCAGTAGGGTGTTTAATCTCTCTATTTTACTGTAAAGTGCAGGAGATAACAGTTTGGTTTAGCAGAGTAGTTTTGATATATAAAATTTTGGATAGAGGATAGTCTGACTAATGGCTTCAGCACAGAACATAGATTTATTCTTACAAAACCTCCTCAAGTTCAGGCATTTTCCAAAAAGCAAGTCCTCAACAAGTGACAGCAGAAGGCAGAGCTGCCCTGGAGCCAACGTGGGCTGTAGATGGAGTCAAGAGTGCAACAGGTGATATTCCCAGCAGACTGTGTGCTTGTTCCAACAACTTCTAAAATTGCTACCAGAACTCACATTAGCTATGTCATTAATAATTTTATATATGTTTAAGACTGTATGTATGGGATTTCACATCAGGGTCTCAATCAAGGGAGGCTTTTCCCATGAGAACTCAATCACTGACATTTTTCTGGCACAACTGCCACACTAATGAAACACATAAGCTGGGTACCTCTCTCGATGCCAGTTATCTTCTTGTGGTCCTTCATCATGGCAGGTGTGGGGGCATTTGTTGTGCTGTTTTCTTTTGGTTGTTTTGTTTTGTTTTCCCCAAAGAATTGCTGCTGCTCTGACCTGATTTGCAGCTGTGGTTAGAAGAACCGTGTAATGTCCAGAGCCACCAAGAGCCAAGAGCTGCACGTGCTCATTGAGCTCCTTCATATTTGCTTGTGTCTGGTGCTGGGATAGCACAGCTCCTGTCTTTGCAGTCTTACAGCATCCTTAGGCAAAAGTCTCTGATGAAGTATCAATCACCCAGACTGCTTAAAATCCTGCTGGTCTCATTCAAGAGCCAGTGATGAGCTACATACCTTTATCCCATCCTAATGTTCATTATTGATGTTGCTGTAAAAGCTGCTTCACGCTGAATGATATGTAGGTGGTGGAAGGAGTTTTATGCTTTGGTGAGGCAAACAGTTACTAAAAGAAGAGAAAAGCCGAGGTGATGCCTTATGATTTAATGAAAACATCTCTCCTTTCTGAGGAATGGTGCCAGGGGTCTAACCCACACACTGCAGCACCAAATCATCTTTGGCTTGACAGGTCTGAAGCAAACCCTCTACACAGACCCTGCAAGCCACTCGCTGTTTCCTTCTCTGCATTGCTGCTTGCTGCAGCCTCTGTTGTGCCTCGTGTTCTGTGCAGCTCTTGGTGTCCCACAGGGCACTCACTCTTTTCCAGTTCTGGCCTCAGCTGCTCACACACAGCACAGAAGAGCTCCCAAGGATGGTGGGAAGGCAGGCCCGGTGCTTTCCAAGGCTCTGTCCCCACATCAGCCTGATACAGCTGTCACCAGGGTCCTCTGGCTCACTCCCAGTCCCTCTGTCTTGAAAGCTGCTCAAGCACAACACTTTGTTGAAGCTGCTCTTTTAAATCAAAGTATTTGGGAGCTGTGACTGCTACCCTGTCTCTTAAGAAAACATTCTTGCAGTGGTTGGGATTGCAGTGCTATGGCACAGGAAAGAAAACTCTCTCACGTGTCCTTTGGTGTTTTCTTTATTTATTTGTTTTGTTGTCCCTTTTCTACCTCTGTAATTTTACTGGGGTAGCTCAAAACCTTGCCCTGGAAGGCTGCTCCCATCTTATTTCTGACTGGTTTGGGCATGGGGGTGTGGGTGGGGTGTTAAACAGGCCCATTTGTTGGGGTGGGGAGGCCAAGTATGCTTCTGTAAGCTTCTTTTCTGGTAATTCTCAGTAACATTAGTCTTTATTTAATGGAACAGAGACCTGAAAGCTTTTACTTGTAACAGTACAATAAAGAACACCTAAAAACTGTTGCTTCAAAAATGTATCCATTTTGGATTATGGGATTCATCAAATGACCTGCCAACAACATTGTACTGCCAACGATGTTGACCTCATTGCCTCTTCACAATTTACTCTCAGTAGCCAGGTGAAAGCCCTGCTAGCTCTCCTGGAACCAAATCCTGCTCACTGTATCCAGATAAAGGCTACAGAAATACAAAATCCTGGAGGAGGCTTCTCTGGGATACTGAGCTTCCTCAAGGACCATTAATAAGGCTGTAGGAAAAGCACATTATTCTTTGTCTGAAATGAAAAACAAACAAAAAGCCATTTTAGCTAGCCCCAAGCTCAATTTTTAAAATATTTTGAAAAAGAAAAAAAATTAATCAGGTTGAGATTATTTACAAAATTCGGGTTTTACTTATAAGTAGCTGCTGGTCGGGATGGCATTTTCCACAAAGAGTCCAGAAACTTAAAATTTATGCAGCCCATCTATTAATGAATAAAAAAATGCACTAGGGTTTTATTTATATGATAATACCATTTGATGCAGAAGGAGCAATAATTCACCACCTCCTTTTTAGACATTCACTGAAAGCAAAACAAGCAGTCCTTGGTAGACTGCAGCATTTAAGTCAGCCCTGAACCACAGCTTTGATTCTAAGTGTGAAGGTAAGGATTGAATGCTACTACTGAAAGTGGAATTTTATACTGGACTTTTCCTCCTGCCATGCTGCTTCACAACCCACACCTGGCTAAACCAGCAACGAGATCCCGGTGGGAAAGCTGGCTGTGATAGCATCCTTATCCATCCATGGCCCTCCTGTGCAGGGCCAGGGGCTGGACTTTGATGATCCCTGTGGCTCCCTTCCAGCTCAAGAGATTTTACAATTCCATGGTTCCTTGAATACCAAACTTCCTTCACTCACACAACTATTGCTGAAGAGTCATGACTAACAGGTAGTTCTGTAGGTTTAATCTGAAAAATTAATCTGCAGAGAAACAGAGTGTGTGGGAGGAATTCTAGAAATCTCTGGTTTCATCTTTGAGTACCCAGAAAAAAAGGAGGAAAACCCCCCAGAGTTAAAGGAAATGAGTTGTCCACCAAGCCAAGGTGCCACGTGGTTGACTGACTGTACAATTGGCAAGAGAGTTAGGAACAGCACATGCCATTTCAACAATTCTCAAGGCAAAGAGAACCATTCCACTTTCAGGTACATGTGGGAGAAAAGTGTATGAATAATGAATTTTCTATAATATATTTCCCATGCATTATTGAAAATATTACAAATACCCACATGCTTTTTCCATTACAGCATTGTGATGCACTTAACATATTCTGTTGATCTCATTAGTATAAAGAAATCATACTGGATGTGTTTTACAGCTTACAATTTTTTTTTTTGAAACTTGAGATGACACACAAATATTTTAGGAGATGATTCATTGCAATATAAATTCTTTATATCTTCATTCCAGCATTGGGAGGGAGGTTGTTTCTCTGAAGGAATGAAGTAAAAATAAAGAGCATTTGCTAAATCATATTTTCACAAATGCCTAAGTTTATTAGCACAGCTCGTAAGTTTTGTGACTCAACTTTTGTGGTGCACTGGAAAGCTCTATTGGTGTTCAGTAATACATGTTCTCATGCTAAGGCTCCTCCTTGCTACCCAGCTACAACCTGATGTAAAGTCACAAGGCAGTTTCACAAGTAAGACACACATTTTACCTCATATCAGCAAGTGACTCATTTCTCACAAGTTCAACCCACTGCTTCCCTTAAGAGCCAAGTCCCAGTGCTGGTGACATCTGATAGAATCAACTCCACTATGTTAGTGACAACAGAAATTTTGAGCAGGTTTAGGATTTTGTCTTCTTATTAAAAAAAAACCTGCTAAAGAAGTATTCTGAAGTGTAAGCGAGAACTAGCAAGTGGATTTTTTATTCATTTACAAATAAAACTGTATGAAACATGAATCAGCATATCAAATATTGGATTAATGCCTGATATAAGGATATTTAAAATAAGGCTAAATCTATAGGTATGTGAATTTAGCAACTACTTGCAGATCAGGTGAGCAGTGCCCTAGAATTAATTGTAAAGGTTTTGGGTACAGGCACCATTCACAAAACTCCTAAGAGGGGAGAAATATTTATGATAAATTCCTCACTGCAGAGTTTTTAAGTAATGAGAAGCATATTCACTCCATTAGAACTTGCCTTTATGCTGCAGAAGGCATTTAAAAACTGACAATAATGTGAACCTACTGTTGGAAAATGAGCGTGGATGTTGCATCAATGAGGTTTCACATAGCCCTAGGATCCCACTGATCTTGGCTTATTGAAGACACCTGATAATTTCTATTGAATCAGTAGGTTCACAAGTGTAGTTTGTGCTGAGCAATAAATGAGGAATGCAACTGAAATTCGTTATTGAACCCCATTAGATACAACACGTTGATTAGTATTATCTTTTTGTCACAAGGCTTATTGCTTGAGAAACCCGTCTCTTATGAAAACAATCATTCTTGCCTTTAATATGTCTAAAAATTCTCTTGACCTTGTGCCTCAGTGACCTCCTTTTACGGTTTTATTGAAAATTGAAATCACCCACGATCCATCAGTTCCTCAGTCTGGATTCTGGATCCAGGGAGGTCAGTGATGGAACCTCCACGCAAAATTAAGAATTAGATTCATAGGTTTCTTTTCCACTCAAGTATTTCAAAACTAAATAAACTTACCACTATAAACTGTATGGAAAATGAAATTTTAGTTTGCTGGAAAGAACTGAGAACTTCCTGGACCTGTTTATTACCATTAATATTTACCTTCTTGAACAAAGAAAGACAGTTATTGCTTTCATTGTGTCCTCTGCATTCAGCCTCCCTTGCTCCCTCTGTGCTTCATTTTAAAATGGAGCAAAATAATTGTTTAAATCCAGGAATTCCTGAAATCAGAGAAGGGACAATTGCAGGTCAGACCCCTTGGTCACATAACCTAAAACCTAACTCAGAGCTGAGCATCAACAAAATGTTCTGATTTATGACCTAAAGCAGGAAAATTAATCTTTTTTTTTTGTTCTTAGCAAACAAATACACTTTTCCTTTGCCACCAAATTGATCTTGGTGATTTGTCTGTAATGAGAAATATATTATAGATGTCTGTTATTATCAGGCTTCAGCTGTTCAGGTAAGTTTTTATTCAAATCACAATTGCATCACTTTAAATCATTTTCTCTTGATAAAATTCACAAACAAACAAAACCCCAAAACCGTCTCACAGTTGTAGTCTGTAAAAGATATTTGGAAAAAAGAAATTGAATGCATCTTTTGTTCTTAAATAGATCTTGTGTTCTTTTTCTGACCAAGTTTTAAGCAAGTACACTGTGGAGTACTACACAGGTGCAAAGAAAAGCAGTTGTTGTTGTAGAAGCCTGACAAGAGGGTGAAAAGATTTCAAGCAAGATTTTGCACCTTATTCTTCCTATTAAAATCAATCAAGAGCTGTAGAGGTAGAAAATGCAGGAACAGCATTGTAGAATATTGACAGTTTCTCTCTTAGGCATCAAAAAATGCCCTTTAATGGTTGCAATGATCTTATTCTTGAAACCTTAGAGCCAAACTTGTTCATTTGAGTCAGCCATATGTGCTAGCTGTCATAATTAATTCTTCTCCAAGCAGGATGCAGTAGATTGTTTAGGGATCAACCAGATTACTCAGGGATCAGCCATGTAGTGCCACAATTAACACTGTGCAGGAGTAAAGGACTGCAGCCCCCCAATATCTGCAGTTCCACGGGTGCTCCTCTCCATGTCAGGGGGGGTTTTGTAAATCTTACTGTGAAAAAATGGATGTCCCCTTCAATAGCTTTTTCTAATTTTAAGAATTTTTTCCTCACTTGTGAGGAAAGGCCATTGGCTGCCTCTGGACTGCTCTAAGGAGCTGTTTCAGGAGCATTTTCACCACAGTTCTACTTGAATGACAAGATCACTTCACGGAGTGAAAAAAAATTGCTGTTGTTACTAGGCTTATTTAGTCATGGGAAATTTCTCTGGGAATATTTTTTTCTCATTACTGTACACACAATTGGCAAAGTCTGTCTGTGCAAGACTTCCAGCTCAATTTTGAAAACCCAAGAGGTTTGAATAATTCAGATAATCTGCAGATAAACATGCTGGCTTTGTGGCACTTATCTGAGTTGCCAAGCCTTTGGAGGCCTTGTCATCAAATTCTCATTTACCAAAGAGTTAGAAGATTTGTTAATGTTATATAATTTATCACTCCACTGTGCTGGATGGTGCTCTAAGAGCTCGGTTTGCTTTTTATAAAATTGCACTGATTTTAAGCCACAGCAATTTCTAACCTGAATGGCTCTGAGTGAAGAATCAGGCCCTTAGTGTTTCATGGGAATAAAATATCAGTGCTGTGAGTCACAGCAGCAAACTGCTGAGCAGGGCACATCCAAACCTGCAGTTCTGCTGTTCCTCTTACTCTTTGTTTTAAGACCTCTTTCCTCTGCTAGAGCTCAGTCGTCAGAGTCTGCCTGCAGTTCAAGCAAAGATTTTCATTGCTTTGCTCATCTGAAAATAAAGGCAGGAGACTGACACAATCAGAATCACTTTTTTTTTTCTTTTCTTTTCTTTTTTTTTTTTTTGGGTCACATTTGGATATTCAGTCACAGCCAAATTTTAGAACTCTTTAGGCATGTGATTGTGGGACTAATTTGTGACTACAATTACTTTCCTTATGTGTGCCAGCTGGGTAAGTAAACATTAAAATGCCAATACAGGACACACAGCTATCTCTATAATCACAGTTTCTGCACTTCTAGAATATCTGAAAGTGCTGCCAACAAGAGGAAGAAGAACCAAACACATTTGAAACAATTTTACATTAAATTTTGAAAATACTGAAGTTTGTTATATGTCACAATTCCTATTTGAACCAGTGCTCAGTTTCTTACATCCCTAAAATTCTGAAGGCTGGTAGTTTGATTGGTTTAAAATAAAATTTTTGACATAGCCAATGAGCCAGCATAAATCCATTCCCTAACAGCTTTACAGAAAGTACATTATTTTGTGAGGCAGAGTAATTCAGAGCAGAATCATGGTATTTTTAAAAACTGCTTTAGTTGCAAGCCCAGTTATCTCATCCAGATCAACTGGATCTGCTCAGTTTTGCTGAGCAGCTTCCAGACAATTTTAAAGACTCTTGATTAAAGTCTTCACTAGCACAAAATTCCAGTCAAGGCTGTTCAGGTGACTAGAGGCCAGCCCTGCTCAGGTCCTCTGTTTCAGAAGAGAAAAGGGTAATGCAGAAGCTTTTGAAGACAGGAATCCTTAGGGAATTGGATACATTGGTTTTAAGAATCTGGAGTAGTACTGAGTATCTGACCAATTGTTTTTACTCAGATTTGCTGATAAAATTGCCCCCTCCATCCTGAGGTTTGGAGCTCGCTTTGCTAAAAACACTCAGTCTCCATTCACAAGGAGCTCTAAAAAACTTTTGCTTTTTCTGAATCAAACTTGGGTTTGCTATTCAGGGATACCAAACTGCTCCTCTGACCCAGACCTGTGGCTCTTCTTTCACGCTGCTTTCCTTGCATGGCAAGGGGTATATTTGGAGGAGGGAAATACACTGCAGAGAAGCAAATATGTGCAGATTTATACACCTGTACTTATATTTTATGCAAGAATGAGTTTCAGTTCTCTTACCACTGCCCTCAAGTGTCTCTGCATGGTGTGGTGAACAATGTGACTAATCTGCATCAGGCCATGCCTTGCCATCAAGGTTTCTTTCAGAGACACCTGGAAAGATTTGAGTCAAGGGAAGGCATAAACTACCCAGGCTATCCAGCTGGAGCCCTGGCTCTGTAACTTTTGCTGTAACACTGGCTGACTGCACAAGTGTTCCACCAACCAGCTGCTCACCCTTTCCCTCCCACACTGCACTCAGCCCCGGAGCTTTATGGAAAGGTCACATCTTTCTTCCTCCACTTGCCTGTATTTTGCAGGCCCGTGCTCCATCTCTCTGTTTGGAACTTCCTTCCTTTTCTTCCCCATGCTTCTGCCTCTCCTCCCAACTGTTGGGAGTTAACCTCAATGCCTGTCACACATTAGCATTTGTTGTATTAACCAAAGTACTTTGATTCTGTAGGGTGCAAAAGCACAGAACTGAGGGTTAGCTACTAACATGGTGTGTGGAACAGCACTTCAGCTCCAGTGAAACTAAAAATGTTAAGGCTAGAATTTATCATGTCTTGCTCCGCACATTCTTTGTCTTTCCTTGCTTTGCCTTCACCTTCTCTTCAGCTTTTTTGTTGTTGAACATCTTTGGTAATATTCCCCTGACCTAGAGGCCTAAACCTCACAAACTTCCTAAACTGAAGCAGACATCTTCCAAGCAACTTCAGGTTCTCCAAAATAATCCCCTGCATCAGAAACAATCCTTTTTAGTTACCCGTTTTTCCCCAAGGGCTCTGCTTTAATCATACATATGATTCCCTATTACATCAGCATGTATTTCCTTCCCTGGAAGGGCCAACAGCTGGAGGAAGTCTGAGCTGAAGCTCCTACTCATTCTAAAATATTAGTCCTTTAACTAACTTTGGGAATCTCTGATTCAGGGACCCAGCACCTTCTCTCATACTAGGTTGCTTCCCTACCATTAGAAGTCTTTCTTTCTTGTGATTTGAGGCTTAAGTGTGTTTGGAATTCCCTAACAAGTGTCTTTTACTGCCAGAATCATGGCAGCAAGTGAAAGTGGAAAAAGGATTTTCAGACTTAGAGTGGTTTAGATTCTTGTCTCCTGTTTATCAGTGTGGGTGCTCCTACTGCACTGAAAGGCAAGGAAAGGTTTGATGCTGTGAGATGGGACTGGGCACTTCCACACTCCAGAAAACCAACCCCTGTAAGCTCAGACTTTCCTCTGTTTCACCAGATGTGGCTGAGGTTTGTGATTTGCTGTGCTCAGTCTGTGTTCAATACCATTCACAGGAAGTTTTAGGACACAATTTCTGTGAGCAGTGGTGGTAGCAGCAGTGCTGAAATGGAGTCTGAAGCAGCACAGTGCAGGTTAGGCAGGTCCCACAGCTGGGCAGAAACAAAACTTTGCTGTGCCAAATACAAACCAGTATTTTCTCAGGCAGATGAATATGGGCTAATAGCTGTCTAAAACTTAACATGAATCAAGGTTGGGGTGTCATTATTAAGCAGAATGTTATGAACAGAATAACAAATCCTGTCCTGAAACTGTAAGGCAGATTGATGGATTCTTTTTTTTTTAAATGTTATTTTTATTTCACAGGGAAAATTTAGCAGGTGCCAAAAGCTGATCACAACTCCTTAATGTAATGCATTCCTACACGTGCCTTCCTTGAAGTCTCTGGTTTTTGTATCCTTGAGATGTTTCTTCAATACCCTCCTCTCCTAAACTCTTTGTCCTGTTTGACTTGTGCCAGGATTATCTTCCTGTTCCCCCCCACCACCACGTTGTCTCTTGATTATAAAAAAGAGAAGAAAGTTTTAAATATCTGCCAATCCATTTGTATTTTGTGGTGCTGAGTTTGCTGTTTGTCACGTGTACAGTTTCTTTACTGACTCCCAGAAAACCACGAGTGGAGTTTCCAGCTAAATGAGAGTAATTTATTGTGTTTGGTGGATAGGTATCATCCTTTGAGTTTTTGTTGACATCAGGCTCCTCACAGACTGGAGCTGCTGCTAAAACAGTTAAATGTATGTTCACGTCACCTTAGTGAATGAGGGCTTGTCCTGCAAAAAAGCAAACATAGGTTTTGTAAATAAATGTAACTGAAGAACAGGTTCTTATTTTTCTTATGCTTTTGCAAGCAGAATAAATGAACTTGTATAGAGCAAATTCAGGAGTTGTTTTTGCTCATCCAAACAGAACAGGCAGAGCAGAGGAACAAAGCACCTCTCAGGAGGATCCGTGTAGCTCTCTCCACTCTTGTACAGAGTGGCAGAACCAGGACCAGTCACGTTACCTACTGAGCTATAGTAGAATGACTCTGACACTATTTACACAGGTTATTTAGTTTCCACTCCTACAGGGGCAAATTTTTTGTCTGGTCCAGAAATTTGAAATACCATCCCATATTCCTAAAACTGCATCAAAGCTTCCACTGGGTGGCATTTCCAGCCATTTCAGTTTAAAAACACCTGATCTGACCAGTTCTCCTGTCTTTTCTGGAGCAGCTGCTCACAAACCAGATAAACCCACAATTAAAACACAGAGCCCTGCACACACACCCCTCCCCAGACAAGGGATAAAGCAATAAATGATGCATCAAGAGATATCAGTCACGCTGCTGAATGTGCTGCTGGATGATGTACTGGATGTGCTGCATACAACAGGCACAGTTTGCAAATTTGTCTGGAACAGAATATAAGAGATGGATCTGGGGAAATGGCATTAGAGGCACCTCTTCTCAATCTGACACAATTGTCCTGTGGAGGCAAAATGGTTACAGATTACAGTGTTATAGGAGAAATTAAAAGAAAACAGTTCCTGGTTTTTTTTCTCTAGTTAAATTCTGGGATTTCTCCTGTTGTAGAAAGTGCATGGGGTAACTAGATTGTTTTCTAGCAGCTCCTTAGAAACACTTTGTTGAGTGGTTTTTTTTACTTTAATCAGTTCTTTTTGAACTTTTTCCAAACATTTGTTTATGTTAAGCCACTGTTTTTCAAGAAAAAGCAGTTAAAAAAAAACTTTTTCAAAAAAAAAAATATTTTTTAAATTAGTGCAGTCCTATACTGTGAAATTTTTAAGCATTGAATTGTATTAGCAGAGATAAACACAACAAAAACATACTGAAATATTTTCACTAAAGATAGGAATTTCAGGAGTGTTTTTTAGTATCAGATCCTTATTTACACACCTAAGCAGAAGCAAATCCTTTCTGACAGCCTGCTGCAATTACAGATGCAGTGTAATTGAAGAGCTCCTCTCGTGGAACTCGCTCGGAAAGGTGTTGATAGCCCGTGTGACAGGGAGTGCTGCCTCCAAAGAGGCTCTAACACAGCTCCAGAGTTATGTTCCCACTGTCAGAGGGGACACTGAAACATGGCCATTAGCTCCATGCCATGGAGGGAAATAAATGATGATCCAGGCACGGCCTTGTACATCAAATGAAGTTGCAAAGCAGGGTGCTGGAGTCAGGAGTGTGGGTCTCTTCTTGCCCATCTCTGCTGCTGCTCTCCCGCCCGTGACTGAAGCAGATTCATGACCATGATGGGAAATTAATGCTGACTGATGACAGGCAGCCTACAAATCTCTGCCTCCCTCGCCTCTCTCCACCCGTGAAAAATACCACTGTGTTCCCATCACTTCAGCCTCCTGCTCATTGACTCCTAAATGCCTCAGTGTAATCTTCAAAAAGTTAATCTCCTATAAGTGAGGAGATATCTTTATTTGAAAACTTGGTCCTCTAAAAATTTTAGTTGTGCAACTTCAGAGCCTATTTTTCACACATGTTTAATGTACCTACCCAAAATCAATTCTGTCTCAGAAAAATAGTCTAATTACATTTTACTGCCACAACTGAATTTATTGCTTTCACAGATAGCATCATTCACACAGAGCATGTACTTAAATATAATAATATCTTCTGGAATAATTGTTATGATATTTATGGTAAAATACAGGTGACCAGTCTGTAACTGAAGGAGGTTTTTGAAGCTCATTCTGCATCTTGATCCACCCCAGCCTTTTATGTCTGCTGTAATAATGGCAAAAATGACATAGTGATGCATCTATTTATCCATCAGTCATGTTCTTTTTCCATGTACCACAGTGTGTTTTCTGACAGCAGTATAGATGATTTCCAGTGTTTTGTCAGCCTCAAACAATGACACAGAACTGCATTTCAAATATAAAAGCCGTAAGACTTCTAAACATGACCAAGCTTTGGAATAGGTGTGAAGATTGTTCTTCACTATCAGTTTATGGTTTACAATCCAGATATTTCTACTCTTGGCATTAACTATTTTTCCTGTGCCTTAAAAGTGATTCTTTAAAATAAAGAACAGAGTTCAAGTGTGCCTAAGAAGCCAGATTAGCATGAAGGATGATGCCTCTCCCCAGAAGAGCAGACCAGTGCTGACCAATAAAGGCAGACACAAAAAGCTACTGATTCATGGAAAATGACTTTATCACCAATTAAAGTGGCAAAGTAGGTATGTTATTTATTTGGTCGGCCGAGCGAGACGCAAGTGGGATGGTTCCACAAAGACTCGCGCAACTTCCTCNTGCATCCTCCCTTACATCTTTGGCAAATGCAAGAGTATCGAGCAGGCCATATGCATTGTCTAATAAACAGCTGCAAAATTTGGCAATATTCATGATCGGCAATTAACTCTTAAAACCTTAAAACCTTAAAACCCCTTGTTTCACTACAGTATTTGTCTGGTTTTCAAACTGGTTCAGTCCTTTGTGTGTCCTTTCTGTTCCTACACAGCAAGCACGTGACAGGGCCTGATGTGCAGAAATAGGACTGAAGGTGTCTGCGGCTGTGCTGGGAGTCCATGTGGTGCCACTCCTGATGTTTCTCAGGAAGCCAAGGGGACGCAGTGCCAAAGCTGTCTTCCACAGCCCTCTGCTTCACCCTGCCAAAACCAGCCCAAAGAGTGTCCCAGCCAGCACAGGTGGATCCCATCGGGCTGTCTCCCCAGCTTCCAGGGATTTGCAAGAGATTTGCAAGCTTTGCAGTCTGGATCCAAAATATCTTTTGTTTTACGATGCAGGATTAATCTGTGTCAACACAGTGGCATCAGGGACAGCCAGGGACAATGACAAGGGCCACCTAAGTCACTTCCTCTCAGTGAAAACCCTCTGGAGCTTTGCAGGCTACTTCTGGACTTGCAGAATAATTGCTACATTCAGACAAGACCATGTCCCTTCTTCACAGCTTCATTTTTCCCACTTTGGGAACCCTCAGCTGTATCCCTCAGCAGATGGTTCCTTGGAAAACCTGTCCTGCCTAACCCGTGCTGTGGATGGAGGCAGAAGCAGGGAATCCTTGACATTGTTAAATATTCCAGAATTGTGCTAAACATGACAGAACTGTGCAGCCTGGACAAAGACAGGCTCTCATAAGCTGTATAGGGAGGGTTCAAGGATTGATGCCTGTGGGTAAAATCAGCCTTCTATGAAGTGAAGCTTCCCTTCTCATTCGCTGGGATGTGGCAAATGACCCTGTTGACACTTCCAGTCTCTTTCAATACAAATTAGAACATGTTAGCCTAAACTGAAAGCATCTCTTTAAGCCACTTCAACACAATCTGTAAGAATGTGCATGTCTGTGCCCTTTCTTGCTGTTCATGAAGCTTCAACTGTAAATATTACTGATACTGACACATATGTTCTGCAGCTTGTAGGCATCTCCATCCCTCCTCCCCTTTTGGGTTACTGCACTTGAATTCCTTTCATAACTGGTCCTTGAACCTCATTTATGTGTTTAATGAGGGATATTGGTTCCCAGTGATATCCTCCCTTCTTTGCATATCAGTGAAACAGAGGGAAATACCTAACTTTTTCCTCCTTGGATTCTCCCAGAGAGAAAATCCTTGTGGAAAAGGAGAAGTGCTAATGTGTTAGCTCTTTCACATTAGCCATGGCTAATGAACTAATAACCAGGCAAAGCAAGCCCTCTTATGGAAAATACACTTATGAATATAGATCAGAAATATTTGGATATCCTTCACATGGGATTACTGTGTTACTGTCAACAGGAACAAAGGGGGTTTATATCTACTTCAGCATAGAGTCACAGATAAAATCACTTAGCTTGGAAAAGGCCCTCAAGACCATTGAGTCCAGCTGTAAAGCTGCCACTGCCAAGTCCAGCACTAAGTCATGCCCCTGAGCACCACATCTACAAAATCAGGTACACGACAGGAGAGTGGACAGGGCCGTCAGGGAAAGGGGAGGAAAGGCCGCAGCAGTCCCTGCTCTCCACACTGACCCCCTGCCCCCAAACACCCCAGTAAACGCTCCTGGCATGAGACAGTGTCCCTCTACCACTGAATTTCTGCCTCTCTAGATAGAGTGCAGCTGTTTTAAAAACCCCAAACTAACAGATTTTGTGAGAAGCAGAGAGTGCCCTCCAGGCTCCTGCCAGTGCATTATCAAGTGACTCATCACCCAATACAAAGAAAGAAAATATGAAAGATGCATTAAAACAACTAATATTTCCTTTAGGGGAGGAAGAGGCATAGGAATTCCATCACTGCTCTTTTTATTCCTACTGAAAGACCTCATAACTTGTAATAAGTTGGCTCGTGCACCCCAGGCAGTTTATGGGAAAGGAAGTCAGAGCTTTCAGTTTTCCTGTGGGAATATACAGCCTCCCCCTGCTCAAGAACTCAGAGAGTGACCTTGAGATGTGAACCTGAACCTCCTGTGAAGCCCTATATTCCAGAGCCCCCGTGCCTCTGTTTCACTTCTCTCCATCCTGGCCTCTCCCTCTCAGGAGCAGGACGAGTACCTGTATTATTCCTGCACGCTTTAATGAACTCGTTACAGAAGGGAAATAGAATGGCTCCTGTAGCACTCATGTAAAGAACAATAATAGGAACAAACATCACAGCAGATGTTGCTTCTCTTCCCAGCAATATTCAGCTCCAAACAATCTTCTTTCTCATTAATGAAGAAAAATACAAATGCAGAATCTGTCAGCAGAGAGGAAGAAACAAAGGAGTGCTGATAGTGAATCAGTTTGTTCTGAAAGGGCGTTTCTACGGTGAGTGCCAGGGGGATTTACACTTCTCAATTTTTGTGTCACAGTTCACCTTCTTTGCTAAAATATATTCATGTATGGTGGGTGTGGCTGCGAGGTACCTGGCTCTGAGCACAAGTTTTTCTCATCTGCCACATAGGAAGTCACACTTAGATTTGCAGAATGAATCGTATAACAGCTTCTTGACTAGGAAGGAGATTCAATAGTCACAAAGAAAAACCACAGCTGTCTGGGCAAAAAAAAATCTTAATGTCTTCTGAATGTTTGCCTCTGCTCACTTGCTCTTCTTGTGGTTTGGTTCTATTTTTAATCTTCTTTATGACAAGACAGCATTATTGAATGCTGATGAGACAAAACATAGCTCACTGCCAGGCAACACACTTTTCAGTCATTTTATGGGAGCCCTCACTGTGTGACCTACCATGTTTTGGATACTGCTCCAGGCAGCTTAGGCTGATGGATTGCATTCCGCTGCTATTTGGGGTGTAGGGGGACAAGGTGAGAGAAGATTGGTAGCTGAGAACCCCTGACATGATCATGTTTTTAAACTTTTGCTGTCGAAGTTTTCCTCTGGCAGTAGATCTTATTTTTCAGTATGTAAATAACTTCTGTAAAATATCAGGTAAATGTCCTCCACCTAAGGAGCTCTCACTGATGAAGCTGCTGTGATTCAAGCCCCAAGAGCTTCCCACAGTGGCTGGATCACTGCAGGGGTGTAACAGGCACATTCCAGGTTACCTCCAGGAGAATCTGGGCCGTGCTTTTACCTGCAGTGTTGCGAGCACAGAAATCCTGTGAACCCAAGCTCCCTCTGACTGGAACAACATCTATGAGCAGAGTAGCAGCCTGAAAATTAGGTCACTTAGATGGGTCCCTGAATGGATTTAGGTGAGCACAGTAGCCTTAACAGTTAATAACATTACTGAGGGGTGAATGGAGCTACTTGGAATATCTATACAAACCGTTCCTCCTGAGAGGGGTGCCTGAAATAGAACCGAGTGTCTCCCAAAGCCACAAGCCCCATAAAATAACTCTCCTGTTTCTGCATGACTCTGCCCTAAGCCTACATGTTTCAAAGGAGGAATTAAAATGACTGTGGTGCACAAAGCTTTCCTCAGCAACGCTGCTCATCCCACATGCAATTATTTATTTATGTAGGCATGGTTTCCCCAGAATACCTCCCTCAGAACATTTGAGTTATCAGTTCTGCAAATCAATAGAACACATCTGGTAAGTAAAATTTGGATGGTCTCATGCTGTGATAGCTTTTGTAATACTTCCTGCATTCATTATTCATGTTTCTTTATGGAATTAATAATTTAAAATTATCTCTGATAATTTTAACAGTCCCCAGTCTGTTACGTTTTTTTTTTTTTTTAATATATATATATAATTATTATCTTATTTGGGTATAACTTTGTGTTCTGGGACCAATATCTTTCATATGTTTTCAAAGCTTCCGGGATTAATCAAGATACAGTAAAGTTCAGGGAAAATGGATATATAAGTGTTACTTAATATAAAGAAATTCTAAGTTGTGTGTGGATCTCATTTACCTTTTTTTTCTTTCTTTGAAGCCTTCTACTTTTTCTGTATCAGTAACTCACTTCTCATATTCACTTTACAGATATAAGGGGTCTATCACTTCTGGGACCTGAATAAAGATGAGCTTGAGAATTCTACTGTTTGAATCAAATAATGAATATCCAACAGATCCTGGAGCTGAAGGCAGTGGCAGTCCAAGCAGGAAAGGGTTGGATTTTCACTGCCAGTATCAGCCTATAGCTGGAAAGACAGAAAGTTCATTCTTAGGTGAGTTCAACCACAAAATCAATGGTACCAGTGACTTTAAAAGAAAATATTTTGTCTATCATATATTAAATCCTTTGAACCCCGAGGTAAAAAAGGCAGTTATTGTGTACAAATGTTTATTAGAACCTTCTCAGAACACTTGTTCCAGAGCAATGTTTTGTTCCCAAGTCTCCAGGTAGCAGAGGCCACAAGGAAGGAAGGTATCACTGTGCAATAAACGTACAAGTTAACATAATTTGAGTGAGAAACAGTTTTGCCAATAACCTTAGTGATATTAGGTTTTCATTCCTCTGATTTCTTATATTTCTTTTATCTACACATTTTCTTCCATGGTAAAAACTTGCAGAGCAAACACGCTGCATTTTATAGTGACATGTAGAACTGCATCCATATTCCCTAGTGAGAGAAATATTTTTATCAGGAATAACTTATTTTATTTCGTGTGCTTTTTATACTTCACATTTTTCAGTTGTGCTGCTTTTTGTACAATTTGTATACATGTATCTACCTAAGATTGCATTGTACCAGGCAGCAGGAAATATTTAGATTTAAGAATAAGAAAATCTGTAATTGTTAAATGCACTAATATTTTAAACATATCCTTTATATAAAGACTGGGTGAAGAATAGATCTGAGTTGCAAAGTTGATGCCAGCTAGAATCAGTGATGGGGGAGAAGAACTGCTGAGAGTAAAAATATGCAGGATTGGAGGAAAGATAGATCTGGGTAATCCCAAAGTTTGCAGTTTGGGAGGCAGACTTTCTGTCTGCAAAAGGAAGAATACTAATTTTGTTAAAGTCTGTGTATCAAAGAGCATCCCTGAGAAACACTGGAAATAAATTTTATTCCACTTTTGAAGCTCATACTGAGGAGAATTTTCCTATTTTAGGCAGTAACATTCCTACTAAAGCAACTGAAGCCTTCTGAGGAAAAAGAAGTCCTCCAGCTTTCTGAGCAGGAACTTTTTGTAGGCAATTGTTCACTGTTCTATAAAACTCAGCTTGGCTGAGGATTCTTGTCAGAGTAATGCTGCTAGAAAACCTCCAGTGAATTTGGAATAGGAAACGTCAATACGAAAGATTTTTTTTTAAGTGAGCTCGAGTTTAGAAGATACTTCACACTAGAAATGCCTTCTTTTGGACAATACAGTTCTCCATCATTTTGTGCACCTGCTCCAGGAAGAACTGGCGAACATTGGGAGAGACTGAAAGGAATAAGTAAGTTTGTGTAAAAACAGCTTTTATAAAATTCCAGGCGTAAGAGAAACTGTTGCAATCCTTTATTCTTGACTCCAGCGTTGTACAGGGCATAGGTTTCCCTAGAATTAATTGTTGCTTTGAGCCCAATAACTGCTGAGTAATTAGAGCTTTTCTCTTAGACTGTGTTTTAATTATTTGTGCTGTCCTTCTTTGAAGTGTGTCCGACCCTTCCATGTCCTTCTGCAGACACAAGAAACAGGCACAATATTCACAAATGGGTTTTTAATTTGCCAGGACTGAGAAAATATGATCTTTTTCTTCCACTCTGATGCTGTCCTGGCTGTTGTGTCCAGGGATCACGTAAATCTACTTGGTGTTCACTATTTTGCTACAAACTCACATTCTCACAATCATCAGGATCTCCATGTTCTCAACAGGATCCTTGTTTCCTAGGACAGATGTTTCCTCTCCTGTAAGCATGACCTCTATTCTTTGTCACAGACCTGCAATTTTATGTTTGAAATACTTCATCTTGCATGCTTAACAAAAGGTCCAATGCTTTATTTCAGGGACCTCTCTTCATTACTTTCATTGCAATGGTCTTTGTATCAGTTATTATCTCTCCAGATATGCAGGTTACCTTAATAGGTACTATCTAAAATAGGTACTATCTGGGTGTGTGAGTGGCTGGTTAGATCCACATTGTCTCTGTTGCATGGAAATATTTATGACATTTTGTATTTTCCAGCTGGTGCCCAGATACTGTAAGACTCAAGATTTTGCCTTCTATTTGATTTCAACACATAAAATCAGGCTACAGAGTGAACATGGCTGATCATATACCTGTTATTACTCCTCAGCATTGGACAGAAACCCCAAAGTAAGACATCTTTCATGCCACCTTTAAAAAATCACCTGGCTCAGTGAAAAAACTCCTCATCTCTCACTCTGGTTTTCGTCAAGTAGAGGATAGTTGCTATAATAACACCACAAGTTTGCTCAGTCTGGATCCACCCCGTGTAAGGGATTAGTCCTATCAAACTGTGCTGTTTTATGCATTTTGACAGACAATACCCACCTAATTTAAACACAATGTTTGAATAAATAAGCACAAAACGTTGTCCTGCATTCTTGTTAGTTGAATTTTAAGCTGAGAGGCTACTTTATTATCTCACCATTGGATCTGTCAAGTTACCAGATATATGCATTCTACAATGATAAATGTATGAGCAGGAGGTTATTTTGACCCTTACCATCTTTTCAGAGACATCAGTTTAACACCATCATGCATAAAGAGCTTTAGAGGTGCTACACTGCATATATAGCAAGGGGCTTTATACGTGTTTGGTATAAATCATGTTTCTTCTGTCCATTTATGCTGTTTGTAATTAAGGACCTCATTAATGTCATAGCATATGTTGTTTAGGATGCATAATCAGGAGTACTGAAATGTGTTAGAATCCAATTTAAGGCTCAGGGCTTCAAGCCTGAGGAATTTTCACCAACATTAATGGGAGTCACACATGTGAAAGCATTCACTGAGTTACAAAATCCATATTCCTTCCTCAATGTTATCAGTAATTTTTAAGAACTGTCTCTAATTTCTATCAAACCTGGCCACAATGCACTAAGCATAATCCCTCAGCACAATGCAATAATTGTAGATAAAGTCTTTCTGAAAACAACATGCTAATAAATCCTTTAAAGATTGCAAACCTTCCAAATATGTCACTTACAGTGTTATAACCCAGCTGGTCCAAAGCTTTCCCTTGAAAGTGCTTTTAGTCAGTTTGGGGTTGGTTTGCATTTCCAGAGAAACCAAATTAATCACAGAAACTGGTTATTCCTTTGGACAGTGTCAATACCTTATGAAAAATGGAACCATGTATTTCAGTCAGAGAACAAAATCTACAGTGATTTGAAGTGGCAGTAAGGAGGATCATGGAAATATTCTGTAGGGGTTTGATTTTCTGACTGTCTGCCCTGAGCTGGACCATGCTGCCACAGCTGGAGAAGGCAGTGGGTTTAGCAGTGTTCTTGAAACTTTTTCTAAAACTAAATGGGATTGTTTGAATTGATGGTTGGTTCTAAAACTTTACGTGGAGAGCCACAATTCTCTATAGGGTACACCCCAGACTTATTTATGAATGGCTGTGTAAGAGCAACCAGTTTCCTTTACGAACCCTCCTGCTCTGGATCCCCTGGCTCAGCTGTGGTCCAGATGATGCTCCTGGCTCTTTGGTAACTCAAACTGCTGCCAGAGGAGTGCAGCTGGAAACTGGAATCCTCAGAGGGAGCTAAAAACCAGCATTCGTGGAAGGGACTCTTCCAGACACAGACGGATGTGAGAGGGAACACAGGTCTCTCTCTCGTAAAGAGTTAATTTAATTTGTTTTGTAAGAAACGTGAGAGGCATAGGCTGGGAAGGTGATTCCATACAGCTCAGGAAGCTTTGTGGATGTGATTTATACAAACATTTAAATTAAGAATAGTGAAGGTCATAAGCATTGTATTTGCTTTATATATATGTCATATTTGGTCTCTCAGACTCTGACATGAGATCTTAACCTTGGACTAAATCAAGGTCTGAGTATGGCTAAAAACTGGTATAAACTGGAGAAGCCTCAAGGTCTACTTTTTATTTGGGGATTGCCAAAATTTAGAGGTCCTATGCTTCCTAGGAGTAATTTACCCCCTAAGGTGCACCTCTGGAGTCAGAGTGGCTGGAGAGGAGCTGAAGAGTAGCCTATTACATCTTTATTTTATCTGTCCCACACACTGTTAGGTGTATCAGGTTATATTATTTAAAATTATTTGCCTTTGACAATACTGCATTCTGAAAGTATATTTATAGAAATGTTATTAAAGAAGCGAATCTTTCACTGCTCAAAGTATTCTGTGATGCTATTTCCCCCTAACAATATCAGAGTGGAGTGTTGGAACAGACAGCTTTATAATAAGTTAGAATGTAATTGATAATGCAGACTTGCTTGATAGTGAAAAATGAGACTGTCACCAGCCTCGTGGAAAATCATTTTGGTAGAACAACCTTGCAACTGAAAGCAAAGAAATAACCCAAACCAGACAACTGGTGTCTATTGAAATTAGTTCACACACTGCTTTCACATTCCATGCTGGTTTAACACTTAGTTCTTGATTAGACCATCTTTGATCTCATTTGTCATTATCAAATCACTGGACATACTAATGTTTCTCTGAAAGACCAATAGTCTGAAATAATAAATAAACCAGACACTTTTCAGGACAGATTTCAGCCCATCTTCCTTGTTTTTAATAATACTTTATTCTGTATCTGCTCCTGTTGTTCTTTTTTGTGCATCTCTGCTCACTTGCACTCTGAAGGGTTTAGAATAAATATTTTAGTCTATTTTTATTCATTAATAAAGAATTAATTCAGTGAGAAAGATGTTATAACCACCTTCAAACACATGAGGGTTACTAAAAGTCCAGAGGAGAGACATTACTTGCAGTATTATATATTGGCTTTATACTCTGAATAATGGTAGAAATTAAAAGGAATTACATTGAAGGTGAAGGGACACAACACATGTGGCAAAGTAACCTAAAACAGGAAATATATTCCAAACTGGCCAAAGCAAGTCCCCTGATATGAATGCTTCTGCAGCATCAAAGTTAATGTTTTAGTCATCTACATCCATTTTAAGATGGGCCTGAAAAACCAATGAGGAATAAGTGTGCTCCAGAGGAGCTTCTGCATTAGTGGGACCCTTCTATGCTCCTTTTGAAATGGACCTGAGAACCAGATGAAGAATAAATATGCTCTAGAGAAATTCCTGCATTAGCAGACCTAAGTGGAGAACTAAGCCTATTCCACCTCTAATTTCTGTGAGTCTTTGATAGATATGTAATTAAGCTGTGGATGCTTAAAGGGCTTTCTGATGAAATAAGATACAGCATGACCATTAGTAAGCCAGCCTCTCATAGGCTGGAGATTATTTTATAAGGACAAAAAGAAGACCCAGTCCTGAAAGAATATTCCTCTTTCTCTTTGAAATAAACTTCGCAATTTTTAAGTGATATCCAAGACATCAGTTCAAGAGATGTCCTTCCTTAGGATATCTCATGGATAAAGACTGGAACCTAGTAAAAAATTAGCACCACACAGATTACAATTCCATTTTTGTCAGCCCTTAAAATTCAACTTTTCCCAAGAGCAAGCAGCAGTAGCCAGAATTACAGTCCAAGATCATAGCTTCCTGTGGGCAATGTTTTTAAATATCAGCATCTTTGACTAAACATAGTTCCTGGGGAGGTGCCTGACCAGGTCTTCCATTGCAGTTGGTCTCACAAAATCGTCTGCCCATTTTCCAAATTCCTAGGAGTTTAAGGGTAGCTCAGCATTGTTCCCTCCCTGAACCCCAAGCACAGCACTGCACCAGCTCCTGAGAGGAAATGAGCTCCACCCCAGCTGAAACCAGGACACTCCTCCAAAGCAGATTGCAGCCAGTGAAGAAACACCACCAAAATCAAAATAAATATGCATGTGTAACATTTTCCTTTATTTCTTTTCCATGCATTCCGTTCAGGCCTGGCATTCTGGCTGTGATGACACCCTGAGTTGAGCAAATGTCATCCAACACATCAGGTTCACCCTGATAAACCTTCGTGGTGCATGTTTAATAATTCCTCAGTAAGAACTGTTGCTGACATTCAGTGTGCTGCTTGACACGCTGACTGAAAACTCATTTAACTTTAAAATGGAGCTAAATACCTAAATATTGACTGCAAAAAAGACAAAGGAGAAACACTCTCTTACTGATTTTACACCAGCTTCATCTGATTTAAAAAGAGTAAATTTTGTAGGATTTAGTCAGTCAAGCAGACAAGTATTATTTGCTGCATAAGGAGCTTTGACAGAATGAAGATGTGAACTTTGTAAAGCTGCTAAGCACAGAGTGGCAACTTTTCATAGTGTTTTTATTAACAATGAATGATTTTGAAGCACTCATGACCTGGAACAGCACTGTAATCCTACTATAGTCTTTGCTGCTGCGTGCCACTGAAAATAGGCAAATAAAGTCCTGTCTGGCTTTCTGTTCAAATGTGTGATTATCCTTTAACAAAGTTTTTGGCTGGCTTGGCAAAGAATGGGGTGATGGTGAGACAGAGTGGCTGAGCTGATTTTATTTAAGTGCATTTGCTGGGAAGTTGGTGCCAACTGAGAACATGAAATACCAAATCTGGGCTTGGAGCTCGGATATCTGGCTCAGAACAGACCCTCTTGCTCTGCTGCTGGCTCCTACAGCCTTGGAGCAGCTTTCTGGGTCAGATTTTTGAAGTGTTTTTAAGAGGTATCAGTGGTATTTTGAAATATATGTTGGTCACACAAAACTTTTCTGCACCAGTGGTTTTATACAACAACCACCTTCTCATATCCCAAGAGTTCTCAAACTACCATAAACGGAGAGTGGAAGCAGGAGAGGGAGCTCATCACCTGTTTATTGAAGATGTTCCACTCTATGAAAAAGCACAACAAGAAATAAGACAGAAGAGGGGGGGACAAAAAGGGCAGAGAATGCTCTTTAGCTCAACAGGTTAGGTTTTATCCATTAAAACCCCCCATTTTCCTGGTCACTGCCATAGGAGCCAATTCTGTGTACTTTGTGTTGAACGACTGTTGAATAACATCTCAAAAATATTGTTATTCCCAAGACAGAAAAGCTGATTTTTGAATGCTTTTGCTGTTTAATAATCTCTATTCAAATTATATATTTGGTTCCTCCTCTGAGAAATTTTTCATTCCAGTCAGATTGAGATAAACTAGGCTTCAGGGAGTTATGGTCATGGGAGAAGCAATGCTTTGTCTACATATTGAAGAATATAGAGTGTTTCTCTCTTCCCAAGCCTCCTTATGGCAGGATGTAAAATTGAAAATTAACAACAAACCATTCATTTGGAATGAGTGGTCCTCCAGGGGTAAAATGTTTATAAATTATATTATAACACAGGGATATTTTGGTTTATTTGCTGCAGTTGTGAAAAAATGCTCTTTACCTGTCGGTTATTTAAAAAAAATACTTTGCATTGAACTGGTGAATTATAGAATTTTTTTTAGATTTAATCACCCCAGATGAGGACTCTCAACTGCCTTCTATTCACAAAATCAATAATTTATGTCATCCAACACATTTGGAGCTGATGTTTTGCTACTCAGTCTTTGTAGCATCAAAGACTGGAACGCTTTTATTAGTATTTTTAGCCCTCCCCTCCAATTATTTATATAAAAAGCCATCTTTTTTGTCTGCACATACTCCTCAAGTGCTCTGACTCTCATTGCAGTTGAAGAAAGCCTACTTAGCAGCTCTTAAAGCATTTGTTTTCTTCACTTCTCTCAACTATTCCTTTTAATTTTGCATTTTAAGTGTTTAATTATCTCTGGTAGAATTACCACTTCTGTCACAACTTTCACATACTGACAGCTCACATATCTTGGATAGTGTCTGGATGTATTCCTTGCTTTTATATATATATATATTTTTTTTTTCCAGTGGTGTTTTTTCAATTTGAAAGAGAGAAAACATTCTTTTTAAATTACTTAATCCCATTCTAACATTCCAATAAATAAATGTTGCTCCCACTAAGGAAATTCTGACAAGATCTAGGGAGTTTAGGCTTCCCCTAAAGTATAGCAATGTTTCAGGTAGATTAAACCTTGACAAAAAGTTAAATCAAATTATATTCTCTATGCTCAATTTTCTTTGGGGAACCAGAACTCACTGAAGTGTAAAAGTCTAATTAATTATGTAGTATGCTAATAATTTTTAAATTAAGAACACCTGTGATTTAACTCTAACATGCCATGAATATGTTTGCAATTGACTATGACAAGAAGATTAAGAGAGCTGAAAATAGTTTTTAAAAATTCATGCAGTAGGGGTGGACAGAAAATCCCAAGCCTGACTCAGGCAAAAGGGACATCTCTGATAACACTGGGGGACAGGGAAGGAGCAAACACGTTTATTTGACTGTTTTCCCAGGTACAAGCTCCCAGCTTCTGGACAAATACTCTTTAAAGCCATTCTGAGGCAAAAATTGCATCATGATCATCATATCAATAGCAATATTGAAAGATGTGATTAAATGCCACTTGTACATCTATTCTTTGAACCCGTTTGAGTTCTTGCACCTCCTGGCACAGCTTCAATTTTACATTGTAGAAAAAGGTATTGTTTCCTTCTTTAAACCTCCTGCCTTATCAGTTTTTGTTGTAAGGACTGGCCCTTGCTTGCCTTCTTTATTGTAAGTTGTGGTCTTGTCCAAGGCTGAGAAGCCTGGTTTGCTCAGCCTCCCTCACCAGAGTAGCTGTTCCAAGGGTTCCAACACTATTGATCTTTCCTAGGTCTATTTTATGGGTTTTTTTGAGATATGGACAGTGTGTGTAATGAGGAAGGTGAGAATACAGCCCGTGTGCAGGGGTGCAATGCTCTTCACTCCCCCAGAACCACTTCCTTCATTACTGATTCCACCAACCTCCATGGCTTTCCCTGGCTGCTCCATGCAGAGCTGCTGTCTATGTGTCACATACCATTCCCAAATTGGCATCAAGGGGCTTCCCTGGGCACACACATCTCTTATGGAGGTGTCACCTTTACTTATTCTCTGAGAAATCCCTCTGGAATGGGAACTTCCTCTTGGTTTAGTCTTTTGTTAAGGTGAGATCTTCCCATAGAAGGACACAGGGGGATGGCTTCCCAGTGCCAGAGGGCAGGGCTGGATGGGATATTGGGCAGGAATTGTTCCCTGGGAGGGTGGGCAGGCCCTGGCACAGGGTGCCCAGAGCAGCTGGGGCTGCCCCTGGATCCCTGGCAGTGCCCAAGGCCAGGCTGGACATTGGGGCTTGGAGCAGCCTGGGACAGTGGGAGGTGTCCCTGCCCAGGGCAGGGGTGGCACTGGGTGAGTTTGAACATCCCTTCAAACCCAAACCATTCTGTGATTCCAGGATTCTCTCTGTGACTTTCCTTCAGGCTCCATCCCTGTTGGTTTGCTCCTCAATAGCAGTGGTTAAATGTTGTGTGCTTTCACTCAAAACCTTCCTAGAGTCAGAATCCCAATCTGAACAGATGCTATAAGGCATTATTGTGGCCATGGAAGGGCCAGGAACAATCTGTGCTGTGGATAAACACAACGAGGCAAAAATAAAACAGGCTTTTCTAATACTCAAACAGATTTTGAGATACGGATCCAAGTAACGATGTGTAAACCTCCCTGTAGCTGTGTAATACTGAACCTGTCTGGAATGTGGTATCACAGGTTTCCATCTCACACAAAGACATCCAGAATTAAAGTTTCATCCATAATAGCATGTGATAAAATAGTCACTTCCACTCGCCCATAGTAATACATTAGGCATTTCCAGAAGATGAAGACTTTTCCTAGGATCTTATCTGGTAACTTTTGTTTGAGAGAGAATATATTGCTGTGTATCAAATTGAACTCTCACATTTACCAGAGATACATAAAAAATAGAAATGTAGGGCATTCTGTACAGTCTGAAATGAATGTGCTGCAAGGGTAGCAAGTGAAAGCCCATAATAAGCTGAAACTCTATTTTTCAATATACTTGTGTCATATCATATAATATTTAACCAGAATCTCAAGAGTGAAGGAGGCTTTAATGTGGACTCATAAATCAGTTTCTTGCACCTCATAAGGAAGCCTTGTAAAAATTGAATTGAGCCACACAGTGGATGGTAACACATTGCACAGTGAAAAAAATCAGTTTTGCCTTTTGTTTCCAGTGGTGACATTTTGAGAAGGTTCACAATTTCATATCTGATAGGACAGAGAGGATAAAAATCTGCAGTTGTGTCCCAGATCTCTCAATGGCACTAACTATAAAAGATGCCAATATAGAGCCTTATCTGCATTGCTGATATTCCAGCCTGGAAAATCAGGCTCTCAGACACAATGTTGTATTCTCAAGTACAGCTGTGGGTGGGGGGACTTGTTCCTGGCAGTGAGGGTGCATTCACTGTATCTTTATATGCTGGAAACTCCTGATGCCTCATGTGATTTGGTATTTTGTAAATTAAAAGGAGTTAAAAATATGTTTCAGGAGTTTTAAGTGAAATGATATTATGATAATAACACTACCCACGCTGCGTTGTAGTTTGCAAATGCTCAGAGACAAAGCTGATGTTGCCACACTCACATTAGAGAAAAAGAGGCCCTGAGATGGGCAGAAACTTCCCTAAACACATCCAGGAGTACAGCAGCAGTCTCCAGTGCCCCAATAGATCCCTCTGCCAGCTCCCTTAGCGAGGCAGAGGGTGTCTGAGCTGGTGCAGGGATAATGCACCCAATTCCATAAAGTGCTGGCTGACTCTGAGGGGAACTGAGCCATGCCTTCATCCTCTTCTCACAAAATTAAGTGTCATCTCCATTAAGTAGAGGCCCAATTAAAAATGTTTTTTAAAAATGCCAAAAATGAAAAAAAAAAAGGAATCCACATGCTAAGCAAAGAGGAAGGGTGCTGCTAGATATTTTAAATATTGGTATTTATCAAAAACATGTTCTTATAAAAGTAAAGTTACAATGCTTTTTTTTCTGCATATTGTTATATTTTTTTGTATTATTTTAGCTTGTATCTGGTGAGAACATCCAGCTTGTGCATCAGGGTTCAGGCCCCACTCCCACTTCAGCTGCCTCCCAATGGAGCCCTGCATACCAAAGAGCTCCGAGATACCAGCAGTAAATCACTCTGTTCCACAGGCACCTCTGCATCCAGCACCCTGAGATTTCTTCTTTGTATGAAGAAGATACTGCTATAAATTCTGCTGCAAGAAATACATGAAGATGGACAGAAATGTGATGAAAAACTCATTCTGAACTACTGGAGAGCTAAATTTTGAGTAATACAGATCAAAAACTAACTGCAGGAGCCTGCTTTTGATTTACCGAACACTATGACTTGTTGCACAGCAAGCAATTAAGAATGATAACTGAGAGAAATTAGTTCAATGTAATAGTATTTACAATGGAGATTTTGGGGTATTTTTCCTGCAGTTTTTGAAAGTGGGCATCTTTCTCACACAACTGAGTTAAAACCATCATGCAGTCAATTTCTTTAACAATGCAATTTACAGACAGATCTTTTCTTAAAGCTAATGTTAAAAACAGTTCAGGAGGATGACATCCCAATTAAAAAAAAAAATCAAGCAACCAAAACAGAGAGGAAATGTTTCTACACTTCTGAAAGCTAGATAAACTCTGCTTCATTCTTCAGAAAAGTAAGAAAACAAAGAGAAAGCTATCTGAAAACCAAGTGAATCCAATGTGAACCTAGAGGGAAAGATTTCTGAATATTTAAGAGTTAAAGAAACGTCTTCCCCCCCCCAAAAAATCATATTCTACGAGTTGGAATGCACTAAATAACTCTGAACTCCTTGAAGCTTCCTCGGTGTAAAATGGTGTTCATGTAGCAAAGCAAATCCTAGCTGGAATAGCAGTACCCAAGTGGTGCCCACAGCTAATGAATGGCAAAGTTTTTCCAGACAGAAAGATGGGAACAGAGCTCCAGGATTATTTAATCAAGAGCTGACTAACAGCACCTTTCACACAGGATGGAAAATGTATCTTAGACAGGGACCTCATTGGTACCAAAATTAAAGCTCATTAAGGTCAATGGAGTAGTTTCAGAGCAGTTCAGCACTTCATAGCAGCTACCAGAGATGTGCTCTGTGCAGTCACAAATTTAAAACCTAATAGGACAAGATTCTAATTTACCAAAGTTGTCATTCCTAACTACTATACCTGGAGCTATTTTATACTTCATTAGTTTTTTCCTAATTTATGAATAATCTAATATATCAGAATATCCTGGTTTAGGTTTCTTGTGGGCTCTATAGAAAATCCTGGTCTGCCCCTTCATGCTCAAGCATTTACTTTGACGGGTTTATTCAGCATTATCCACATCTAAACTCTCTCAGAATGAAGTGATTTGCTGCCCTGGATGTTAATGTTGTATATTCTTGAAGCAGAAAATCTGCATTTAGTTGAGCAGTATCAATATGTAGGTACTGGAGCAGAAGGTAGAAGCAGCATGTGCACCCATGGAGAATAGAGAGCTTTTGCAAACAGTGTCACAGTTTTTTGAAAAATACATCTGTTTTGCTCAATTGACACTCCATGATACTGCAATTATGAGCCATATGTGAGTGTGGTAATTTGGGAAGATAAATTAACATTTTAAAATCGAGACTTGGTGATGTTTATATCATTGTGCAGCAGCTTCCACAAAGCTGAAAGGGGGTTCCCTCACTTTTAGGACAGGATCTGTCCCAGCTGGTGTTGGATACATAGAAGGATGTGTCCAGGGGCTGTGCTGGAGAACAAATCCCCCAAAGGGTCTGGCAGTACAGAGCCAGGGTCCATGGGATGGCCTCTGCTGCTGGTGGAGCTGTGGATCAGGCACTCTCAGGATTTTTTTAGACTTTAAGGCACAGTCTTAGCCCCAGGGATGTTTATGTCAAGATCATCCTATTTATTCCCCTCAGGGCACCTACAGTCAACTCATGTTGGACCTGATAAGTGAATTAAGAAACATTTCAAGTAAATAGCGTTGTGTTAGGTGGTCATTAGTCATTTCATAATTATTGAATCTGGGATTGGGAATTGGGGAGTTCTGACTTCTCTTATAAAGTGGTGGAGTAATCCAAAAGTAGGCTGCCGTCAAAGTTGCAATTTGAAAGCAAAATGGAAGGAAGGAAATATATTAATTATATGTTGTAGGCAAAAAAATAGCTCAAATTTGGAACACTAACACTTGGCAGGTAATTGGGAGTTTGTGCACATGTGGAGAGATATTCTAAATTAAACTTCTGAACTTTCAAGAAGTCTTCTCCTTGCTAACTGCACGCAACTCATACTGCCTGTAAATTTTAATGACAATTAGACTAAACAAAAATGACATGTCCCACATCTTCCAGGGACATGGCACAGAACTGTCAAACAGGAGGCTGAGCACACATTGTGCTTCTGCACATGAACTGTGGAATTTGGGAAGATCAGGTTCTGGAAAGAAGAGCTGGTGCAGAAAGAAGGATTTGTGAAGAGAAGTGATCTTGGAAAAAAGTTCAAGATCTTGGAGATCAGGGATGTTTGTGGAGAGAAATGCCAAGGGATGGCCAGGGACATGAGCCTTAAAACTTGAGACAAATCTAACCCTGGGGAGCTACACAGCACAGGTGGGCAGGACTTTCTGCCCAGCCGCCCTGGAATATACGTCCATCCATAAAAGATGTGATTGGTTTGAAGAGGGAGATGCAAAGCATTAGAGTTCTTTCTAATTGCCTTTTAAATTTGTGTTTAAATTTGTGTCTAAATTTATGTCTGCAAGCATCACAGGTGGAAAAGATCTGCCAGTGTGTTTCAGCACAGGCAGAAAGGTTCCTACAATCCATAAAAGCTGAGATATTTGAGTAGAGGCAGGTATTTCCCTATCCATCCTCTGTTGCAGTTTTATGACTCAATCCTTGCTTCAAATTTTGGAGTTGGAACCTTGGTCACAACTTGTCCATTTCAAGATAAATGGAAAACATAGCATTTATCAAGGGTGGGGGATTTAAATGTAAATTTATTAAGAAGACTTGTTCCTTTTCAGCCACAACATGTGATGTGTTAGAGCACTGTGTATTTTATTTTCACTAGGTAACTGTATTTTACTGTCAGTTGGATCTACAGGGCTGAAGGGAGGATCTTTGTCTATGTGAAGGACAACTAGAACAGGTCAGAGAGAAACAGGACCTCGTACAGCATCACGTGTTGCACTGGGGAAAAGCTTTAAGGATTCAGCTAAGAAAGTTTTGTCTGTTACTTTCCAAATAAGCCTCCTTTTGAACTCTAAATAAAGAATAAATCAGGTATTCCAATCCTATTGCCATACCTGAGAAAGAGAAATAAGGTACTCTGAAATATAGGTCATCAGCATAGATATTTTTATCTTAGGTTGCATTTTATTTTAAATACTTGTGAGGGGGGGTTGTGTGTGGATCTTTTTCACAATAATGAGACAGTATAATAAGTCTGCATTATAGAGCAGGCAGGTAGAACATTTAAATAATCATAAATAAATGGAGAGGATAAAACCATTGTTAGAGAAAAATGAGAATAAACCTACAGTTCATCATCAGTCATTTATTCAGCTGCCATTTATTTTCAAAGAGTTGATTGGAACTAATGCCCAAATACAAGAGCCATGCAAGTAGTGGCATCATGGGTTAAATCTCTTTGCTCAGACTTTGCTAAAAAGATGGAAAACATCTTAATCCAGGGCTATATTTTCTACCTTTACAACAAGAGATTTTTATTTCTGCTACTCCCCAGTGAAAGAAATTCTTTCATGCAATAATAAACAAATAGGAATTTTACCTTCTGCACACCTTCCTTAACCCTTCAAGGCACAAATGGGAACTGTCTTCCAGCTGGATATTTGATTTTGCATGGACTTGAGCCAAATGGCTGCTCTTGTAGTGATAGGCAGAGAATAGAGGGTTTTTTGTCCTATTTTGCTGTGGGCAGCCAGCTGGCAGTCCTTCACACATTGGAATTTCAGTGGACTTCTGGCAGTAGTTTCCCACTTGTCCCTCAGAGGAGCAGCACACTTCCCCACCATGTCATTTTGTTATAGTTTGTTTCTTGCATAATGAGCAACATTGACAGGGATATTTGCAAATTCTTTAATATTCTGGCATCCCACTGGTGAAATCAGTGGTTTACCATTTCAGTGAGAAAGAGCTTCAAACAAGGTATTCATTTCATACCTTCCAGCTTTGATATGTAGACAACCAAAAGAACCTGGTTACCCTTGTGATCTCCCTTGAGAAGTCAATATTTACCAGTAACAAGTGACCAGTGCAAACCCTCAGGCTGCAGTGGCTAGTTCTCCTGAAGAGGATGTTTTCACCCAAATAATCGATAATTGCTTCTCAGGTATTTTAATCCAAGGTCCAGGATAAGGATTCAGAGTGCAAGTGCACATCACAGCACACATGCAGTAAATCTATGTTTGGTCATATGCTTCTTATAGAAAAAAAAATCAGCAATTCACCCATAGACTTGTTAAAAATTCCAGATATTTGGAGGATCTTTTGACAATTTTAATATAATGACTTATTTCCTTTCATATCTGGTTGTGTCAGTTCCTCACTTATGATTAAAACTATGAGAACAAAAGAAGGAAAAGAACACTAATGTTTATCAGGATGGGGTATACATGATTTCCAGGCTTTATACGGAATAAGCAGGAGGTTTCTCATTGTCATGTTACTGTGCATGTAACCTCCTTAATTGTGCAGTGGTCTGTGGCATGACCTGGACTCTGAAACTGTGGGCTGTTCATCATGGATTTTGTTGTGTGCACATTCCTTACCTCACAGGTCAATACCAGTTCACGTAGGCACAGTCCTGTGGGAGGATACAGAAAGCAAGGGATGCATTTGTCTAATTCCTCACCTAGCAAGGCTTCCTACACAAGTTTATTAATATTTCATTGTTTCTTTAGCAGAGTTCTTTTCACACTTCTCTGTTCTCTCTTATTTACAACTGAGGAACATGGGCTCTTTCATGTTATTCATTAACAGACATTTATTTGACAAATGCTGGTGGTGTATTTTTTTTCATGCAGAACTTCTGTGCTGCAAAGACTCTGCTGGCTACTTTGCTGAAGGGTGTTAATGCAACAGGAGGAATTCTTGAAAGAGTAAATTTCCCATCTGCATCCAGGGCCACTTGGTTCCATTCATTTTTGAGTACAAGCAAGCAAATCCCTTCATTGTAGGAAGAAAAGGACATGTTTTAGCCCAGGATCACAGAGTCTACTGAATGGATGGGGACATGAGCTGCATTTTTTGGTGTAGTTGTCTGTTATTTGTATTGTATTGTTATTTTAGTTAAATGAAAACTGTACTGGTAATCACAGAATCCTATCCTGAGCTGGAAGGGATCAAATCCAGCTCCTGTCCCCACCAACCCCACCCTGGGCATCCCTGGCAGCGCTGCCCAAACGCTCCTGGAGCTCTGGCAGCCTCGGGGCCGTGCCCGTTCCCTGGGGAGCCTGGGCAGTGCCCAGCACCCTCGGGGGGAAGCAGAATCTTTTTCTAAAATCTCACCTAAATATTCCCTGACACAGCTTCATGCCATTCCCTGGGGTCCTAAATGTTTCCAATGGATTCTAATTCCTGTCACAAGACAAAAGTGTAAGTCATCAGAATCCTAACTCCGGTGATATTCCTGGGCCTGGAAATGAGATTTCAGATTTACCTGACTTTTGTTCATCAGTCCACATCAGTTTTGCATATGCTTTTTGTAATCTGATGGTGTTAAACTGGTTTTATTTCAGCCCTACTGAAGGACACTGTAATTTTTTAAGGAATGTGACTTTCCTGTGATTCACAGGGATACTCTTGGCTCACTCTCAGCTCAGCCAGAGAGGGACCAGAATGGACACAAAGGGTGTGCACTGAGCACTCAGGTGGGACACACAGCCAGCAGTGTGCAAGCAGCAGCAGGAAGCAAACACCTCCTAGCAAATATTTTTCTAATTCTGATATTTTTATTCTAATATTTTTCTAATTCTTCATTTTTTTCTATTCTAATTTTTTCCAAACCCAGTGCTATTAAAATGACTGTTTCATTTGCATGTTGATCTATACATTAAGCCATTTTCTTCACCATTCATTTGATTTCATAGTGCTAATTCCATGCACATATCATGAGTCTCACTTAATCAAAGCAAAAGCTCCAACAGCCCTGAACTATGCATTTCCTAATCGACCAGCAGAACTCTCCTGTACGTGTTCATCTTGTCTAAATGCTAAACTAAACGCAAAACTTCTGTTCTCTGACTTCCAGGAGCTTGCCTGAGCAGTGGGGGTTTCAATTAAAAACCACAGGAAAGGAAAGGAATATGTCAATAAAACCACAGACTTGTAAGTACTGCATAGTAGTTTGCAAACAAACACAGCAAGTGTCCTCTGAGTATGAGTCTATTACTGTAAATTTAGACTGAATGCACGATGCTGAAGGTGACTGTCCCAGCATGATCTTCCTTCATTTCATGTATAGTGAAATGCTCTCTGCCTTTGCATTCAATAGCTCCATCTACTCTGCAATGAGACTAAAGGAGGAAAATGCCACAAGGAGGGGAATGGCCTGAGCCAAATTAGCAGTGTTTTGTTCCGTTTCAAAAGCAAATGAGAACTGCAAAGGAAAGAGTAGAAGGTGAGAGAGAAAAAGAGAAAGTGGTGAATTGATTCTAAGGCAATATCCTGTGTGAGATTTTAAATGTAGACATCCCTTGAATAGAAATGTAAATGCCATGATTTGCATTATAAAGCTTTGTTAAAAAATAACTGTCACTAGAACAGATTATGTTCATAATTAATTAGTTACAGGCTGGGTGCAGTCACTTTTTAAAAAGGTTGCATTAAGGATCACATATTTTATTGTGAATCACAAGAATAGTGAAGGTGAAAAAATTTCTAAACAATTTACAATTCATAGAAAAAGATATACTCGACTAAAATACAGTGCACCCTATGTTGCTTTTAATGCTCTCATATTAAAGACAGGAACCAGTAAGAGAAAAACAATGTAGTTTACCTAATTAAGTGAGCAAAATACAGCTTAAAATTGCAGAAGGTTAATAACTAATATTAAATATATTGGCTTCACATTATGTTTAAACTGTTTATAAAGTGAACTTGCTGGCTGCTTAAGTATTACAATTGTTCCTCAACTAATAAAGAAAAGAAAAGGGAAAAACTAGTAAAGTATACAAATATTAAAATGATTTATTTTCCTCTTGAGCAGTAATTTCTTTATGCAACTCTTTCCTAAACAGGATGAAAAGGCCACAAAGGATAGAAAGGGCATCAGCTTTGAAATTTGTTGCCCTGGTTCCTTGACTAGACAGAGGCTGAGCTGCTGATTTAAACAGAGATCTGCAAAGGTGCTCAGCACTGACCTAATTGTGCTGCTTTTAAAAACTCTTGCTATTTATCAGAGTTTCCAACAGGACTAGATTGACACAAAAGCTGAATGCTTTTGAATGGTCTGAGTTTCATTTTATTCACAAAAATGCAAAAGTCTAGGGTAATACAGGATTATGTTTGCCTCCCATCTGAAAACCGCAGTGGGCACGTGCTGCAATGATTTTTCACACCCTTAGTTTTTTAAATTGTGAGCTGTCCTGTCCAAATCAATGTGAAAGTCTTTGCAGGACATCTGAAATGTCAACACACCACATAAATATAAAGAGGTGCCTGACAGTCAGTGGAAATCAGAGCCCTGCAATGTATGTTTTAAGATTACATGGGCTCAGGAGTGTGCTGCCATAATCCAAGGAGGAGTTGCTATTTTATGACTGTGAAGCCTAACTATTTGAAGAAGTGATGTTGGTGATTCTGGGCTAAATCCTATTTAATCTGGTTGCTGGGGATGCTTGGTGCCAGGAGAAGAGAGCCCAGGCCGTGGGGATGGTGAGGAGGAGGGAGCAGAGCACACGCCGGCGCTGGGCAGCGAAGGAGAAGTGAGCGCACAGTGGAGCTGCAGGCAGAGCTGTTGCTGTGTCCCAGTGAGGAGGCCACAGTGGGAGTTCTGATCCGATGGCAGAGTCAGCCCTGAGCTGAGAGCAGCCAGGTCATTCAGCCTGAGACGTCCGAGATTACCACAAACCATGGGGGCTGCACCGCTCCCCTGCGTCCTCGCAGGTAGAGGAAATTAATTTCCCTGAATGTGTAAGTGCAAACAGGCAGCTGGATTCAGAGGGAGCCTGGCAGCAGCAAAGGGGCTGCAGAACCTTAATTAATCCCCCCACTGGCCCTCCCCAGCACTCTGCCCTGAGAACTCCTTCTTCACATACCTTCCCAGAAAACTTTATAGCAAGCACTACCTTCTTAATTATTTTTTCCCCCCTCATTTTTTTTCCACTGGACAAATATAAAAAGAAGGGCATGGGGAAGGTATGGGAAAGGAGATCAAGAACTGGAGGTCTGGGAAAGGAGATGAAAACTTGTTTTAAGGGGAAGACAGGAGAGATGAAGGAAAAAGGGAGTGGAATGTTCGACATAAATGGGTGGTGTTCTGAAGAATACATTAGTCTGATGGAGGAACTTTTATGGAGAAACTTTTATGGAAAGTTTCTAAAGCCTGTTTAAAACAGGGAATGGTGATCCAGCCACAGTTTTTGAATTTTATTTTATATTTTATAAAAGTATTTTATACAGTTTGGAGGTATATATTCATTGTATTTTTGGTTCCTACACATGGGAAGGGTTTCTGATATCAAATAGTAATGGCAAAACTTCATTTTATACAGATCCT
Organism: Edolisoma coerulescens; assembly: GCA_013397115.1. NCBI lineage: Eukaryota > Metazoa > Chordata > Aves > Passeriformes > Campephagidae > Edolisoma > Edolisoma coerulescens. Next base: position 800,903 of record VWZW01003067.1, on the reverse strand, counting down.
TACAGTTTATACTTTCAGTTTTAGATCACCTCCTCTGTTTCTGACCTCAGTGCGAACTGCTGTTGATATTCCCTGGTGGAGATGGGTGCTGAAAGATGGCTTTACTGCAGGGTAGTTATTGGAATCCTCATTTGGCTGATTTTGGTAGGTTTGCCTGGGTATATTTTTATATACATAATCCTTAAGGGTGTAAAATGTTAAAAGTTTTCCATTAAACTCAGTGGAAAATCTCCCATTGACTTAAAAGAGAGTTGAATTAGGCCTTTTGAAATAATATTCAAAAATAGCTATTTTCACTCTGTCATCCACTTTCCTTCCCACCTGACCACTGATCCTGGAAGGAATTGAGTGTTCTGTGTCATTATTGAGTGCAATCAGCTTCCACTGAGTGCTAAGCTCCTCCAAGAATTTCCCATCTCCTTGCAGGTTTCCACCCCTGCTTTATCTGTTTCTCACTCTGAAAAAGAATCGGCTAAATGTTAATAATGGAAAAATAGAACAATAAGCAAGAAGAAAGGAAACCATAAACTGAAGGATTTTCACCCAGTGAAAGCTGGGTGAATTGGCAGCAAACAGCAAGAAAATGGGAGATTAACATAAACCCCATGTCATATTCTGAATTTTGCATACCAAGGATAACACCACTCGTTTCCTCTGCAGAGGCAAAAAAACCCCATTTGAAACCACAAATATAACCCCGTAGACAACTGTAAAAGATCACACTAAACAAAGAACACAATGTCAACTAATTAATTTTAATTTGATCAGCTCACTTTTATGGGTGCTTTTCGCTGTGGTTATTCAGCTGATTTCAGGATGACAGATATGATGAGTGAATGGCAATTAATGTGTACCTCCCATGAATCCAAAGCACAAAGCATTTTAATGTGCACTGTGCTTTAACCATGGGGAAGACACCTCGAGCACCCAAGAACTTAGATCCAGAGTGTCTTAGGGTTCAAGGGACTTGCTTTGTGCTGAGTTACCTAATTGCACATATATTCTATAGCTTGTTCTAGTTGGTAAGTGCAGTTCTTTCCTTTTCCACATTGGAAATCCAAAGCAAAGCAGACTTTTAGGTCTTCTTTTTCCTCTTTAAGACAGCACCTCCTAATGCTGTTTTTTTTAAGCTGAATCTCTAAAAACTAATATCTGTTCACCCTGAATTCAGGATGGGTAAATTACTCAAAGATTTTTTTCTTCTCTGTGAAATTTCCATTCTTTTTCCTGAGTGCAATTACAGTGATGATTAGCAAGTGCAGTACCATGGATAAGCAAATGTTTAATTCATATGAGTGTACCTGGTCAGAGCCAGGGATTTCTCTTTCTCTCATTCTTCATGAATGAAACAGAGATTCTATTGTCTTAAGCCTTCTTGCTCTTCCTTATTTCACAAATGAAACACTTAATTTAAATAATATCAAAATGACACAGTAAATTTTGAAAACTTTCATTTTATCCTTTTGGCTGAATCTATTCTTTGAATAGTTTCTCATTTTTCTCTAAACACCCTTTGCCACCACTTGGTAAAATTTCCCTGGCTGTATAACTTAGTGTTGTGTTGCCTTAGTAAAATATGTAAAATACTCTGAAGCTGCAAAATGTACCATGAGGCCTCACTTTTATTCCTTTGGTTTGATTTCTGGTCATTTCCCATTGGCCTCCACCTACTCTGAGTAAGATTTCAGATTTTTCTGGCTGTTGTGTGAAATCAAAAGCAACAGGAATAGGCAGTGTTTGATGGCCAGGCCTACAGACAAATAAATAATAACCATCAGTCACTTTTCAGGCTGTGCATGAGACCCAAATCCCCCTCTCTCTTCTCTCCCTGAGAAGCAGAGCTCTTTAGAGTAATCCTGGATTGGAGAGTATATTAATTATGCTGGCTAGTAGCAAGAAACCTTTTTTCCAGGCACTATATGTGGCATGTACTTTAGCAAAAGTTAAGGATACTTGTTGTAATTACATAACCTCATTTTGAGATCACTCCGAAGTGTTCTGGGTTCCAAGGCTAAAGCGTGTAGGAGTTCCTAATAACTCTAAAAGTAAAAAACTGGGGGCTGAACCTGCCTTGCACTGTTCATTTTCTGTGATTAACTCTTGAGGTGGTTTCTTTGATGGGAGGTTTGCTGTGTAAATATTGCCTTAACCATCCACCAGAAACACACAGATAAATTCTCCGTATTTACAGAAAGGCACAGACTCTTTCTGCAATCAACAGAGCAAAGTCTCTGCTGTGGAAAACTTCCAATATTCATTCCTCTGCCTGGGTTGGGGCAATTTAGCAGGAGCTTTGTTCTAGAGCAAGACATTTTCTTCTATCTTTGGTGTCCCTCTGGTTCACGTTCTGCAGCTGGGAGAGCCTGAATTCCAGTTCTCCCCAGGGACAGGCTGGGTGTTGGGGTCAAAGAGAGCCCTGCTGAAAGCAAAACTGAAAAAACAGATGTTGGCCAAACCCTAGCCCAAAGACCTCAAAACTACAATGTAGAAATAGTCCTATATTTCACTCTGAATTCTGAAGTAAAATCAAGAAAACAAAAGTATTGTATACATTTACATTTTAAATTATGTAATCATGTTATTATCTGAAACTAATACCGTGCTGTTAAAATTTAGATAAAGTGTCCTGCAATGCATACAAAATGTTCATTTGTTGAAGGCCATTAAGTTAATTTCCTGGGAACAAGATTAAATGCAAGGCATTTACATAATCATTAGTTGTGAGGTGTAGAATAGATAATTAAATATTCCACCACATTAATTTGTATTTAATTAACTGTGCTTCCATGATCCTTCTGCCTGAATATTAATATTGTGTAAATAAACAATTAGGATGCATGCTTTGCAAAAGCTTTATTGTAAAAAATGTGATCAAAGAAATTCTATGAAATCTACTTAAGTTAATAAACACTTAAAGGTTCCGGAAAGCAGAGTTGTCGATCTTGAAAGTTTTGCTAAATAGCTCCAAGTGCTATGATTTTTAACACCTTAATTCTTCAAGTTTGCAGTGTGTCAGAGTTGTCAGAACAAACTTTTAATTATAATATTTCCTATTCTACATTTCCCAACTTCTCATCTAAATTGGTTAACATGCACAAAAACTTGTAAAGTATGCAGAGGGAACTTTGCATCATGTGTGGAAAAGACAGTAAAGCTGTAGGAAATTAATGATTATATTTTTTGTAAATAAACACAGTTTCAGAACTCCTGTTTTCATACTAATGGGGTATAATTTGAAAACACTCAGACTATATGAGACAACAACAGAAAAACCTCTTTTTTTTTCCCCTTCCTTTGAAAAAAAGTTGTTCTCACCAGGAGCATTTCCAGCTGTCTACATTGATGAACAACACACAAAAGGCTGGACTGAAATTCCGAGCATATTTTGTTTCCTGTAAATGTAACTTTTTCATTGCTTTTGGCTTATAAAGATGCTTCTGCTACTGAATTCTGTTTCTAGCAGGAATAACTCTAAGAATCACCTGTACTCTAATGCATCACTTATAGAGTACACAGTGGAATTTAGACAAATGGAAAAGTGTTGCACAAAAATAGGGAGAAGATACCTGTGGAAGCATATTCTGTCTGAAAGGGAAAAATGACAAAAAAGGAAACTTCCCAAAAGACTTGAATTTTTGGGGACAATGTGTATGACAGAAATTCTCTGCAGGCCTATGATTTTTTGGGGACTGTGCTATGAAGGATGGAGAAAAGACTTGTGAGAAAGTTTACTTTTGTAACTGGAAAATCCAAGTTTTCATTAGCTTTGATTTGCAGGGTACTGGGATATTTGAAAGTCCAGTTGCTGTCAGTGCAAGCTGAGAGGGCTTTGTACTCCTCATCTTCAGGATTCTTCAGAGCAAGTGCTTTGGGGCAGTTTCTCTCCTTTCTGAGATTATTAAAAGCTTCACATCATTAAAAATAAAAATACTTACTCATGTGTATCATTACATAGGAACTTTTGACCCAGATGACTCACTCCCTCCTGCTGGCACAGAAATACGTTCCACGTGTCTTTAGAGAGAAATGTTAAGATTATTGACATATTGTGGATGGGTGAAAGGAAGTCTGACTAATGGCAGCTAATCATGCACAGAAACAGTCAGTTGGTGATGCAAAATCACCAGCAGTGAAATGCAGACTAAGTGAACTCATATTAAAAACTCTGCGGGATAGTAATGTAATTATGTTACTGTTGTTACACTTAATTAGAGACTGAAAGTTTTTTAGTGGAAGGTCTTACTGGTTCATGGAAAGCAAAACCTGCAAACACGGATCCCAATCTGAAACAGACAGAATGAAAAGTAAGGAGAGTTTTATCTAATTCTTAAACTGGTCTTACTTACAGGGGAGATTTTTTTCCACAACCAATCATGCCTTCCTGCCTCCACGTGGAAACAGATCTAAGAATTATGTTAGGATACACAGGATCACAAAAATATCACAAGTCAGAGCAAGCCATTTAGTTCTGGCAGTGACCCCAGGGGTCGGACAGGGTGCATGGCTGGGACTGGAATAGGAAACCACCTCTGCAGAGAGCTGCTGCATCATAACATCCAACCCTCGGGGAAACTGCATCCCAGTCTTATTCTTCTGCCTCTGTGAGATGGGAATTCTACGTTTTCCTCTTCAAGGCTTGTTTCTAAAACAAGAGTGCAATCCTATTTTTCCAATATTTAAATAATGTTAACCCTACTTTGAAGGCAGTGGTTTTCCAAGGTTTTCCAGTAAACGCAAAAGATATTTAAATATCCTGGCTTTCATTAGTGCCTTTGAGGTTTGTGACTACAATTGTATCAGATGCAGATGGCACTATTTTGCTTCCCAGATTAATTGTACAAGCTGTTTGGGGTGGTCTACTCTTCAGAATAAAAAATGGAATTTTTGATAAAAGTTTATGACATTATAAAGGAGTGTACTGCATAATATAAGCCAATGAATGAAAACTGGGAATGCAGCGAAATAGTGTTTTCTCCATGGCAGGAGAAAGACGCAGGAAACGTGTCGTCAACAGTGAAGGCTGAGATTTTAAACAGTCTGAGAACATCAAGTTGAGGTGATTCATGGATGTTAGACAATCATTTTTCTTTTTGCAGTAGCACAAATAGGGTCATGGAGGTCAGGAGGAAAAAGAATAAAGAATATCTCCAAATAAATTGAAAGTAGGCAGCTGGCATGGAACGGGCGCGGGCTGTGGTGGAAGTGGAGAACATCAATTAGTGAAGGCACACCACGACAATCATGCTGCTGCCTGGCTGAAATAAAAGTTAGGGAACAGCAGAAACCAGTTAAAACAAAAAAAAGGATGAGGGTGTTGTTCTACCCACCCATAAAAATCAGTGTAAAGGAAGTGCAGCTGAAATAAAGTGTTGCTAAATAAAACTGAAAGTAGAAAGCCAACAGAAAGCTGGGCTCGGGGATGGAGTGAAGGTGCAGTGGCAGAGCAGCACGGCACATTCCTGCCAGCAGTCTGACATTCCTGCCCTCCGAGAGGGAATGGACACCAAGAGCTGGCAGAATAACAGCAGCTCATCTCACACGTGTAGGGTCAGAGCAGAGTGCTGTCAGAATCCCAGCTCCTTCGGGTGGGTACCTGCACAACTCACACTGTGCACCCTGAGGATGTAGCTTTTGAGTAGGATCACATTGTTTAAATGTAAATGGATATTGCCATTTCTAGCTTTGCTGTACTGGTTCCAGACATTACCTGCTATTCACAGAGACACACTGTCAAACCAGGAGAAGGAAGCTGCCCTCAGTGTTTGTGGAGGCAATCCTTGACAACTGAATGGACACAGTCCTGTGGGATGTGTAGTGAAACTGCCATGGACAGGTCCAGAGTCAGGAAAGAATGCTGAAGTAGTCAGCCTTTGTCTGGGAAAAGGAAGGCTCGAGTATGATTGTTAGCTCTGTCCTTTGGAATGTGCGAGAGTGGGCAGGGATTTAGGATCAGGGTCCCTAAATCCTAAATCCAGCACTATTACTATTTCATTAGTTGCTGCAGTTTGACAGACTGATACAGGCAATGAAAATTGCCAGAGCTTTGTTAACATCTGCAAGTGCTGCAGTGGTTGTGGGAATTTTTCTACTGTGAGTGATAACTGATGCACTGGCTGAGTTTTAATCCACTCCTAAAAATGAAGGACTCTCCAGTCTAGCCTAAGAACGGTGCTGTGAGGCTTGTACTTTTAGTTCTGTGCAATATTAACTCAGAAAATGCTACTGCAAAGTAATGCCTGCGGAGCCTCACCTAGGAGAAGCTTTTATTACAAAGTATTAAAGCCTGCAATGAGAGAACTAAAGACTTTTTATCTGTAATATAGTGTACTATCAAAATTGCTGTTCATTAGAGTCCTCTTTCATAAACATTTCTGTGCAGGATGTTTTGCAGAGACAAAAGAGTGCTCTGCATTGATCCCTGCATTGATTTCCACTGCTATGCTGACTCATATAGTTTTATTTGTCTTTTAAACTTAAAGCTATATATTGCTGCTTCTGGAAATTTACTGTATTCTTGGGAGGAACTGAAGCTCTTGAGTCTTGTAATGCAATTATCTTGAGACAAGATGATTCTGTGGTAAGATTATCCCCTAAAAAGATTATCTTCTGACACAGTCATCCTCTGACAAGATTATCTGCAGAGATGATGTTGATAATTAGCTGGGGATGTGGAAGACTGATCTAGGAGATACAACACGAGGGAAAACTAGTCTGAGTACTCAGCTGAGCCTCAGCTCTGTGTGAAAGTTGTTGGTGGGTTAAGTTGTTGGTCTGAGCCTTCAGAACTTGCAGTTGATGGGGAAAAAATCATGAGCAGTTTTCTTTGCAGCTCTTAGAACTGGACATTTCTGCTTTAACCAGTCAGTCTAGCATTCATTGTAGGATCTAGCTTAAAAAGTGCCTGTACCTTCCTTGAAAAAGGTTAGGAACTCTTGTATTCAATTCACGGCAAGTGTGGATGCTGCATAGCTTAAAATGCAGAGTATGCACTTGGAACTGCAAAAAATGGATTATTTTTGTCTGGCAATTGCTGTTCGTCAAAAACATTTTCTAGTTTCAGAAACAACTTCATGCTTGGTGTTTTCTCTTAGAGGAGAGGAGAGATCAATGATGTTAACTTCCCGTTAGATGTTTGCTTTCCAAACGCATTGATTCTTGATATTCCTAAAGTGTACTGACATGAGGATCCTAAGACAGGATCCTCACACAGTGAGAAAAGAGCAAAGGATTTTAATCTTTCCAAGAAAAGAAAATATGAAAACATGCTGGTACCCCTGCAGCCCCCTGCCTCCAGTACCCAAAACCTTGCCACACAAACCCCAAATGGTTTATCACCAGTTCTTGGAGTCTCTGCAAGGTTGAAGTAAATAGTGTTACTGCTGCCAAGAAGCTGTAAACTTTAGATGAAAGTTAATATGTTGGAGAGTGTCCAAATCTGAAATGATCAAAGGCACAGAGGTCTGGAGGTTTTAGCTAAGCTGATGAGCTGAAGAATAAGAAGCTACAATGCCAAACTTTGAACTGACCTTAAAAACTCATGGGCAACACTTGTGTAAACAGACACCATATATTTTTTTTTAGAGAGAATTAAATGCATTTTCTGGTTTTGTTTTTTGGGGTGGTTTGTTTTTTTTTGTTTGGTTGGTTGGTTGGGTTTTTTTGGGGTTTTTTGGGGGGGGGGTTATTTGGGCGGTTTTTTGTGGTTTTTTGTTTTGTTTTGTTTTTTGTTTTTTGGGTTTTTTTAACCTGAATGTGGATATTGCACTTGGAGCTATTGAAGGGCTGTGAACTTGAATATAGTTTTGATTCCATCTATCAAAGTCACCCAAAATCAGCAGTTATCCCCCCAAGTTTGTAATCTCTTGCTTGGGCTGTGCACATAGAAAACTCCTTCCTTCTTGAGGAAAGAATCTCCCGCTCTGTCTCTACACACTGTCAGTCTGCAGAGTGCCAAACCATCAGGAAACCATCAGGAATCAGTCTTTAAGAGTTAGGAAGGATATTGGGCTGTGTGGGGAGTAGAGGGTTTGTTTTTGCCTTTCTTTCTCCATCAAACCATAAACACAGATCATTTTGGTCAGCTGGCTTTGGAGTAGCCGAGAGAAGGGCTGGGAGATTCCCCTGAGCAATGGCACATCAGCTCCCTGCTAAATCAGAGCCATCAGCTACGTGACAAATTGGCTCTCACTCCTCAGTCTTCTCAAGAGAACTCTGTGGTTGAAAGAACAAAGAGCATGAAATAGTCTTGAAACCCTTCCAGTGGGTAAGCCTGGCAGCTGGGATTGACCTCCAGCACACGGAACAGCACAGCACCTCCAATAATTCTGTTTACACTATTCTTAGGCTGCTGCTCTGCATTTTTTTACCACTTTCCTAATTTAAATTTTAAAAAAAAATAAAAAATGAAATATTTTAAGTAATCTATAGACATGAAATATTTCTTGATCACTCATTCTTCTCTGAGAAAAGACTCACTAAAGTCATCACAATAAGAACGTGTTCTCCTTTTGTTCCAAGATGGGCTTATGTCTCTGCATTAATTTCTTTTCTTCTATTCCACAGATAATTAATAGAAGATACTGGGAAGTGCTTAACTTTACTTCAACCTATTTGAAGTTTATTACCCCTGTGGCTCATACATCACAACCACCAAAAATGGATAAATTGTAAAATCTACAATACTAAATCTTCACTTCAAGGACTACTACTCCCAAATCTCCTAGCAGTACATTTTTAGACTGCCCTTTCTAATAACTTAGTTTCCCACTGAGTAAAAAGCTTTTAGTATGTTGAAAATGGAGCAGTGTTATTCTTAGCTACTTGATTCTCAAACTTCCAGTTCTGCTATGGTTCAAGTGGCAGCTCCTCCATACCCTCATTCAGCAAACCATTTTTATGACATTAATATAAAACATTCCTTTGTGATATGCAGTAATTTCTTCACATTTTCATTTGATTGATGTGATTAAAATATATTTGACTTCATCTGAATTCCTATGCATCTTAAACATTGAAGAAGACATTTTGAAAATGGCAAGGAATTCAGAAGGCTCAAACACTTTGCTACTTCTTTACATTTAACAAGGAGTGCTAATATTTTCCTGCATTGTAGGAATACTTGAAATACCCAAATGCAATTTACTTGTTTGTATTTGAAGATGAAATAACATGGAATTTTCCATGAGTTCTGAAGACCTAGCTGTCAGAAATTACTGGGTAGGTAGAAATAAAGCTGAATTTTAAAATTTAAAAAACCAAAGTCTGAAGATAATTCTGAATAAAGAAAAATTTGTTCATAGAACAAGATGAGAAAAACTTTGAATGTGAGAGGCCAAAGACAGCTTTAGCAATGGCTGAATGAAATTTGAATTCCAAAGTAGACAGAAGATTAACTCGTATATAGCAGCCTTTTCATCTGTTTATAGATTTTTAAGGCCTGAAAGATGACAGTGATCATTGGTTCAATCTCAAATCAGTGCTTCCTACGTGACTTCTTCATATTCACATTCCCCAGCTGGATGGGGAAAATGTATCTGTTAGGATGGATTTTCAAATGAGCCAAATGCTTGGGAGTTTTAAGTAGATAATCATCAGAATATAGAGAGTGTATGTGAGATCTGTGATAATAAAAATCCAAGTTTATAACCCAAATATTAATGCTAATTTTAATGCTGGTACTTCAGCACTGCACATAGGCACATAATAGGTCCCTGCAAAAAATATACAACACATGAGCAAATGACCCAAATATATTTTGTGTACTGAAACGTGGTGCTGTTTCTCACTCCATAATGCATTCACTACAAACCACATCCATACACTCAAACTATTGCTGGAAGTCTGGTGTAAGTAGTTTCAAAAAGCTCTTCAGCAACACCTCCACTTGCATCAGTTTCATTTAAAGGAAATTTTTGATAAGGAAATCAAATGATGAGGAAACGAAGAATCAGGAGCTAACTAATTTGATATCATTCAAGGGCTTTTCTGTGTTTCGAGTGCAAATGATATTAACTCCTGGTCATCTTCAAGCTACAGAATTTGTTTAACAAAAGCAATTTTTGAGCAAATATAAGAAAATATATGTCCAGTATCCTATATAAAGTGAAACAAGCATTCGGAGTTAATGACTCTTGGTGCCAACTCACTATAAACAAAATAACTTGTGAACAAATGTGTCCTCACTGTGAAATAAAAAAAAACCCCTCAAAAATCCAAAAAACAAACCAACCAAAAAACCCACCCAAAACCACAAAAACCAAACCAAAACTCCCCCCCCCAAAAAAAAACCCCAATCCCCAAATAAAACCCCACATCTAACACTGCTTTCCCACTAACTTTTGGCATTCCCTCAATAACATTTACATTTACATCACTTTTATCCAAAATGTTTTATTCCTTTGAGGTACAGACTGAGATTAAAAAGACACTGTTGTACAATGTCCCCAAGTTCCTTCTGGACTCTGTTACACTTCTTCTAGAAGAAGATATGCACTTAGAGTCCTGCACAGCCTTATCTCCCACTCTGAAAAACAGGAAATCCCTTCAGAAACAGCATCCAGAAGTTTAAAAACGTCTCCTTTTCCTTGTGTGAATATTGCCAAGGGAATTCAAAAGAAAAGGATTGTGGCAGCAGTGTTCTGAATCTCATTATATTATTTTAGAACATATTTAATAGTATATGGGGAGTTCAGGTTGAGTGGTTCTACTTAATTTATTCTCAATAATGCACGACTTACTAGAAATTTTTTGCAGGACATGATCCTTTTCAGATCAAATTGGCCCAAAGCCAAATATCTTTAAAGCAAATGGCAAGATAAATAAATAAAAGGGGAATGATTCTCCACAAAATTAGTTCATCACTTGTCTGTGATGTTTTTGCTCGGAAAATGAACTGTGTTGTTCTTCCCCTCCTTTTGTTTCATTTCAATTACCATTCCAACTCAGTTCTAACTCAAAACAACTTGCCAGGAAAACAGCAAACAAGGCACGACTGTTGTCCCAAAGGAACGCAAGTTTGTGGAAACAGTTTATGTCAAGATTTTACTTTTATAAATGTTGAGCCCTACCTTGCTGCACTAGTACTTTGGAGTGATTTTATTCCTGGATCAAAGTACTGCTCAGCATGAACAAATGTCCAGAGACTGTTTATAAGAAGATCAAAGCTATAAATAAGCGGGGCAAACGTGTCAGGTTTAATTGCACCAGGGAGCCCAGCCTAGAAAGGCCCGGGAGGCAAACCAGGGGGGCTGAGGGGAGGCAGGCTCAGCACGAGTGTTGCATCCCCTGCAGCAGCACCCATCCCAGCTGTGCTCTTCCAGGACATGCCGACAGCAGGGAGAGCAGAATCCCAGCAGAATGTCTCTCCTTTGATGCCACTCTGAGCAGGTGCTTACACATAATCCCAGTATTTGCAGTATGCTGATGTTCTATACTGAAAAGGGTCTGCATTCCTTGGAATTTACTTTGCATTTTTGCCTTCCTAAGTTATTACCAGCCGTCCTCTGCTAGGATTTATTTTTGACATGGAATAATTTCCCTTTGAGTTGGAAATGTGGTGTGCACTAAGAAGTTCTGATTACAGTTCCAGGGAGAGGAGAACTCCTGTGGAAGCTGCTGTGAAATGTGTGATCCAAGCAGAGAGCAGTGTTGGGAACAGTGAGAGCTGGAAGCTGCACTGGACACTGGTGAAATCCCAGTCCTGGGCTGGTGTTGATAGCAAGAGTCCTGGATGCAAGGGGTACTTTCAAACAGGAAAAAGTCATAGAATCATTTTGGCTGGAAAAGCCCTTTAAGATCATCAAGTCCAGCTGTTCCCCCAGCAGTGCCAAGCCCAGCACTGCCCCGTGTCCCCAAGTGCCACATCCACAGGGCTTTTGAATCCCTCCAGGGACAGGGACTCCAGCACCACCCTGGGCAGCTGTGCCAATGCTTGGCAACCCTTTCAGTGAAGAAATTTTCCCAATATTCAAAGTAAAGCTCTCCTGGCACAACCTGAGGCCATTTCCCCCTGTCCTGTCACTCATCACCTGGGAGAAGAGCCTGACCCCCACCTGGCTCCAAACTTCTTTCTAAAAGAAGATATTAGTATTTGAAACCAGTTATTGCCACACATTCTGCTTGCTGGGATAGCAAAGGCAATGACACAGAGCCTAAAGGTGACCTTGGGTTAATCCCTTTAGAGCACACATAGTTCAGCAATGACAATAACCATAATGTTGGTATGAAGTAAACTTTGCACCCTGCAAAATTTATTTGAAATTTCAAGCATTCTCCTTGAAGATAAAACCCAGGTCTGTTTAAAGAATGAATTCAAAGTATGATAAAAAGCACTCAGACAGTCTGGAGTCAGGACTGCTCTTAGGAAACACAGAAGACCCAGCTTCCAGACTTTGCTATTCCCTATTTAGAACAGTAATTTACACTCCTGTCCATACCCTTATTCACTGTCCTAATTCCCAGGCTGTTAGGAAGTTGATTTTTCCCTAACATCTCAATCTGTAATGGCATCTTTTGGCTCAGGTAAGTTGAGATGTAGGGGGAAAATCAAGGCAGATCCCATCCGCTGGTTTTACCCTAGAATGTTCCCAGCCAGCTCTACCATGACAGTCCAGTTGTTCCTTTCCCTGCCCCTTGACCATTACAATGCAGGAATACCACAGCATGGGTTTCAAGTCTTTTAAAATGCTCTGTAGGTGTAGACCTCATTTGTAAAAAGAAAAAAGAACGTAGCAGAAACCAGAGCAGTATTTGTGAAGCACTTCCTTTCCTTCCCCAGCTGTGTTGGTAAAAATTAACCAGGTGTTGTAAAAGGTTGTGGCCGAGTCAGGAGAGCAAAGATGGGTGGTTGTGGGCTGTAACTTTGTAGGAGTGAAGCTGTGATCAAGGGATATCAAGTAGAAAAAGTACATGCAGAGACACTGGAGGAGAAACGGGGGGAGCAGGGGAGGAGGGACAGGGCAGGGACAGGGCAGGGACAGGGCAGGGATAGGGTACAGTGCCAGGCTGGACTACACGAGTTCCCTCTCTCTGTGGCAGAAGGACGTGGGTATGAGCTTCCTGGGTATCTCTCTTCAGTGTAATATGAAGTGATGGTCCTGGAGGCAAAAAAAATAAGAACTAATGAACTCCAGAGTAGGGAGAAGCCTAAAGCTGGGTATGAGCTTTTAGGGAGTGAGTTGGAGTTCTCTGTTAGCCTGAGAGCAGCGAGCCTTTCTGTCAGACAGGAGAGGTCATGTGTGAGAAATTCTCAGCTGGATCAGACCTGATTTTAAGAGCTATGATAGAAACTGAAATTCTTCTGACACACATGACATCACTCTTAAGGAGAAACCAGACTCACAAAGCAACAGACAAAATCTCACTTGTGAGGGATTTTTATTACTATTTCTCTTCTTTTAATCCTCTCTGAGTACAAAGGGAAAACAGCAGCTCCTTACCACAGCTTGAAGCATGGTGGTTATATTTTCCTAAATGTGACTTTTTTTTAATGTTGCCTCTCTAAACTGAAGATATAAGTGTTGAATCGTTGTAATGTGTGGGTATTCTGTGTGGCTGTTCCTTCACCAGTCTCCCTGCAGGTGAAATTTGCTTCTGTGCTTTCACCATGAAGCATAACAACACTCTGGGCTCTGCTCTGGCTGGGGTTAGGAGCAAACATGATGTGTTTGTAATCACAGATGTTCCAGACACTGAGGAGTGAATAAGCCCTTGAATTTTCAGAGATGTTTGAAGTCTGTATTTGTGTATTACTGGTATAGAAGGCAGGAGCAAAGAAATTACAAAATTAAGTCTGGTCCTTCCTACCACAAATAATCATGTACTTTACATGTGCAATCAGCAAGCCAGTTGCATATCCTTTATCTTTTTTTTTTTTACCACTTTGGCTCCAGATTGGCATCCAGGACTTTGATCTCCAAAATCCCTTGCCTGTGCTGGTTGTGCTAAGGTTTGAATCAGTTATTGAGCCCACTAAATCAGTTCATTAAGCTTCATGATCTTTAGAAACAACTTTAGTTTGTACCTGCCCATATTCCTGGATTTCTTCGTAGTGCTACAGGATGAAATGGGGCTGAGGATCTCTCTTTGTAGAGCATGGGAAAGACAATTGTTTTTACTGGCTTAAATTTTACTAATTAAACTTAATGTTTAATAATTGAAATTCTGATGGAAGTTGGCTTCACATTCAAACTAAAATAGTGGTTTGTTAGCGTGGAAAGTTAGAAATTCAAGCATTCACTTTGGAACTCTGACCTACATATGATGGGGAAAGGAGAGGTTACCTAAATGAAGCAGCTGGACAACTGCAGGTGAACGGGGCCTCTTTCTTTCCAGGCTTCACATCTCACATTGTAAATTGGAAACAGAGGAGCTGGATTTAGAAACCCGGGAGAAATTTGTGGTGGGAAGAAAGCCTGTGGGAGGAGAAAACTTTCACTGAAAGGAAAGGAAACATTATTGGTTTTGAGAAGAAGATCATTATAATGTATCAATTTGGTGTATAATTAGAAAAATTATTTTATTGGTTGCATATAAAACAGTGGAATCTATCTAGGTATAATTCTAACATTAAGAAATGTACTGATAGGTAAAATATTCCATTTTATGAGGATGAAGAGGAAAAACAGTGCAAGAATATTCTTTTATACATTTCAGACTTCCTTTTGAAGATATGTCCCAGATAATACAAAATAAAGTGATATGGCCTGAGCTGGGAACCTAAAGTTTGAGTTTGGATTCAAATCTGAATTTTTCAAAGTATAGGGAGAACTATCTGAACTGAACTTTTCGAAGGAAGGAAGGAAGGAAGGAAGGAAGGGAGGAAGGAAGGAAGGAAGCGGAGCTCTTTCTTTTTTCATTACTTACTCAAGCCCAAAATTATTGATGTAGTGATATTTATTTTTTTATATAGTGCTATACATATGTGTGTTACATTTTACCACCCTTACTTTCAAAGGTGCTACAACAGACTTAACAAAAACAACAACCCCAAATAAATGTAATTCTCCTTTAGAAATAAATATGTCATAAGGAAAAAAACATGAGAGATATGTGATAGTGGATGGCATTTCTGAGGGCAATAAGATTATGACCCTAATATTAATTGAATGCATGCATTTCCAATTTTTACTTTGCCTTTAAACTAATATTCAGATTTTTTAAAAAACCTAATGATATGAGATGACTTCTTTAAAACTCTGGTTCAGCTGTTAAATTCAGGAAATTTTGGGGGATGTATTGAAATTTTTTAAAATATATTTTAAAAACATAAAAAATTACTTAGGGGAAAACACATTACAGCTTCCCTTGGCAGGATTCAAGCTGTCCACCTCAGGGTCCAGTTTCATGGTCTGCTGGAGCTGATGCAGCTGGAGGGCTGTTACTGGAGAGAGCAATCCTGACCTCCTGGCCTCCTTCTCTGCTCTTTGCCATAGCCTGGGTAAAAACCAGCGCATGGAGAGGGCTGGGAGGAGCTCCCAGGCAGCTGTGGTTAGGGCTGACATGCTGCTGACAGCAGAAGTGAGGAGAAAGCCTTCAGTCTCAACATTCCACACACACAGAACTCTCTGTTTGGACAAAAACAACTTTCACAAACACATTGTGAAAGAAGCTGTTTGTATGATATTGAAGGCCAGATTCTTAGTGCCCTCTCTACAGGATAAAATGAGACTTTTACTCAGCTGATCTGCTTCCTTCCAGGGAATTATTCAAAGGGTTCCATGTGTAGATGTATTTGCTGGTAATAAAGGGCAGCAGGAGATGCTTCCATCCTGCTTTGATCGTAATCTCCTCAGCTGGGGCCTGAACCTCGGGTCTCTCTGCCTTTGTGCAGTCACTCATGCCCACACAAACTGAGTTTCACCTCAGAAATGTCTGTGGCAGGGCTCGGTGCTGCTCTGGGGAGCCCTGCTCCCAAAGGGAACGGAGCTGGGAAGGGGCTGGAGCCCCAGGAGGGGCTGAGGGAGCTGGGAAAGGGGCTCAGCCTGGAGAAAAGGAGGCTCAGGGGGGCCCTTGTGGCTCTGCACAACTCCCTGACAGGAGGGGGCAGCCGGGGGGGTCGGGCTCTGCTCCCAGGGAACAGGGACAGGAGGAGAGGGAACGGCCCCAGGTTGAGCCACCTCTGTCCAGCCCTGGCAGTGCTGGAGTCCCTGTCCCTGCAGGGATTTAAAAACCCTTAGTGTGGCACCTGGGGACAGGGGTCAGTGCTGGGCTTGGCAGTGCTGGGGCAGTGGTTGGACTGGATGATCTCAAAGGTCTTTTCCAGCCTAAACAATTCACCAGTAAAAGGCTACAGAAGTGTGTAGTAGCACAAAATCCCTTTATAGGCTGAATGTCAGGACAAAGTACCACATCTTTAACCAAAACATAGGGACAAAAGGCATCACTGCTCTTCTGGGAGCAACACCTTCCATCCAGAATCACTCTGGCTTTTGCATATTGAAGTGTATTCAAAGTATTTGTTATTTTAATCAGCATAATCAGCATAATTATTATTTTAATACACTGGTCTTGATTTCAGAATATTCTTTTAAATATTCACTTAGCCATATTTAATTATTCCCTGTTATACTGAGTGGTCTTCCTTTGCTTAATCCCATCTCAGGCAATGATAATTCTGTTTAATGTATGAAGCTCACTCTTGTTTTACGTCAGTGGAGCTGTGAGGAGATGTGGGGGTTCTTGGTCCCTTCCATTTGACCAGGGGTTTTCTCAGTGATGTCTGGCCAGAGTACAAACTCTGATGCTCTCTCGACAAAATGTTGAGAGCATTAAAGAGGGTTCCTTGTGTCTGAGACTCTGAAGTTAATAAGTGAAGTTGTTCCCACAGAGCAGAGAATGTAAATTGCAACAGAAGGCAAAAGATTTCACTGTTGTGTTTGAAAAAGGGAATACCTAAATAATGATGATTTAGTTTGGGTCATATTAGAGGCCCTTGATACTCTCTGAAGAGGAGAAGCTGGCTCTTGTTGAAGGAATGTAACAGTAGCATATTAAAATTTCAAATTCAGTATTGTATGAGGGGTTTTTAATTCCTACTAGAAGACAGTGGACCTGTATTGTATTTATGCAGCATTTTCCTAGGGTATTTAGTTCATCAAAGTATCACTACCAAGAATTGAGAGGTAAACTCTCCAAAGCAAATATTTGTCTCCCTTTTGATTGCAGTCAGAAATCTTGTGTCTTCCCATAATATTTGCTAATTATGGCAAAGTTTTTTTGTCTGTTATCTGCTTATGGAATTTTGCTCTGTAAATTCACATGGAATCAGTTCTGTGATGGCATGTATACACACATGAAGAGATGACAAGTGTTGCAAATAACAGGGAGAGCTTTGCTGATGAAACCTACACATTCAGAGTAAGTTTTTGATGACATCCCACTTTTACATCACCTTTAGGTATGACCAAAGTCCATGAGAGCAGAATGTATGCACCAGGTAACAGAAAATATTTTGCTGTATCCTAACAATTTCATTTTCTGCTTCCCTCCCCTGAAGTTTAAGCCCAGATACCCTTTCCAATTAAGCTTCATGTGGGCTCTAGTAATGCAAACTCTTGTTCTGTATTTCATAACACTAGATCAGGGAATGTGATACTGCTCCTTTGGCAACCATTAAGAGAAAATGAAAAAACAGGGTTTCATCCAGTGAAGTTCCCTGCATGGGAAGCCACAGCCTGCTTTCAGTGCAGGTCTCCAGCTCAGGAACACGTGGGGAGGTGTTTTGCTTTTGGCTGGTATAGAGTTAATTTTCCTCCCAGTAGCTGCCACAGTGCAGGGCTGCTGGTTTAGAAAGAGAATAATGTTGATAACACACTGGTGGCTTGGGTGATGCTGAGTGGTCAAGGACTCCTCAGTTTCCCTTGTCCTGCCAGCCAGGAGGGGCACAAGGAGCCAGGAGGGATCAAAGCCAAGATAGCTGACCCGAACTGGCCCCAGGGATAATCCAGACCATCAGTCAGGGGGTAGTGAACAACTCTATTGTCAATAATTTGTCTTTCTTGGGTTTTATTTCTCTTTTTAGATTATTTTTTCTGTTGTCTCTCTTTCCATTAAAATTACTATTATTATATTTTACTGTAAAGATGATTATGTTTTATTTTATTTCAATTAATAAACTGTTCTTGTCTCAGCCCACAGCTCTCACCTTTGTTTCCCTGCTCTGCTCCCATCCCACGGCAGGGGATGGTGGTGACTGTGGTATTTAGCTACCTGCTGGGGTTAAACCACCACAGCAGGTGAGACATTTAACATATGTGAGTACTCCCTTTGAACTAAATCAGATTATTCACTTGTGTAAAATTGCTCAACTGCCTAAATGTCTGCAGGATCAGGGCCCCAGACTGCAAACAGCAGCACCAAAGCAATATCCCTCTCGCTGTGCTGTTCAGCCCTGCTCTCCCATTCCCGGCAATTGAAGGAGTGGATGGACCATTTCCAACGCCTCTCTTCCATTATCAGAGCCATAGTGGGAGGACTGGGGTACATAAACATATTTTTTAATTATAAAACATACCAGTTGAAAACATTTCTATAGCAAGTAAGATCATAACGTTAAAAAAAAAAGAAAGAAAGAGGAAAATCACCGTCCGAAGCGGCGGGGCAGACTGGGGATCAGAGAAATCCTGGCCATTAAATTCCTGCACAATTTCAAATGACAGGGTTTTTAAAGAGGTGACACCATCTAGTCCAGGATCACATTTAAGTTTGTATGCAAAAATGATTTTGAACATAAAGTCGTCCCTTGAATTAATAAAAGAAAAGGAAATCTCTCCACAAGCCCAATGAAATCCATATCTTCATTAGCTCCTCCTGTATAACCTTGTGATATCAGCTGGGCTTTCAGCTGTTAGGAGGTGATTGATAGTGCTTGTTAAGTCCTCGTTATCTTTCTGAGTGCATCTTTTGACATTCTAAATATCACCTTGATAAGGTTTGCTGGGCAATTGAATTCGGCATCTTTGAGACACTCACTGCAGTAACTCAGAAACAGAAATGGCCATGCTTTAGTTTTGAATTTTTTTATCTCTGGGTTTTTTCCATCCTTGGATCCCAAAGGCTGCTCAGATAGATCTTCTAGCACACACTAAATATTCTGCCATGATTAGTTTAAAACAAGTTCTTTGTTACAATGAAGATCTCATCTCAGAAATGACATAAAGTTTATCACTGTAATTTCATTCTGCATTTTCCTCGTGTACCAGTCAGCAACTAATCTAATATTTGCCTCAGAAAATAAGATATTATAAGTAGAGAACATCTCCTTAGGAGCATGCATTCTATAATCCTTTCAGGCTTAGTTATTTTTGATGTTCATGCCCATATATCTTTGATTTCTGTTTAGACGGTTTGTGACTCTTATTATTAGAGTGAAATATGCAAAAAAATTATTATTATTTCCTATTCTCAGAAGTATGGGCTTTTTAAAAAAGGTTTGCTGGGTGAATTAATTCATTTCCATCAGTTCTCCACTCCGCCTAGAATGACTTTCAATGAATGCATGCATTTCCTAAATACACAAATCATCTTTTAACACTGACGTGTAAAAAAGTCCGTCTTTGTGTGGGCAGCTTATTGAAGCTCCTGAAGTAATCTGTCAATAAGATCATGTTCAGGGAGGGTGCTCAGCTGAAACGAGTGGTGCAGGAGGCTGTTACTCCTCGGTGTTCAATCACCGAGCATCTCTGCTACACAGGTGACAAACTGCAGCGAAATGTGACCTTCAGCAAAACCCCGAGATGGGCCTGAGGGGTAGGAAGGAGCTTGCGTCCATCCTGACTGTCTGCAAGGACCCAAATGTGTGTGTGACCGTGTGGGTGCTGGAGCAGGCTCTGTGTGCCCACTCTGTTACCATGGCACCCCCCTGTACGTGACAAGCCACCTCTGTGGCTGCCTCTGAAAGAGCCCAGACTTCAGCTGCCACAACAACAGATGGGAGCACAGACACGGGGCCCGACGGAGCTCTGAGCAGTGAGGGCACCAGCAGCTCTGCTAAAGGCTGCTGCTGGCAGGGCTGGGGACGTGCCACGCCGGGCACGGAGCTGCTCCACGGTCACGGCGATGCCGGGGGGTGCCCGGCGCTCCGGGAGGAGAGTGAGGGGCAATGCTCAAGGACAGGCGGCACGGGAAATGGCTGATTAAATGGAAGGGGAACTGATGGCTTTAAAGGGGACAAACTTCACAGAATTACAGGATCACAGAATATTCTGAGTTGGAAGGGACCCACAAGAATCATCGATTCCAACTCTTGTGTGAATGGCCCATACGGGGCTCGGACCCACAGCCTTGGTGCTACCAGCACCATGCTCTGACCAGCAAATCTGAGAGTTAAAATCTCGTCAACTGCGTGGTTTCGAAAGGTGCAGCGACCATGGTAAGAGCCAAACCCTGCTCAACACCGTGCCTCAATACCCTCCTCAGAAGGGGTGTGCACACTGGCATCACTGAGTGCCTGTAACTCGTGTATCACAGCAACTGCTGGTTTCCAAATAAAAAAATTCAAGAGATTTGTCTCAATTTTCATGTCCTAACAGGAAAGAAGGGCTGTGCAGGGGTAGTCTGAATTGCCTACCAGAGTACCAGAGCTCAGAGATTCCTTCCTGTCCTTGAATCTGCTCACTTCTCTAATCTCAAAATGATTCCCCTTGGACAAGAGTAGAGGAAAAGGGCAGAGGACACTCCAGTTTCAAAGACAGAACACACTAAATCCGTAAATCAAGACAAGAACCTGCAAAATATCCTCTACTTTCTTTTTTTTCTTTTTCTTTTTCTTTTTTTTTTTTTTAATGCATCCAGCATGATTAATTGTCTCTTCAATTGTTTTGAACCTTGGAATTATGTGTGAACAATAAGATCGGCATTTGTGCTTTTGCAGGCACTGAAGCACTTCTAAAATGCAAATCATCGATGAACTGAAATTATTTTATAGGATTTATGGAAAAAAAGGCAAAGGTTGATTAAATGTTGAGTCTTGGGTGGTATTTAATTGGGAACCATTACATTAGGAAATAGACTTACGGTGGTTTGTACCATACAAATGGGATACAGGCTGCAAACAAGGAATGTTAATAACCTCAGTGAGCACCAATGTGTGGGCAACAGCAGCCTGCTTAGAGGGAAGGGAAAAGATTGTTTCACTGGCATGGAGCTAAAAGTGAAAATGCATCGTTGTCTGTAGGAAATGTTTTCTTGTCTGTCCCTTTGCTATGATCTGTGCAGTGTTCTCATGTATAACTTTTGTTATATTTGTGCTAAATATAAAAGGGGTCACATTAGCCTCCTTAAAACAGAGGTGAGGGAAGGTGTTCCCCGCAGTGAAAGCAGCTGGGACCACGCTGTGGCCTCAGGTCATGGTTAAAAGTGCCTGATTTAAGAGTTCACAACCTGCTCCCGTGGTGCTGTGAGTAACTTCAGTTTGCCCTTAACTGTCTTCATTAAATCTTTGTATATCTTCTCACAAATGAATCTTAAGAAAAAGACAAAACAAAAAAAACCCCAGATTCCACTCCCCCCCAGAAGAACCCCACCAAAAAAACACATTAAAAAAAAAAAAAAGATGAAGAAAGAAAAGACTGAACTAAAGAAGCAAGTAAAAAAAAATGCTATAGAAAGCAGACTTCTCTGAAACGCGTTGCTTTTAAGCCATGCATGTGTTTGGTTTGATTTAATCAGTTTTGATTTGGTTTGGTTTGGATTGGTTTGGTTGGGTTGGTTTGGTTTGCTTTGGTTGGGTTGGTTTGGTTGGGTTGGGTTGGTTTGGTTTGGTTTGGTTTGGTTTGGTTGGGTTGGGTTGGTTTGGTTTGGTTCAGTTTTGCCCACTCCAGTGTTAAGTTCCAGAAGGACTTGGGGCAGTGAGAAGCACACATGACCCATGACAACCTCATGGTCCTACAGAGTCCTAGTGCCAGGAGGCTCAGAACCCCAAGTGAGTGCTGCGGTGCCATCCTGTCCCACACCAGGCTGTGCCACTCGTTTGTCACAGCTTGGGCCTGTGGCCAGAAGGAGGCAAAGGAGTGCTTGGAGCTCCTCACATCTGGAAGCTGTCCGAATCCTTGCCCTGAAACCACAGCACAATTAGCTCCAAGCAAAACTCACACTCTGGTTGGGCTTATTAAGCAGAACTTCAGCCCAGTGGGAGCTGACAGGAGTGCTGGCCAAGCTATTAATGGAATTGAATTTCATCCATTGTGCTGGAAAAATAGGGAGGGGTGAGTTAGAAACAGTGCCGTGGGTACCAGTGGGGATGCAAACTGTCCAGGTGAGCACAGGAGAAGCTGCGTGGCAGTTTGAGTGGTGAGAGACAGAGACTTTGATAGAAAAAAGTGGGACTTTTCAAGCTGCTGTCTCTTCATGTTGGACAATAAACTGCTCTTTGGGATTCCTTCTTTTCTAAAACCATAAAGGTTAATGCAGAGCCAGCTGTCACCTCACAAAGAGTCAGAACTCTGCCTGTTGGGCTACTCTTGCTGGTGGTATCAGCTCATGGGGTTCTCATGGCTCAGGGTTAGAGTGAAAACAAGGAGAGATCCAGCCACTGAAACAGGGTTTAATAAAGAGAATGGCAAAGGGCAGGAGAGAGAAGAAGAAGGGGGAAGGAACACACAGTATTTATCCAGAACAGTGACATTTCCAGGCTTTCCCTAGATAATTCATTTTTCCATTACTGCAAATGGTTATTCTGACTGGAAGAATAACTACAGATGGCTTTTTTAAGAAGCTCAAAAATATGAAATGAGCAAGTTACACTTTAATAGAATTGCATCACTTCAAAGTATACATTCAAAGCCTGCTGGCAAATTTCTCGGGTGGCTGACTACAAACAGCAAAAATCCCCCATTTGTGGAGGTGTGATTTAGCAGGCCACTTCTCTGTACTGACTGATGTTTGTATATTTGTCACTTCAAACGTGATGAATTAGAAATATCAAGCATCATTAAAATCAATGGGAGTTTGCTCTTGACCTTACTGAGGCCAGGATTTTACCCATTATCACTGATCTCTTTGTTCTTCTATTTTGTCACTTTGGTCTGCAGCTGTGAAACTTTTTCTAACTTATGTTTTATCTCCTATGTAGAATTGTAATCAGTACAGGATTGGCTTCCAGGGGAGCTATTCTGTACTTACCATGTTGTTATCAGGCTAAATTACCCTTAATATGCTGACTTTACACTGCTTTGAGGAGTCCTGTCACTGAGCGTTTCTCACAGTACAGCAGATGGAGATGACAAGATCATGTTGATACACCTCTTACCTATCCTAAAATATAATTTTGGTCTGTTGTCATGTGCAGATTCCACAGGGTCTCTACAAGATGGGATCAGGATAAGCATTATACAGGGATGTCTGAATGCACCATGTGTTTTAGAGCAGTGGGAATCCTGGGGACAAGTAGCTATTTTCACAGAGCTGATGACAAACAAGCCT
This sequence comes from Edolisoma coerulescens, assembly GCA_013397115.1. Taxonomy (NCBI): domain Eukaryota; kingdom Metazoa; phylum Chordata; class Aves; order Passeriformes; family Campephagidae; genus Edolisoma; species Edolisoma coerulescens. The sequence goes on along the minus strand of VWZW01003067.1, from coordinate 777,485 downwards.
AGGGCACCCAAAACATAAATGGCTGTTGGTTTTATTTTCAATACCTCTTCCATTGCTGTGAATGAAGTCAAGCTTTCTCTGGGAAGGTGTTGGTTCTTCAGAAAAAACAACCAAACAAAACCCAAAATCAAATCACAAGCAAACTTCAGTTTCATCTCAGTGCCTCAACTTAAGAGCTAAAAGAGAAAAAGCAAAACTCTCATCTCTTTTAGGACACAAATTACCTTTCCTGGTAATTTAACAGATCTAAGCCCAAAAAACATTTTCTTTCAGCTGCTGTTTCCTCTGGTTTCTCCAAAACCACATCCACTTGTAGTCTGGCTTTTTTCCTGGGAAGAAATCCATCAATATGGCATATTGGAGGTGGAAAACATGATGCAGCAATTTGTTAATGGAGAGTATATTTTCATTTAGTGAGAAAAATCACAGATTACGTGCAGTGATAAAGGTTCAGGGTCTTTTAAGCCCTCATTCTGTGTACTGCTAAGTTCTTATTTCAGTAGGAACTGTAGTAGCTCAGTCTTTCCTTTTTAGCTCCATACTGAACCAATGCAATCAAATGTGAAATGGAAAATGAGAAAAGTAATTAATATTACCAATGGCATTTGTTTAAATGTTGCTTTTCAAAAGCACTTTAATTACAATATGCTTTTCATGTTGGTTGAGTTCATTTATATAGGGAATACAATCATTAATTATCATAATTAAGACACCTGAATTCAGCCTGACTGGCATTCCTTCCACCCCGAGTTGTATTGTTGTTTTATCTCTGACAGTTAGGTTTTCAATCAGATGTTATCTACTTTTTCCTAATCATTAAGAAATGCTTTACTAATTAGCACATGAAATTCATCCTACATCAGACTGAATTGAATCAAGGTCTATTATCTTGAACAGTAAGACACTTCAGAATTCACAGTAATAGGGCATGAATATGTGATACAGTTCATACACATTTCATGAACCTCCACGTTGCCGTTATTTTTTCAAGGCTCTGCAATTAGTTATGCCATTTTCAGGTCACTTAATTCCCTCTCACTGTTTAACAGTCTGGGAGATTACAATGCTCTAAAAGCCCGAGTTAACTCTTCCTGTGCCATGAGTTGTTTCCATTCTGCAATAAAGATGTTTTTCTGAAACCTTCCCTCATGTCCTAAGAAACCATCTGCCACGTACAAAACCTTCCCTTAAAATTGTTTATTAGGAAAGGTGGACATATTTTCAACTATGATGCCAGTTCTAATTTTAATTCCATGTAGGTGAATCAGTTCTTGCCTGGTCCACAGCTATTGTGCCAAAATGTAGCCATTTTTCCTCACCTGATCTTCCACTGAAGATATTGTCATCATGGAAGGAATAGACCAAACCAGCTTGGGACCAATCTAAATCTGATTAAAAGGTTTTAATCCTGTTTCTAGTAAACTGTTCTAAATTCAAGGGAGGACATGCTCTTGCCCTTCTCTGTTCTCCAAGGCACAGTTCCCTAGTTGAGATCAGTTTTAATTTGCTTTGATTAAGTAAGGGAAAGGATGTTGGGTTTTAGATTTACTTACAGGAAGTTATGAAGGCCAGGCTATAGAACTGCACCAAGAGATTAAAATGATTAAGACTTCTCATTTATGTAATGAACCTTACAGTGTTACAGTCTTTATATTCAGATACTTGGCACAAATTTCAGACAGAATCTCCTGTATGTGGATGTATTTTAAATGCAAGAATTTGTATCAGCCTGCAAATATCTACTCTTTCATGGTTCTAAAAGGTGCAAGTTTCTCATTTAGGCAAGATAAAAACACAGAAACTTTTTGATCTCTAAAAAGTAGAATAATGTTATATAAATCCTGGATACTTAGACATTCTCACAAGGCCTCATTTAGGTACACAAACTATAGCAGCAAGCGGAGACCCTGCCCTTGGCTGGACTTCATGTGCAGCTACACACAAAGCACCACAGATTTAGGAGCTGATTTCTGTCACAGCAGACCATGCCTGTGTCGTTATTCAAAGCCATGTCTAAATAAATATTCCACCATCTTGTACATGCTGTGAATGGGACACGTTTCTGGATGGTGACAACTTTTTGAGGTGGAATGGCCAGAGTGGCCTTTAGTTGGATATTTCTGTATTGATCAGATCCAGCCCTGCATATTCCACCACAGGAAGTCTGGGATCTTCCTCCCTATGCTATTGCTACTGGAAAGCAAACCTGCCTGTGTGACACTGGAATAGGGCCTTCTGGAGTGTACAGCCCCTGTTTTAAGAGGCAGAGGTAAGAAAAACCTCTCCAGACTAAGAGTTTGCAGTACAGAGCCATGAATGCCTCTTAAACCGTGTTCCAAGATCAGACTGGAGCTTCTGAGACACGAGTGCACTTTTGTGGTGTGGGCCTTAAAATTGTTGATCCCTACTTCATATCAGACCAATTATCTGATGATGTTTTTTCAAAGCATGGTGTTTCTGGCCCACAGGGGTTACTGGAGAAAAATTCTCTCTTTTTCTATGTAATTGTACCACAGGTTTATGAATAAAAGGGCTTGAATTGGCAATCTCTGAGTTAAATGGGGAGCTGGTAGCAGAACGCTTCCCCAAGGGAACTCATAGATTTAGGAGCCATTTCCTGGCCCGCTGCCTTAGACTCTGAATTTCCTGACCTTAAGTACAGGCTATAACAGTCTTCTGCTTCCCAGGAAAGAACTGTCAAGCTTTAGTGCTTTAAGAATTTAGTTAACAATTTCTTGTTTAAAAGTTGAATTAGTAGCTGGAGTTTTGCAGGTGCTGATTCTTTACAACCCCTTTATCTTCAAAGTAATGTTTGAACTAAATGCTCAGACTGTCACAGGGCTTCTGAGCTTACCAAAATAGAGTTTGTAGCAGCCCTAGTTACATCTCTGAAAATTTGAATCTTTTGGGTTCAGTGAAATTGCATGCTTTAGTGCAATTGGTGGCACATGTAGGATTGGGCCCATGAAGATAAATTTGGAGTATAATTTCCATAGTTTTTATCCTTTAATATCAGATAAAGATGGCTGCTTAGAGTTTATTCTCTGGTTTTCCTTGTGTAACAGATGATAGCTGATGCTGTGTTTCCATACCAAATAGTCTGCTAGAAGTGTGTCAGCTGTCCAGATAAGGAATTAGCTCTTCCCCATCTTCCCTTTTTAACAGAGGGTTAGTGAGCCAGATTATAGGAAGCACATTCAGTGTGGAGCAGGGAAAAAATACCTCAATCAAAATCGTTGTACTGCTGAAAATGGATGATTACTCCTGGGGCAAGGAAGTAGGATGGGAGAAGAGCTGCATCATACAATTCAGTGGGAAATAAGGTTTGTGTGGAAGCTGGAGTGCAGCATAAGATTTCCTTGCACATCCACACCGTGCAAGTATATTTTTGTAGCGCATCATTTCTCTTTAGCTGGTGTGTTCAGTTACTGCTCATCTCCCTGAGGGATTTTTATTAGTATTGAAGGAGACTTCACCTGCAAATGGAGTAGCCTGAAATTTGACAAGTTGGAAAAATACTTACATTTTTACCTGAATGAAAAAATGCAGTATTAAAAAAAAAAAAGGCAGGAGAGGGGGAAGCAAACATGCATTTCAACAGTCTCAAACGGTTACTGTGGCATTTATGGAAAACAATGTAATTATGACACATAATTAATTAGTTAATTACAGAGGTATTTATTATTTTCATATGGGGAATCGTACTGTAAATAGTCCATTAATCTATTTGTATCCGTAGAATTGGAAAGCAAATAAATAATGTTCTTTCAGTTTGCAATCATTTATACTGTGAGAGAAAGCATTGCCAAGGTGCTGCACAGCCCTAGAAATGCCTTTCCAAGAAGGTGGGATGCAGCTTTGGGCCTGGAGACCCAGGGTTTGAGAAGGAAGAGATGGAGTTTATGGTGGGATGTATGAAGTATGTGTATGAAGTTGGGGCACAAAACCAGGTTCCGGCTGACATGCTATGCCTCAGTGGTGCTTTCACAAAAAGGCTGTGTCTAACATGGATTTCAGCAATTTAGTGAGCATAATGTCACTTCCAGAAGCATCACTGACCCCTGTGTTGACCCAGCAATGAGAACATTACTAGAATTTATAATATTTCTGAAAAACAATGAGTAAATTCTTTCTGTGGTAGTGTGTGCTATTCCTTCTCCACATGTTTGTTTCATCTTCCTGTTGTCGGTTTTCATACGTAGCCTTTTGCTTTCCGTGAGACACCTGCCTCCTGTCTCTGACCAAAATTCTTGTTTTGCAGAAGACTATTTTATAGACTTGTGCATTTTGCCTTTAAAGCTAAATGCTGGAAACAAACACGTTCTAAATGCCAACGAAGCAGAAAAATGTCTTCCAAAATGCTGTGAATTCCCACAGTGGAAAGGAGATGGAAGTGTGCAACACAGCACAGAGAGTGAAGAAACAGCATCCAGCTTCTGAGCTGCAGCACCATGATCCAAACTGGCACTGCTTCCAACTCAAAACTCTGTGTGAGGCCAAAGCCTCCTTCTTTGTGCAATCTTTCCTGCAAAACAGCAGCTCCCCCCTGGCGGCATCGGGAGCTGGCAACGCACGACAAATGGTTTCACAGGGACTTGCTAAGCTGGGAAGTGAGAAGGAGGGCAGAGTAAGCCCACTATCATATTCCTTTAATATTCTTCTGTTCCACTCCTTCCCAGGGGCACAGGCAGCCCCAGTTTGGATTCCAGGGGATGAACTCACCCCAGTGCCACTTCCTGCTCCCACGTCTTGTGGCTGCTGGCAGAGCCATGCCCTGTCTGGGGACCTGTGTCTGCCACAGAGTCAGGAGGACAGGGGACTTGTAGCACTGGGCTGGTTACATGTGAAATTCTCATCACAGCAAAGGGAGTGGGAATTGAAAGCAAACTGTCGGGCTGCCACTCTCTCCTGACTCTGCTCTGTGACTCCAGCCTGTCCGCAGGGAGCAGCTGGGACAGAAGCTGCCCTGGAATAGCAATCACACCCTGCCCTTTCTGCAGGAGCTTATCTGTGGTCACTCATGGCTTGTGCTGCTTCCCATCCCCGAGAATTCCCTCAGGACAGATGTCTCAGTCTGTGCTCAGAGCTCATGCCCTCCAGGACAGCTCTATCTCCAGCGTCCCCACCGGGATCCTGCCCTCAGGAGATGCAGAATCCAGCAGAAAAGTGGTGTCTTCTCCTCTCCAAGGACGATGTGGCCGTGGTGCCCCACTAGTGCCACATTTTGCAATGTTGTTCTCCTTCCTGTTGCTCCCCACCTCTGAATGCATGACTTCAGTTTTCTGCCTTAGAGACTTCACGAGCTAAAATCCATTCTGAGGGAAGGAGAATGCTGGAAAGCAGCAAAAGTGCTGCTTTGAATGGCCTTGGCTGTGAACACATCCACACTGGATGTAAGACAAGAAGTTGGAGGATAGATGATTGAAAACTCAGCTACAACAGAGCTTAAATTAAAGTTGTTTTATTCTACAACTGCAGGATGCTATGTGTAAAAACAGACTTACAAGATGAAAAGATTGCAAAAGAAATTGCTTATGCCCCAATATTTCCCTGGTTCCTTTCTCAGCTCTCTGGTTTCCACCCTTTCCTTGCATACATACCAAGTTCATTTTCTTACAAGTGGTTATTTTGTTTGGTTTTGAAATAAGAAAATAGAAGGCTGTAGCAAGAGTAATTTTCATGTATTCCCCATCTCATATTTTTCTGGTTTTCTTTTTCCCCAGCAGTCTGTCTCTCTCTCAAAATCTCTGCTATTTGTGCTTATACAGCAACCCACACATTTTCCAGTAGTATTTCCACTCTCCAGAATAATGTTTTTTGGACCAATATATTGTAATATTTAAGAGGAAGAAAACATCTTCTAAGAATTCTTCTTACTTTCACCTTTTGATGTTCTCAACTGCCTTTTTTTTCCGGAAATCTGATGGGTTGCAAGACAAGATTTTAAGTATTTACAACCATCTCTAATAAACTGCTTCATGGATATTTATGAGGTGCTGTTTTAGCAGGCTGTATTATAATATTAATCAAAATCAAGGCTGCCTCTTGGAAACACTCCAAGAGTTAGATCTTTGCTGAAATCTTTCCAGGTATCTTTATTTTTCCAATTCCTTTTGTTTTTTGTTGTTAATTTCCAGTTAAGTTATTTATCAGATGATATTTGAATACATCTGAATACAGTTTTGACAGGAACTCAGAGAATCCTGAAATTAGTCTTTGTTTTAATGTTTATTCAACACTTTTATATTTGTTTTCTGTTTCTTTTTAAAGGAAAGGAGCAGTATTAGCACCCTGCTGTGCCACTAAAATTACATTGTACGAGTTTATTGCTTACAAGCAGAAATGTCCTGGCATGTTCTGAAGACTTGTGTATGAATCCCTGGTGCAATTTTCATATCCCTCACTTGGAGGTCTGGTGAACCCAGGAGGCCACCAGGTACATTTTCAAGTACTTGTTTCAGGTTGAGGATTGTTATTTCTGAAAGCTCAACTTAAGACCCTTAACTCTTAATTTTCAGGGGCATTAAGTCAGGCTGTCAGTGTGTGTTGAATATTTCAAACCTCCAAGAGAGCAAATAAAATTTAGTGGGGATTTTTGAGATTTAGTCCTTAACGATTTTCAGAAGTTCACAAAGGTAAGGCCAGGCCAGCTGGGCACAAAAGAAGCTGCATTTCCTTGTTTATGTGTGCATGTATTTCTAAGCTGGATATATCACATCCTTCATTTTTATAGCCTGTTAACTTGAAAGCCAGTCTGGTGTGGTCAAACTGGATAAAGACCAGAAATTACTTCTATTGTTGCTTTGGGTACCGTACGTGCCTGTTTATGAATCTTCAAGAATTGTTGCAGAATTGTTGGGGATGGGTCTAAACCAGTCCTTAGTTCTCTGCTTTAATGTTATCATTTCCCACAAAATAATTGCTGTTGTACAGAACCACACAGGAAAACTCCACAATAAAACAAAAAATCTACAGATGCGATTTGGGAAAGACCAGTGACATATAAAATACTTATACAATGCAGAATCACAGCAAAGCCATGTCAAAGAATAAAAGGTCAATCATGAAATATATTTCATTTAAAAATGTTTTTTCAGCCATAATGGTCTGAGATATTACCTGCAGCACAAGTCATTTGAAACCTGCAATATTGCTTTTAGTGCCTTTCCCATTGCCCTTGTACCACAACCACTGCAGTACACGAAGCTGCACTTAGAGATTACTGAGGGCCACAGCTGATCAGTCCTAATTAAAACCCCTCTTGTGTGTTTTATTGATATGTACTCAGCTTTGGCCAATGGTTTCAGGGAATATCATGGTAAATGTATCTGAGGGACGATGACAAAGTCTGAGAAATAATAAATGTTGGTGTTCAAATGTTCTTACAGGTGTGGTAGGAGTTGTCATGGTCAGTCTCCAGCTCTTGCAAAGCTGCATGCCGTCCATGTTGAATTGAACTCTTAGGGCCCAATTCACCACTCCATTGCACTGGTTTGATGCTGCTGAAATTCCATTGACTTTCACAAAAATGGAACAGCTGAAGGCTCATGAAACAAAATGGCCTTCAGGCCTCAAGTCATACAAACAGTGCTCGATCCACTGTTACGTTTTGGAGAGCTGGATGACTTGGAAATGTTACTATTTTTATCAGGCTGATAACAGGCCATCAGTCCCCTCCACAGCACCATCTGGAAGTCCAGAGCCAAAACAGAGCAAGTGGTTAAAAATCAGCCATGAGGGAAGAGGAGGTCTCCAAAAGATTGGTGGAATCCTCAGAAGAAGAAACATTTCTGTCTTTACCTAAACCTCAAAGGCTTTTTACTGTTGTTGAAATCAGGATATTCTCATTACTGTGGTGAAATCAAGTCTGACTGAAGTTTGGGGGTGAGGAAGAGGTTGTGGAAGTTGCCCTGAGAGTATGTGGAAGCAAGCAGAATGTGCTTGAGGGCAGGAAGGAAGAATATGCAGGGACAGATATTTTCTGTCAGCAGTCTGAATTCCCAGCAGTGAGAACTTCTGACCATCAGAGCGACGTGGAGGCTGCTGGCAGAGACCTTGTGTTCAGTGATGCCCCACTTTGTGCACTGGATCATCTGCACCAGAATAAATAGTCTTTATCCATTAGAAATGCTGACAGAGAAATCGTGGCTCCTGTTGTGCAGAAATCTCTGGACAGGGTAATTTTATCTGGCCAAATCCACTTCTACCTCTGCAGCCTCCCTTGTGATGTGCTGAAATGGCACAGGCAGCCTTGTTCACTAACCTGAATTCCACCCTAATAGATTGAGTGAATAATTAAACTTTAATTTGCCTGTGCCTACATTCCCAACGCTGCAAGTTTGCAGAGAGGGCAAACGAGGCATTGTCAGGGTAGTTATATGCAGAAGTCTGCTCTGATTGACTGAGAGTGCATCAGCCTTGACATATTCTTGCAATATTTTTCAGCAACAGAAGGAAAGAGACGGATGCATTACATCAATCAAATTAACAGGGCAAAAAGGCAAATGCAAGGCAAATGTCAGTTCACTCTGCAGATACAGTTCTTGCCCAAGTTAAAAGGAGGGAATAAGGTGGGCCATTGTACCCATCATTGGTCTGCCATACAAAATAGGCAGTTACTTGTGCTGTTTGAGACAGTTTTTCTTCTCTCCCGTGCTGAACTGCTGTGCTCAGTTCCAGTGTTATACAATTCCAGCTGATGTGCTGGAGAGAGCAAACAGAGATAAGGCTGTATGCCTGAATTAAAGCAGTACCCAGTGAAATCCATTGTATTTTGATTTATAATTATGGAAATTCTTTTATCCAGTGTGTCAAAGTGACTTGAAAACACCAAAGCAACTCCACAGCATAGGTATTGCTCGCTGTAATACGATATCAGCTCTTGGAAATTCACCTGAGGTACACTTAAGCTGACAGCCTGGAGGTCAGTGCCAGAGAGGCACATTGCCTGATTTGCAATTTCAGATGCCAAGGATGAGGCAATGCTGAGGAAACGAAGCCCTGCTGTATCTCTGTGTACACTGGCTAAGAAACCCTGAGCCCAAGCTACATATTCAAACTGCTTCCTCTGCTTCCCGGCACAAAAGACAGTGCCTGATTCCTTTCCTGGGGAATTCCTCTTTTTGGGGTTGGATGAGTGCTTTTGCCTTTCCATCCCCTGTGGACCCGCCTACAGGCTGCAGCCTGGACATCACAAAAAATGGGGAGGTTTTTAAGCAGAGGCGCTGCCTTCTCAGACTCAATAATCACAGCAGGAAAATCTGAAAGCAGACTCCCAGCAAAGCACAGTTCAGGCAACGGGGGGCTGGTTCCTAGCTGGCTCCTCGCTCTCCTGACCCAGAAGGGTGTTTAATGGGAGAGGCTTTGGAGTGGATCTCCTGCTGGAGGCGAGGCTGCTCAGGCACTTCTCGAGCTAATTTCCCTTTCACTGCAGAGCACATTCCTCCTCCATTCAGGAGGTGCCTGCCTTGGTCAATTCTCCCGAAAAGCCATTTGGAAATTGGTCCTTTTTTTTTCTTAAACACCGTGCCACTATATCAGCCTTTTGCACAGTTCATATATCAGTCTGCTGATGCTACAGGGGTGTTGCTTCGTCCTTGATGAGCTGTTAAAAACAGGTGCTCACCCTGAGGGTTTGACTTAAATCCAACAGAATTAAGAAATGTTAAAGGAGGATCTGCATCTTTCAAGCAGACCCATTGTGTCTCCGTGCTGTAGATAAGCTCCAGTCAGTGTAAGAAGAGGCGAAGTTTCACTCGAGTAAGAGCAGTGCAATTTGAAATGTTGGCAGCTGATAAGTGCAGGTGAGGATAAAGGCATGTCTGCATCAGTCACTTGCATTTCACTCGGAATATATTTTTCTTTGTTGGAAAATCCTGCAGATATATGCACCCATCTGCTTCTCAATCCACATTATCTTACTGCTAGTGTGCTTAATTATATCCTTTCCACAAAATCCCCAATTTTAATACTCCTTGGAAGTATATCTACACCTTCTTTCTAAAATAAAATATCCTAAGTGTCTCTCCAGGCCTCCAACTTGAGAGACCTGAAAATGCAAATGAAAATATTTTTACTTCTCATTGAAGGTACTTCTAGACTCCAAGATAATGCAGAGTCCTGTCCTTATATCATGATACCTGTATCTTCTTCTTCTAAAAAAATTAACCCCAAAGGACCTTTGCACACCTCAGTTAAAACAAACACAGGCTGAGTGAGAGCTGAACACAAGAAGGTGCAATTTGGAAGCACGCTATCTATTCATTCTGAGAAATTCTTACTCTTTGCCATATAGATTTTGTTCATTTTTCAGTCGTGCAGGGAGAAAATAAAGCAGCAAGCTCTCTTTTGCACTACCCTGAGGTCCTGTCCCTTCCCACTTGCATTATTCTGGGCTTAGGTGACACTATGTATCTTTAATTTCACTTATTTACACTGAGTTGTGTTTAACTCCTTGATAATGGGATCCTATTCAAATATATTTGGTTTATCTCTTTTGACTCTGAAAGTACAAATAATACCAAAATTTCAATTGAACTTTCATGAAGCTGGTGCTGTCCTATAGTAAAGTCAAATAATCACATTGATTTTCACTTGGCATCTAGACTAACTCTCAAGGAATATATGTGGTAATTGATTTGTATGCTAGAGTTGCTGCAGAGTTTATTTTCAAAATGAGATTTTGGGGTAGGTTATTTTTTTGTTAATTAAATATATTTAAAAGGATTTATGTTCTCTTCTTGTTCATATAGACTGAATTTTCAATGACTTCTACCAAAATGTTAGGTGATCCTCTGCAGTAAATAACCCTTTTTGTGAGACAATGCAGGAGTCTGAGAAATCCTTATTTCTGTATTACTTCTCCCAGACAAAACCAAATATTACTGTTATCATTTGGGATACTATTGTTTTTGTGACATTTTAAAGACAATACACTTCAATGTTTAGATGAGTAGGGCTCCCAATTTTTTAGTTTAGGTCTTAAATTTTGCCCCTTGTTAAGCAATTCTGCTTTTACCAGAATCTTTTGAGTAATGATGACAGAGATTTCTTTGGGAAGTAGCCTTAATACCATCACTCCTTCTTATCACTGCGTCTGCCACGTGGGCTCCAGGGTCCCCAAAGGCTGCAGCTGGTGGAGTTTGTGCCTCTGCCCAGCCACATCCCGAATTTGGCACTTGTCCCAGGGAGAGAGGAGGCACAGAGCTCTCCTGGGGCCCGCAGGAATTGCAGGCATGGAGCCAAACACCTGGTCATTCACCGCAGAGCTGGGCTGGGCAGCCCTGGGGTGAACGCTAAAAGAAAATCTGAGCGTGTGGAATGGGATTTTCAGATAAATTTAAGAGCCTATTTAGTGACCTGTCAGGTGATTTGGATTTATTTTTAAGTGATCATAAAAGCTCGCATTACAGAAATCATTTTTTTTCAGAGAAATATTTAAGAAGCCAAATTTATGAGTTCTGACAATGTTGCAAAGCAGCTGAGAAACTTAAATGCATCTTCCAGCTTTCATTGCTCTGATCCTTAGCTCCAGTGGGTATCAGTTGGATGGAAAGGTGCTTACTAAAACTCCAGTCTCGTCCTTCCTGTGATAGCCCTCCTATATTTATCAAATATTTCTGTGACAGTTTCGGGGGATGACAGCACAGGAAAGGGAATGCATCTAACAACTGATTGATAAATTGGACTAATTTTTGAAATATCTGAGTTCCTGCCCCTTATTTGCCAGAGTTCATAATGGCTGCACAGGTAATTTGGCCTTTTTGATCTTCTGTCACTCCCCTTTGATGGAAGCAAGAGCATTCTTGTGTCTTGGGGAGAGGAAGGAGGATATAACCGAAATATAGCAAAGGATTAAACCAGGTAATATGAGAATAATAATAAACACATGACTAAAATAACAGCAAATCAGTCCCCAGATTTTCAGCTGGGCTTGCAGTGGGCCAATAGCCATTGATATATTTAGAGGTCTCTTCAGGAAGTGCCTTTAGAGCTTGTCATCTTCAGCTGATACACACAAAGTAGAGATGTGTTCCAAGGACACTTGACATTTATTCAGACAATTATTTAGTCAACCAAGCCTCTACCTACTTGTGCAAGGTAATCGACCCTTATCTCACTCAGGGGGCTGCAAAGACACACACATCACCTTGCCTCTGTCTTCAGAGAGAATTAGTGACAAATCCAGGTTTACAGGGCACAGGAGGGTTGCTGGCCCCCGGTGCTGTGTTTGGGCTATTGATGACATCAATCACAGTGAAGGCACAGCGCAGTTGCCAACCCCACTAGGTATTGCTGTTTTTTAAAGGTATCCAGCACCAAATCACAAGCACTTGAGCTTCTTTGCAGGAAGCAAGAGGCCTGGCCCGCATTCTGTCACTGCTGAAGAGAAATGCAATGCATTTATCACAGGAAAAAGGTGTAGACTTGAGATTTAGTCATCTTACCGTGTATAAAGCTTTGATGTATGTTATTAGAAACTACCTGCCTGGGCTGTATTTCATTTAAGCTTTTAGAGCCATCTAAATCAACTTCTTTAGCTTTAGGAAGATAAAGATTGTAAAACAAGTTATCTGGGCATCAGGAGGACTACTGCATTGATTTATACCTGCTACATACGGTAGGTGTGTAATTCACTCATACATCACCAAGGTGATGCATATTTTCAGAATTATCTGGGTATTTGGTTAGTGCAAGTTTAAATGAAGTAATTTGAGCACGTGCTTGCTTTTTGCAAGGCAAGGAAGAACCACAGGCAAACAAAAGTGTTAGAAATGATTAAAGGCACCAGGAATACAAAGCTGCTATTCTTAGGTTGTCAATGCTTAGAAAAATGCCTGCTGAAGCATTGTTCATAATAATGATATTACCTCTGTAGACCAGGATGTCTTAGCAAGAACAGGATGAATTTGCTGTACCTTTATAAGGCGGTGTTGGAGAGTCAGGTGATTCTCCAGCTGACTGGAACTGGACGTCTGGAGTGACTTTCCTCCCAACTCAGTTGCAGTTGCATGCACGAGAATTATTTCTTCAGAAATACCTGTCTGGAAATAAGCAAGAGCTGCGGAGAAAGGTAAAATGACTATGCCATTTTTGGTCATTTAGATAGAAAAGTTGTCTGAATAGTGGAATTTATTTAGCTGCTGTACAAAATCCCTTGCCATGCCGACTCAAGACCAAATATCTGCCTTGGCTGGAGCCGTCAGCTGGAGCAGAGCTGCACAACCTCTGGAGGCAGCAGGATGGCAGGAGGGCATGTAGCTGGAATCACAGCCTGGGTGTCTTTCATTTCCCCAACTTCAGGGCAGCCATTTACAGCTGCTCCTGTTTCAATGCCTTGATGACCAAAAACCTCTTTAAAAAACCCTGAACCCAACCCAACCCAAAAAATACTCAAACCTCCCCACCCCAAAACAAAACACAAGAAACCCAACAAAAACCCCTGAGAGAGACATTAGTTAGGAGCAATGGTTTTTAAATGGTTGTTTCCTTATAACTTTGATTTTTGTTTCTAAAAGAAACTCTTGATGTGGGGGGAAAGGAGAAAGTGTAATCATTCTTTATCCCCTGGGAATAAGGTGCTAGACAAAGCTGTAGCAGTATTTGGTCATACCTCAATTTCTTCTCCTCCTTATTGGACTTGGCTGGTTAAGTACTTCTGACATTGTCTGTGGAGCTGTTTGTCACTTTTCTCATAATTCCCTGTTCATAGGGAAATGATGTGGGGGGATATTTCTGTACGGCTGTACTGTCTTACATCACCCTTGAAACAAGCCCTGGCCATTGTCTCCCTTACACAGCTATTGTGCTAGACAGCTGGAAAATAACTGAATTCTGCATGGCCAAGAGCTCTCTTTTTAAACAAAAATTGATATTAAAGAAATAAAGCTGTGCTTTAAGAGTTAACATCTGAGTATAGTAGGGTCTTCATATTTCCATGGCAACAGCTTAACATGATCAGTAAGTAGAGTGGACTATTTTGCTATGAGGCGTCATTAAAAGAAAAATCACGCTGGGAAACACACATGTACCATAGAATAAAATCTCTTCTCCCTGGTTTTGAAAACAGACAATTTCTTTGTTGCTCCATATTGATACATTGTTTTGAAATTGCTGTTGCATTAGAAATGCAAACAGTAATTTACTTGGCTTTTAATTACAGTTTTTGTGATTGCAGTGATGTAAATTTAAAGGAGCAACTTTACAACAGAGGTAATCTGACAGCTGCCACTAAACCTCTTATTTACAATATGTATCACCACATTTTTTACAGCAGGTTTTTGTTGGTGGAGTGCAGCACAGCTCTCTGTGGTGCCAGGGGTGGGCTCAGCTGCCGGTGGAGCCACTTCTATTAAGAATATATTGATAGCTGGCACACCAGCAGTGGCCAGCTTCTCCTGCCAAATCCGTTCTTTTTAAAGGTCAGAGGTCTGCAGTGGGTGTGATGGGACAGGTTTGCTGTTCCTCCATGCCCCGTGTGCCACTCGCAGGCTGCCCCGGGAACAGAAGGCCTGTCATTTTGTTCTGGAGGTTCTTGCTAAGGATGGCTGCCCCTGCCCTCCTGCACACTCTGAGAGCAAGCAGAGCTCTCAGAGTGCTAAACTGTGGTTACTCCTGCTCAGCCTGTCACTCCTTAGGACAGGGTCTGCATGGAGAGAGCATCTGGAAGTCCTGGCTGATTCTCTACTGCCAACTTCCATCCCAGTGAGGGAGCTCTTCCTCATTTGAAGGTGTGCACCAGCCCAAGATGTCAAGTGTTATTTTAGCATCCTGAAATAAACTAGCACTGGCAGGCTGCACCTTCTCTACAGGCTCTGCAGAGGGATCTGGACAGGCTGGATCCATGGGCTGAGGCCAGTGGTGTGAGGGACAACAGGGACACGTGCTGGGTCCTGCCCCCGGGTCACCCCAACCCCGTGAATGCCCCAGGCTGGGGCAGAGGGGCTGGGAAGCTGCTGGTGGGAAAGGCCTGGGGGTGCTGGGACAGGGGCTGGACACGGGCCCAGGGGTGCCCAGGTGGGCAAGAGGCCAATGGCACCCGGGCTGTGCCAGCCCTGGGGTGGCAGCAGGACCAGGGCAGGGCCCGTCCCCTGTGCTGGCTCTGCTGAGGGACCTCAGGGGCAGTGTCCAGCAATATGGCCCTGCTTTGAGAAGGAGGCTGGATTAGAGACCTCCAAAATCCCCACCCTGTGAAATACTTCTAGAGCTGTGTAAGATCCTGTTCAGTACTAATTATTTCTTTCCCACATATAAACATAAAATACATTACAACACGGCTTGGTCTCCTTAAAAATTGTTTTGTGGAACAGAATCCGGGAGCGGGTTTGTTTGGTGACAAGAAAATGCCCCGTTGTGTTTTTCCCAGGCTGGGGCATCATTAGTGCCAGGCTGTGACACACAGTGTGAAGGAAACATCAGGAGGCTGCAGGAGAGAGAAATCAGTGCTGATACAAACAGAGGGAAAATAAAGGGAGCAAGACCAGTTACAGATTGAACCTTGCATGTCAGTCATGATGAAAAAGTCTTCCAGAGTTACTTGAGCAGATGAAGAAATCATGCATGAAGATGTCAGTGTGTCTTTGACTGTAGAACATGAAAATCTATTTGTTTTAACCTCCCTTTGCCTCACTTGAGTATTTCAGCAATGAACGGTTCTTGGCAGCAGTACTTTACTATGCATGCCCCAGAGAAGACCTAACTGGGCCTTCCAGGTACTGATGTCATATAAATAATATTATGATGGAGCCCATTTAATACAAGAGTCAGAATGTGGTAAATGGGGAAACTTATATTTAGCAGAAATAAATATTATTATTCCCACTGCCAGAGAAGAACTAGCGTGTCAATGGAATCCATAAATCAGGCTGTGTCACTCTCACTTAATCAAACTTACCTTGACATAATTTTACTAAGTATCACCCATGTGTTAGCCAATGTCAGCAGCTATTTGCATCCTTATGCATAACAGTAATGCAAGTGACATACAGAACAGTCTTGTCTCTCGGGCTCAAAATATATTTGTCACATCTTATTGCTGTCATTCAGCACTTAATATCAGGCCTATTAAAGTGTAACTCTTATTAAACATGATGTTAAGCTAAGGAACCTACACTATTTTCAGTTGTACCATAAGGAGTGAACATGGATGTTGCAGTCTCCTTGTGTATTACAGCTGTGTGTGAAGTAATGGTAAATCCAGAGGGGCTGGAAAAAGTTTGAGGATAGGATTGTCCACTAAACAGAGCACTGAATTGGGTGGGATCCAGGTAAGCTCATTTTTTTCCTTGATTTTGCATGATATTGTCTAAGCCATTTCATCACCCTGACGCTGTGTATCCCTTCCTGTAATTTATTTGTTTTATCCAGTTAGATTGTACCTTCAGAGGGTTTGTACCATGGCAAGGACAGCAGCTGAGACTTCTGGAATGTGCTGTTGTATATATAAGGACAAACAACAGTATAAAAGTATCCTACAGACTTTGATAGGCTCCAATTCATGCAGACCCTGTCAACTTCTATGAGAGATCTTTGCTCCGTTCTTCAAAAGCAAAGAAGCAAGATGAGATTTTTTTTATTTTTACTGGCACAAGGCTCTCTGAACTTTCAAGTCTGGCCTTGTTGATTTGAGCCAATTTTCTTTTAAAAATGAGGACTGATGCTTTTCCCCTCTTTTAAAAATGAAGCATACAAGTATTTCAGTTTCCAAGCCAAATTTGAATGCCTTCTAAAAAGCTGCATGCTGACCCCAGGTCTATAAAAAACTGTTTTATATAGGCCATCATGTAAAGGACACATTGCTTTTTGTAAGAAAATAAAAAGGGAGGCAATAAGTTACAAACCCCAAAGCAGCTAAGTGAGAGTGGAGGGAAATACCCTAGGTTTTCAGAAACTGTAAATTGTGGTTTAGTGATCCTGCTGGAACCTAAGGGAAATGAAAAGAAAAATTGGTCTTAAAAATAGTCACGAGGGAAAAAAATACAAAGAGTTGAGAGGAATGGGTTAAGGGTGGTAAGAAATTTCTGGAAGGTCTGCATATAAAAATAAGTGTCCATCACTCTGGGCATTCTCAGCACCTCTGCAAACAACATCAGACCCTTCCTGGAAAGGTCCTGGAGCAGGGGGACCTGTGACAGGAGAACAAGAAAACGAGATGTGACAGAATCAGAAGGTGACAGCAGGCAAAGCAGGAGAGGGGCCCTCCTTTGGACGTGGAGCGAGGCAAACACAGATGTGGCCACGCAGAAAAAGCCTCCTGACCCTGCGGCTCGGCAGAGCGACAGCGCGAGTCCGGCCAGGGCCGTGGGGCAGGGCGGGCTCAGCTGGCCAGGGCACTATCCCCTACAACACCTCACTGCTGGGGTTATCCCTCTCTGAACACAATCCCATGGCTCCAGGAGTGACCCCAAAGCCAGGGAGCTCCAGGAGTGCGCCCACAGAGGCTCCTGATGTACAACTTGCCATTGCCTGACCCAGGATGCGACCTCCAACCCTCTTCTGGTTCTCAATTTGCATTTCACACCATTTGTTGAACTTTATTTCTGCTCACTGCCTCTGCAATGCTGCCTTTGAAAGTGGTGTCTGCTTGTAACAGCAATTATGGAATATTCAATTTCTGTGTTTTACAATTCTGCTGAATTTTGTTCAAGAATATATTTCATACAGTGTTGTTTTTCTCTCTTGATTGGGAGATCTGGCCTATAAATCATATTTCCAGAACATCTAATCATCTAATGAGCTTCAGATTATAATTTGTGGAAACAGGTGCCCTTTCAGAAGGAAAAAAAATGACATTTATGCAAATATTTCTTCTAAAAATGAATTTGCTGTCAATTCATAAAAATGCAAGGAAACTTTATCTCTGTGGTTTCCTTGTTCTAATTCATTTCACAAATAAATTTAAGACAGCTAGCAAACTGAGAAAAAATTATCCTTGTTGAGGTGTTATTTCATTCAGTTTTAAATATTAATGTATGATGTTGCATCGTTATGTAGCACTCTTCACAAAGATGATATAAACCATTTGTTAAAGAAAATATGAAGCTTCTGAAATGTCTGCTCATAAATGTTTACAAGAGAGATCATAGGTAGAATTATAGGAAAGGCAAATGAAGAATAGATGAGCCTAGGGAATCCTGGGATAAGACATGGTTGGCAAGCAGCCCAAGCTGGATTTCTAAATGATGACCTTTTCTTCCTTGAAATCATAATATTTTTGCATTTCTAAGCCACACCATCCCATGATCAAAGTGCCTGCACCTTGAGTCCATACGTAACGTGGATGTACACAGTGAAATACAGAAAATCAGTAATCAGTCACAGAATGGCCTAGGTAGGAAGAGACCTTAAGGATCACCTGATTCCCACCCCTGCCCTGGGCAGGGACACCTCCCACTGTCCCAGGCTGCTCCAAGCCCCAATGTCCAGCCTGGCCTTGGGCACTGCCAGGGATCCAGGGGCAGCCCCAGCTGCTCTGGGCACCCTGTGCCAGGGCCTGCCCACCCTCCCAGGGAACAATTCCTTCCCAATATCCAATCTAAACCTACTCTCTGTCAGTGTGAAGCCATTCCCTGTGTCCCGTCACTCCAGGCCCTTGCCTAAGTCCCTCTCCATCTTTTCTCCCTTCAGGCCCTGCAAGGCCGCACTGAGCTCCCCCCAAAGCTTCTCCTCTCCAGGCTGAACAATCGCAGCTCTCGCAGCCTTTCCTGCCAGCAGAGCTGCTCCATCCCTCTGCTCATCCTGGTGCCTCCTCTGGGCTCTCTGTGGCAGTGGATGGAATTTTTCTGTGTCTCTGCTGCGATTTGGAAGAGCTGCAGATTTGTGAAGTCCTGAAAGCCCAGACTCTTGGCTGTGGCTTGGCTGGTGGAGGTGGCACACGTGGGGTGCTGGAACAGGGGAAGGGTGTACTGAGAGCAGAGCAGAGAAGAGGGAGGACAAATTTAGGCTCCCATCCCACAATTACGTTTCATGGTGCAGAGTCTTTGCACCCTGTGTGACTTATTCCAGCAGCCCTTCAGCTCCCAGAGCAGCCAGGCTTGCACAGGGATCTGCTCATCCAGTCTCCTGCTCTCCAGGGCTGCACAGACCCCTCTGGCATGGCATGCAAAGCCAAGGCCAGCTTCCCTCAAAATCTTAATAAAGAGGCAGTGAATTGAAGTCTGCTGGGACATTCCCTGTGATAGAAACAAGCAAGTGGATTTTCTTCCCTGTTCCCTTTGGGGAACTGTAAGAAAACCCCCCACCCACCTTGGGGGTTTCTGCTTGTTTGTACCCTGCTCACTGAGTTCACCCTGGTCCATGCAAACAGCATCTCACTTGCATAGTTCATTGTTACCATATAAAGATTTTATTGAGTTTTCTTAACTAGATTTGGGCTTTATTATCTGTTTGCCGAATGACAGGCAATATTAATGCTACTGTTTTCTTCCAACGTACAAATTATAGAAATCTATTTAATTTCATTACAGCAGTTGAATTAATTGTGTATAATATGATATTGAGGGTTTTGCTACACAGGAAGAAAAGCAAATTAAGGTGGCAATAAGCATAATTGAAATCCTTTACTTGTTTAACAATTAATTTTTTGCACTCTCTTTATATTTGTTCTTCACAGTTTTGGTTGTCCTTTTGTTAATTCCAGCAAAAACAAGTTTTCCAGATTTGTAGCTGTTTTGACATGCCACTGTTAGCTCACTGAAATGTGACAAGTGCAGAAGAGAACTTCTGATTGGATTCTATTGCAGTATTATGCTATGCCTACTAGTAAAAAATGCAGAGAAAATTGAATCCTAAAATTATCTGCCTCTCTTCCACTTACTCTCCAAGCCATTTCTTCTATTTTTCAATTATCATCTGGTAATAAATGTGTCATAGTGCAAGATGAGACCTCCGTGGAACAGGGCAACACTGAAGACAGAATGGAAAATTCACGAAGATGCAAACTTGTTTGGATGCAAATTTGGTCATTATATTGAACTGAAAGGTAGGAGCTGGAGAGAAGGGAAGCAGCAGAGCTCTAGAATTTTCCTCTGCTAACAAAACAGTCCTCTGCCACATCTGCCACGGTTCACCAGGACATGCTTCTTCCAGAGGATTTTCCTGCTCTGAGACAGGTTAGGAGGTTTATGAAGCATTTGATTCCCTCAGCAGGTTTATCTGGGAATTAGGTGGGGCACAGATGCTGGATAAAAGTCATAGCCTTTGGAATCAATGATTAAATTTTTATTGGCTCCTGTACACAGCTAGGATTTCTGTCCTTATGCCAATCCCTTAAGTGTCTGAATCCCACTCTCCATTGTTTTCCTTACTTGCCTCTGAATTTGTCCCCAGGAATGTCACACATGAGCACAGTTCCCATCCTGCAGTGAGCCTCACCCTCTCCTAAGACATTTGAATTTCTGAGGAGAAATCTTGAGAGAAGAAAAGAGTTCTAAGATTTTCAATTTATCTGTAGCCTGGAAGGAAAATGACTGTAAATTCTGGAGCTTCTGCAGCTAATTCTAGGGGGAACAGTTTGCCAGCATTGGAATCACGAGGAACCAGCTTGTGGGGGCTCCAGACGTCATTTAGCCTCGCTGAGCAGAACTCTCAAAGCTCTCAAGAGAACTCATATGTTTTCAATATGCTAGTCAAGGCTCTGTGGCAGATACTCCTTCCAAATGTACTTCTGCCTAAAAATCGCCAGTATTCCTGAATAATATTGTGGGACTCAAGGATGCTGCAGTCTCTCCATTGCTTTGCTGCTGGACCTGGACTGTGCACTTATTTTGTGTGGCCACTGTTGTTCCTGGGACACCTCTGCTCATCTCCTGGCCTCACTGTGCCTTCCCTCTGGTTCTTTGTTGACTCTTTAGCTGCTCATTCAGGGAGAGAAGAGCAGGCTTCACTTCCAAATGTCAGTTCACCTCCTGAATCATTTGCTCAATGTAAGAAGTTGCCAATTTCAAGCCAGCTTTAACAACAGTTGAGAGTCCGGTTTTTCTGGTGATCTCTGGCAAGTGAAGATGCTGAGACAGTCACGGCCCCTCCCCTTCCCTGATACTTAAGGACCTTTGCTTATTTTTGTAAATCCAAAGATGATGCTCTATAACATCACGTGTAAGTTCATCATCTCGCTGAAAGAGGGATGAGCAGCATGAAAAGAGCTGCCTCAGGCACAGACACTGCTGTGGGTTTACACGGGCCATGAACAAATCTGAGCTGGAATTCCAAAGAGAGCTCCTCTGTTGGAAGAGTCAGGGCCAGAGGTAACCTCCAAGTGGAGGTTTTCAAACCAATTTGAAGATGTGCTTGATAATGATGAGATATGTGGCATGATAATGTGAGGGCAATAAGCTGAAAATTAGGCATTATAGGAAGTTCTTCAGTGTTTCTGCACTCCAAATGTGCTGTTTCTGGAGACTGCTTCCAGGTCCACCAAACTGTGGGAATTGACTGGGCAGTGCAAACAGAAACTTGAGATCATGAAGGACAGCATGACCTACCCAATGCACTGGGATGTGGAAATGCAGATTTCCAGGCTCAAACCAGAATCTGAGAATCTTTACCTGCCCTTAGATTTTGGACTGCGTACAACTTTCCTGCAGGAAAATGCTTTCTTTGGTGGCTGCACATGAGGAAACTGCAGGAAAGGAAAAAAACTAATCTTTTAGTCAAATTTTCTCTCACACACATTCAAGAGAAATGAAGTGGAGAGAACAATGTGGAAATGGGATGACAGTAGGAGGATACTGATTTCAGCATGAGTCTTTCTGACTGATACCCTGTCAGCAAGAGGAAAATTAATCTGAGGCGTTTTACAGAATACACTTGTAAGTTTTGAGAAGCTCGAGGGCAAACCAATTGAAGTCCAGCATTTCCAAGAGCAGAAACTTATTTACTTTATTTCTTTCAACACTAGAGAGAGTGTGAGTGAACACGGAATGAACCTCTAAAAAATCCATTATTTTCTATGAATTGCATTCTTACTGCTCTGAAAAAAAAAAAACCCAAACAACCCCAAATTAATTTGAATAATATTTTTACTTTACTTCAGGAGACTTATTGTCAGACTAACATTCCTAGACATGTAAATACTAGATCTGCATGTGATCAGTTATTTTTAATTCCTTCAGAGAGTCTCAGAGCTTTTGTTCATGGCTTCATTACTGAATTTGAGACTCTTCAGCTAAACCCTGAGGAGCCTTGGAGGAGAGAAAGCCGTGATGACAATAAGTTAAGTCACAAAGTGACCCAGGCTTCTTTCCCCTGCGAGTCAGCTGGGTTACCCAGGGGTGCAAGAAAGGGACGTGTTCACTTCAGAGAACACCACATGGAGAGCTGAGGAAATAATTCAGGCTCTGTGTCACTGCCTTCTTCTGCTGATTGTTAGATGTGGTTCTCTGCTTGTAACCTGGATAAAGTTAGTTCTCCCTCAACCAGGCTATTTCTTCATTTAGCCTGGTAAGAGACAAGTTAAAAAGAGGCAACCCAACAAAGTCCTTGCTCAATGCTATTATCTGTAAAGGCTCATTGTAAAGGCTGATTTTTATTTCATTTAAAGCTTCCAGCAGGAAAACTTCACACAGCAAGGTTGGGAAGACAGCCCCCTCGCTACTGTTCTCCACTTTTGATTTGCTGTGAAAGGATGCTCTATTTTAAGAATCATGATTGTCTTCTTTTAAGGGCAATTTTAGGACTGTTCTCTTCAAGCAGAAGTAGATGGAGGTGGAGATAATAAATCCAGCAAAGTACATTATAAAGGCCTAATAAATGTTAGGGAATGTACTTTAGCCTAAGGGGATCAAGACCATTCTCCCTGTGTCTCTCTTGCACACACATTCCCTGATCATAACAAGATGAAGTGCAGATTTTATTGTATTTGTGTGACAATTCCAGCCTAGATCAAAAACAGGGCAATGGAACAAATATGCATCTAAATTAAAAGAAGATTTTCAAATGCTTTAGCAAAGCATTTTTTAATCTGACACCTTTAAGCCACTGCCTCAGCAGAATGGATCTTGAGAGGAGATTAATTTTTGGAATTTGCTACCACACACATCTAATATTGTTTAAATTAGATTTGATTAAATACTTTTCAAGCTTACAAATAACAGGATTGCTTGTAGCATTATAATTCTAGATTTACCTGCTGTACCTTGTTAAGGGGATGGGAATAAAAATGTGTGGGAAGGTAGTGTGTTTGTGGTCACCTTACAAGGAGCGGGCTTCCTCCACAGCATTTTTGGGAATTTCCTGTCAGCCCCAGTGGGTTCCTCAGCTTTGTTTACTCTAATTTTTTAATCAGCAATTTACTAGAGAATTTCAAAATGCCATAAATGAAGAACTAAACTCCTTTCACTTGGTAAGTGAAGTACTCTGTCAGTAAAAAACATTACTTACCATGCAGTTGTAACCAGTGCCAACTTGTGCTTGCACTTGTAGACGTGGAAAGTACCAGAATTTAACAAAAAAAACCCCCAAAAAACCCAACCAAGACAAAACAAAGTGAGAAAACCAACCAAAACCCAAAAATGAAAAAAATCCACCACATTTTGTGGGATTTCCTGATCACAGCAAAAGGAAAAGTTTGAGTTCAGAAATATTTGTTTGTTAATACATTGCAGTCAAATGCATATTGCTCCCTAAAATCGTTTGTGTGGAGGATGCTTGCCCTCCAGGCATAAACTCCTTCAGGCTCTTAGCAGTGGTGGTACCTTTGGATTCACCAACTGGAAAAGCCTAAATTTACTTTTCCCACATTTAATGGTGTTCATAAAAGGTAACTCCTTTTCACGACTCAAGGAAACTTCTGAATAGAAAGAGCGTAAATTTAAACATTAACATGGTGGCCTCAGTGATGCACTTATAGAGGGAAAGTGTTCTTAGGAAGTCAGCATCTGAGTGTCCTTTCTCTCCCATTTATTGCAAGCTCAAGAAATGTAACCAGGAACATTTTAGGGTAGTTGAAGGTAACCTTAAAGGCATGAAAGGAATTAGGCTCAGTGGCAAACTGTTTGTAAAGCTGGCATTTTTGAAGGGTTCTTACTGTTTGGACATTCAGTTGTATGAAAGATCCCCATGACGATATAATTTACTAAGGTTTCTGGAGTCTCTCTATAAACATAAAATGCACCAAACCATTCACTTTGTTTTCTAAAGTGAAGTTATGACATTCCCTTCTAAAGTGAAGTTGGAGAGAAACAATTGCCAAGGGCTGGAGGGCCAGGCCACAGGGAATGGCTTCCCAGTGCCAGAGGGCAGGGCTGGATGGGATATTGGGAAGGAATTGTTCCCTGGGAGGGTGGGCAGGCCCTGGCACAGGGTGCCCAGAGCAGCTGGGGCTGCCCCTGGATCCCTGGCAGTGCCCAAGGCCAGGCTGGACACTGGGGCTTGGAGCAGCCTGGGACAGTGGGAGGTGTCCCTGCCCAGGGCAGGGGTGGCACCGGATGGGCATTAAGGTCCCTCCCAACACAGGCCATTCTGTCATTCTGTGAAATTGAATTATTCTGTGCGCACATCTCAGTATTCCCATCCTGTGAGTCCTTTTTCATTCATTCCTTTTATAGGACAGCCTTGCTTTGATACCTTTTGCAGAAAGGGATGACAGAAAGGGTACAAATGTCTTATCTGAATACAGGAGCAGGAATACAAAAGGCTCTTCCTTTGAAGAACACATTAAGTTGTGAATTAGAGTCTGGAGTACTCTGCTGCCTTCTTCACCATCCTGCCCAGCAGCTTACAAATGAGGATATAAAAGTGCAAGGAAGAAGAGATAGATATCGATGTCCAGGAAGATCTGTGCCAGGCACAGTGTTTCCATGTTTGTGCTGTGCTGGGAAATGGCAAGAGAGCATTTTATCTGTGACATTTAACTGAGTCATTTCTGCATCACACTGAAATCTCGCTGAGGAAGCCCATATTTTGTCAGCAGAACTCAGGAAATGGCTCAGTGCAAGTGATGAGGAAACCTTAAGGCCACAGCAGCCATCCCTCCCAAAGGGAGGGCAAGGAACAGATGAAATGAGGTGTCAAAATACTCACAGGATACACAATAGTTCAGTCTGGGTCTCTTAGTGTCCAACTGATGCCCTTTTATTGAAGCTTCCCTCAAATTTTTCAGCATTTTTCTTCATCTTGGGATATCAAAGCTGTGTTATATTGGCAGTGTAAAACACACCTGTTAACAGCATTCAGCTTAGCTTTTGCTTTTGTGTGGTGGGAGCATCATGGATTTTTTGGTTTTGAGGGATTTTTTAAATTATTATGCTGCCCAGTCAGGCCACAGATCAAGTGTAAAGCAGGCCTGTCTCCAGAGCATGACCATTCCTTAGATCAGAACCTGATCTTGTGAATCAGGAAAACGGAACCTCTTTTTCTTCCAGGAATCTACAATTCAGCAGTAAGTGGCTGGGGCCTGCCATTAATCATTCATGAGTATCAGAGAGAATATTCAATTAGAGATGTGCTCTGGGACACTTTAATATTTCTGAACATGACAAGTTTCTGGTGACTGTAAATAGTACACAAGTGACACATTCAACTTTAGGCAATAAAACAACAAATAATATGAACCGATATAAAGTGATTAAAGTGGATACAGATTTTAAATACCTCTGAATTCACTTTATATTCCTGATGTGTTGGGATGATGTTTGCAAATACCATCAGTAGACGTAAAAGCTTTTTGTTTTCCATTTCCCTTTGCACGTAAAAGCTCAGGTGAAGTGATTAATAATACCCAAGTGGATGGATGCTATTCAGATACCCAGATATTCCTATCTGTTCCTGTGGACATACAGGTATTTAGTTACCCATGTGATTTCAGCTTGATTTGGAAGCATCTTTTATATTTCACATCCCATTTTACTCCTCCATTTGGCAGATTCCTCTTTTCTGGTCACCTCAGCTCCATGGCTTGGGTGTTCACCTTACAGCACAAACAGTGCCAAGCTTGGCTGCTTTGGATTGGAAAAAAGAAAGGTGAAATAGTCAGTTTTCAATGGGTTGTTCTGCTTCTGAGGATAATTCTCCTGCAAAGGATAAAAGAGTTACCTAATTCCCATACCTGTGATATAATAAGTCTTAAAGATCAGTATCACAAAAGTTGTTTGTTTTCCAAGAGAATAGTAACTCCATTTCTGGAAAATTGTATCCTTATTAGGATTTTTTAGGAAGCTTGTGGTACTGTGGTCCAAGTATTACAAACAGTGGCTTAGTGGTAGATAAATCGATGATGCTTCTCTGCTCAGTGGGCATAAGAAAGAAATCAAATTCTATATCTGTATAATTAAATGGGAAAATTCCATTTTACCTGCATTTGTGCTTTGCTGAAGGCAGTCAGACGTGTTAAATAAAGTTTTTTTTTTATTATCAGGTCTTTTTATTTATGTTGTGACATTGTTTTTTTATTTACACCATCAAAGATATTTTTCTTTACTTTTTGTTTATATTTTTTAAAAGGATGGCAACGACATTACGATGTCCTATAAAATCTTCTGGAGAATCCAACCTGCACATTCAGAGAAACAAATTGATCACACACTCTTAATAATTGGAAAAAAATCAACAACTGCAGGCCATTCCCAACCATTTTTTTTCCTTGAGCCCACTCACTTGATAAATCCATCTCGATCTTCTTAATGCTCTGAGAAGTGTAATTAGTATAAGGCTCCCCTGCAAGTGAGAGATGGATAGGTGTGTGGAGAATTCAGGGAAGGAGCAGAGGAAGGAGGGATTAGTGTGGAGCAGGAGCAATCTCCAGCAGCCGCAGTCAATCTTCTGAGCTAAACAGCTGAGCATTAAAAGTGTCGGAGACACTCAAATCATATTTGCCGTAGTAAACTCTTCCTACCCTCTGAAATTAGAGATACTTCTCACAACTGTGACATTTCTGCAGTTCTTTAAGGGCCAGAGAATGAGAATGGTGCAAAACCCCCCGACTTCTACTCGGCATTGAAAACCTGGATTTATTTTGAATAGCTTCTAAACATAAATCACATTGTTTGCAAGAGAAACATTTTGAAAGATTTTATTCCAGGCCATTGGAATACTACATTCCCTAAAGGCAAACACTTCAGTTTCAGTTATGTTGAACAGAAATGTGGCAACAATTAACTGCAAAAATCTACCAGGGTGTGGGGTTTTTTTCCTGATTATAACAAGACATTTCAATTATTTTCTTTTTAGAATGTCATCTCAGTTTCTTGAACCACTTCCTTTAGCATTTTGTTTTGCTCCAAGGAACTCCAGGCTGGTGGTGGCCTCATCCATATAAACATGGCCATGTCATGTGTATCAGCACATTTTAGAAGGAAATTGTCACTGTTGGCTTCCTTAGGTGGTTCTGGAGCTGCCTCTGAATTTTCAATCCCCTGTGTGACTTTGCCAAAGCAAAAAAGACTGGGTTTGTATTTTGATGGGGCTTCATGTGAAATTTAGGGGCAGAACTCAAATCACAGCAGTTTTCGGCATTCAGTGAAAGAAATGAAAGTTTCGAAGGAGACCCACGGGGAGAAATCAGGCATTTCCAGGGTTAGGCAGCAGCTGCATAAAAAACTCCTGGTTTAGAATTTCACATTTAGATGCATCAGTTCTGTCCACACCCAACTTTAAACCTGACCCAGAGAATCCAGCCTCCAGTGAACTTTCCTCTTGAAAGGAAGCCAGTGGGATGGATCCGTGTCATCCAGAGGAGCTCTCATTCTGAAGGATGCAAGACACTGCACACTGACCATTCTAATACTCATTCAATCTTACCAGAACCCTGCCTGGAACAGAAGAAACTGCACTGATCATGGAACTTGCACCCAGACAACTTCTGAATGTGCAGATAAAGAGAATTCACTTGTGCCCTGAGCATTAGGACAGTGTTCTTCAACAGGCAGAACGACAGACTGATTTTGTCATGTCAGTGATGGCCTGTTCAGTATTGATGGCAAAATGTTTGTGTTTAATGATGCCCATAAATGCCATTTTTTACCTAGTCTTGTAGGGGCTTTTGAAGTATAAATATTCCCTTGTTTTCTTTCATTTTCAGAGGTGCAAATAATATTTTGATTCCTGACAAGTACTCTACCTGTGATTGAAAGAGGAGAGGGTGACAAGGTACTGACTGCTAGATAGAACTAGTGAAATATTACTTAAATAAGAATATCAACTGATGTTTTTATAAATGGCCTAAATTTACACAAATATGGTTTCAATCCTGCACTTGGAATTTGGTTCAAGCAGTCCCATCATTCTTGCATCTCACTCTAATTTGAGAGTTATATTTTCTATCAGTCCTACTGCAATAATAGTTCTTCCACTTAAAAATTTAATCCATCTTAATTCAAGAAAATGTCAGTTTAGTGGTAATCTCTGGCTCCACATTATGCCCTTTAGCTTCTCTTTCTCTCTGGCAGGATGACAATGTCAGAATTAAATCATGTCTTTGGCGAGCAGTTTGCCCAACTGCAGCTCTCTGAATGAAAGCCCAGACCTTGTTTTATTTCTCCATGTTGCAGGTGTTTCCCAGCTCACATGACTTTCTGTACTCAGGGAATTCAACCCCAAAGAGCAGTGGATTGACAAGTGGCAGTCACATTGGGTCTGGAACATGACTTAAAAGGTAGTTTCTGGTAAAAATTCTGGGCAATGGAGCCTGATTGTGTCTAATCTTTTATTTCCAGTTTGGGTTGTTTCCCTTTTTTTTTGGTTTGGCAGGTTCTGAACAACATCAGGCCATAATAGCTTGAGGGATCAGCTGCTTTATTTAAATGAAGCAGAGATCTGGCCCTGGCTGGCTGACTCCCCTTTCCTGGTGCTCTTGTGGTGTTTGCAGACCCTGTCTTGTGTCTTTACACATTTCCATTCCTCACAAGAGGAAATATAGGCAAAGGGTAATGCAGAATATTTGGAGAGGTTTTACTGGAGCCCACACGCTGCTGCAGACAGGTCACTGCCCGGTCCCCTCTGCCCCCCGAGCTGTGTGCCAACACAAAGAACAGATCAGACCGGCTGCAGTATCCACAAAAAAAGGTTAATTGCTTCTAAACAGCTGCGAGTGCCATGTCTTACCTTGCAATCTGAGAGGTCCTCATTACAGAGCACCTCTTGCTTTCCCGGGCTCCACTGTGTGACTTTGCTGGAATTCCTGCTGGGAGAGTTGCAGGGTTAGCGATTTTTAAGTCAGAACGTTCTTCCTTTTATTTATTTGGTGGCTGAATTTAGTTATTAATAAAAGACAGTTGTTGCATCTCCAACAGTTTTAAAAATGCTAATACTCCAAACACAGTAATGAATACTCCTTTTTCCTGCTGTCAGTAAAATTAGGGATGCAACCAGAGCTTGGGTCTTGGAAGAAAAGGGAAAGTAGTGAGCAGTCCAAAAAACAGGAGTTTGGACCAGAGGTGGTTTCATGTTGTTGGTCAGCATCCTCTGGGACTCTCACAACCACTTGTAAAGAGATAATAAAAGGAGAATTTAAAAAAAATTGAACACTTTTTTTTAGCAGAATTGCACTTACCGTATGAAGGTGTGAATTACCATCAGAGGTTTGCAGTTAAAATATGCTTCCTCTGAAACCAGGAGTTAACAATGAATGTTGTTCCTTCATCTTTTATTCCATGCAATACTCCAAGAAAAAGAAAAACCTGCCCCTTCCCCATTAAAAGAATTTAAACAAAATTTAGAACCTGAAACATGAAAAGCAAGATGGCTAACAGCAGACTAAATCAGCTGAGACTATTGCTATAATGAACTTAATTACATGGGGAATTTATAATTATTTTACATTGCTTTTTAAAAAATCTGGTGTTGAAGACTCTGCAGGGAATGAATAGTCTCAAAAACAAACTGCTGGTAACATTTAATGCATGCACCCAAAGAACAATTATTGCCTTAAGCTTTTGTGAAAAACTGAGGAAAGAGACAAACAGGGAAATAATGCACTGTATATCATAATATAGTTGTATGCTTAATTATGATTATTAAGAAGGAATTTAAAATCATCTGCTATCCCTCTCTGCAGTTTTTTGCACACACTGAATACTTTTTAGCTGCATTATCTTGCACATAAATGCACAAAGGCATTTATCAGCCTTTCTGTGTGAACAAAGGTGGGAATCAATAGCTCTTGTCTTCAGCTAAAGCTCATTTACTGTCTAAATCCAAGCAGGTACTAAACAGTGAGGGGCCAGATTCTGATCTCTGATGCCACTGTAGGTAAACAGTGACTCAAAGGAGCCGAAAGTGGGGAATCCTCATTTCTCAAAGTGTAGCTCAGGTTTGGGTTTGGCCTTGGGTTCTGCAGAGTGTTGTGTGCTGAGGAAGAGAGGTATCCCCTGAGTGACCCCTCAGGTAGCTGGCTACACAAATCTGGGGTATTAACTTCTCTCATTTTTGAACTTTCCTGTTTTGTCTCTGCCCACAGATTAGGCAGCTGCTCCACTGACTTTATGGCAATCCTGGGGAGGAAGAGGTGTGCATTTGCTTGCTTCAAGTTAATCGTGAGCTTAAAAACCCTGCTCCCCATGCCCTTCCTCTTAAAAACACATATTGCAAATTTGTATTCACTCTTTTCCTTCTTGAGTTCTGCACAGGCGTTGTGAGCTTCCCAATGATATCCTTGGGGTTTTGCATCCATCCTAACATATGGCATGTGTGTGAATCTCTCCTCAAATTTATGGGAGTTTATGTGTGACTGGGAGCAGTTAGCTGGGTGAATTGCTGAATCATGGAACAATTATGGGAGGAATTCTCTGTTTTTTTGTTTTTCTACAAATGATATTGTACTGTGCTGCTTTCACTTCAGCTCTTGGCAGGACTGCTGAAAATTTAAGTTACAGCTGGTGCCATCTGGTAACTTTTGAAGCATGTTTTTGGTGCTTAATAATTCTTTGTTTATTCTTTACCCGTGACCTGATCTGCAGCCTCACAGAAAATACAGTCACCTTTCCACTGTTGTCTTCCTCTGTCCCTCTGTTAAAGGTTATTTTCTTCAAATGTAGCCAAGGCTGGCTTGGGGACAAAGTGCAGTTGGCTCCCCCATGCAGAAATAGCTGCAGGAATTCTCCTCAGGGTCTCTGCTCCCACAAAACAGGTGAGGTTGAGGCTGTGCTCTTGCTTTATCCATGCCAGAAAATTGTCCCAATCACTGCACTGGGTGGGAAATTACAGCATCCAAAGGAAAGCTAAACATTTGAATGGATGTTAAAGGCAACAAGCAAAGAATGTGGGATAAAAAATAATGTAAGTTTACCGAATGCAGTAGAGCCCTGTTGCAGGCCAATCCTGAGCTAAAATCATTTGAGGCTGAAAAATATCAGGGGCAGCACTGCTGTGAGCCTGCTCTGTGTCAGCTGCTGCAGGGATGGGACACCGGGTCAGGGAGACCTTTGGTTTGTCCCGATGTAGTTCCCGTTATGTTCATACACTGAAAATCAGCTTCTGAAATTGAACTAGGAAAAAAAGCAGAAATTAAAGAAGAGTCATCTGCCCATCTCTGTATTTAAACAGGCAAGGTTAATTGACAATTGACATGCATTTACAGTGCTTAGGCTGAGCAGGAACAATACTTGAGAACTGCATTTCTATCCTACATCCTTTTAACTTCTTTTTCCATTCATCTGTCAAATGAGTTTTTGGGTTCTTTATACAACTGGTATGAAAAAGTTTCTGCCTCTCTCTCTCTTCCTCTAACTCTGAATTTAACCTCAACATTCTTACCTGTCCAGAAACATCTTCCTGAATAATGTGCCAGAAGAACATCTCCCCGGTGCAGCTAACACAAAGGTGCAATCATGAAAAATGGGCTGCTATTTTGTGGAGCTGAAGACTGGAGTGCAACAGATGATCTTTCTCAGTGTGACAGTTTGCGCAGCCACTGGAAATTCTGTCCTCCAGAATTCAGTTAAAGCACAGCAAAACCTACAGAAAAAAAAAAAAAAATACCCCTCAATTAATATCTGGCAGATTTACCTCTTAATTTGTCTCGTGTCCCACAAGTTTTGTGTGCCTTAAGTGACTTTAGACATGGGAGTTTTAGCAGTAATTAGCAAGGACTTGTGCCATTAGTCTCTGACACGTTCTTTGCAAAGCCACGCAGACTTGGAAAACGGGAGCAAACAAATGGACAGCCCAGGAGTGAAAAATGCACAGAGTACAGAGTTCACCTGTGTAAAAGACTATTTCAAAAACTGTCTGGAAGATGGTTACAACAAATTACTCCCCTTCCAAGCCCCTCAGGTAGGCAGACTTATCAATCCAAAGGGTGAACTCTGAGGTTAAAATAATGTGATCTGAACTGCATGGAAGATAGATGGCTGCTTGGGAAGGAAACTTGGGTTGGAATAACTTTGATGGCCAAGCTGTTCCACCTCATCTGATCCCACACACAGCACGATCAGCCTTGCATACATACCCTTGTTTATCTGCCCACCTCCAGTGTGTAAGAGTTGCTTCCTAATTTCCATCACGTCCATTTGATGAAATTTTATAATGATAATTTCCTTTTTCAACATTATAGGATGATATCTTGTTAGTGACTTTGCTGTTTTATTAACCTGGATAAATGCTGCCATAGTAACAGGTGTTATGAGCATTGCAATCCAATTTACATAAGAAATTTCCAACCTAACATGAGGACAGCATGGCTACCCCGATGCTAACTCATGGAAACAAGATCTGTGCTCAGTGTATTTCTTTAGGACCTGTTATTGGTTCCAGAAAGGATGGAGGGTGAGCATCTGGTTCAAGAGCTGCTGCTGCTGTTGTTGTAAAAACCAGCGCTGTTAGTGAGCCTTTAGAAATTCAAACACTAAATTTTATACAGCAAATAGTGTATAAACACAGGCTTTCTTTGGTTGTGGGAAAGAAGGACGTCGTTATTCCTTGTTAGGGATAAACCAATTTTTGCAGTGGAGAGAGGAAGAAAGAGAAGGCCATTTTGAGTAAGGAGCAATGAGTAAGCAGCCTCGGAAAAGTGTGTGTGAGTCACTGCGCCTCTCTAAACTCCCAAAGGTGTTATTTTTGCTTCAGATTTAAACAGGCAGGGTTCATTTGCCTGTAGTGTATGGCAAATGCATGTTTATTTGTCTCCTCCATTTTTCCTCTCACCCACTTCACCGTCCTGAAAGGATTTAGTTGTACAACATGTTTTATCCCTGCACACCCTGAGCTTGCACAAGCCAGTGACAAAGTGCCCTCCTCCCTCCTGTGCCATGCAGGGCTGTGCCAGCCAAGCCACCACCCAGGCCTTGAAACAGCCAGGCTACAGCAAAGGAAAGTGACACTAAAGGGATAAGAGTGGATTACAGTGAAAATGATGAAAATTAAGGCACATTTTTCTAACAAATTTTCCTAATGAATAATTCATTTCCTAATAAACAAAAGGGCTGCCAAGGACATGACAGATTGGGGATATAGCACTTGAGTTATTGGAAGTGGCAGACAGGTCACAACTTTTATTCATGTTAACAGCTAACCACCTGTCAGATAAATTGGGAAGCAGATACCTCCAGAGCAGAGCCAGCAGGCCCCTCTCAGAGCTGCGAGGAGGGACCAGGAGAAGAGCCAGCCTTGCTGGCCATCGTGCTGGCAGCTGAGAGACGTCTGCTCCTCTCCTTTCTCATTATATCTCTGTGGGGATACCCACTGATTAAGAAAGCACTTTTCTTAATCAGTATGCTGCCACTGGTTTTGGTGGAGACATCTCCAACCAGCCCCTACCTGCTTGTGGCAAAAAAACCTGCTTCTTGAAAGAGAGGTCATGGCCTGCAGAGCCAAACAGTGACATGCACAGCTCTGCAGCCCAACCTGGAAATGCATTGGTGCTTATCAAACATTTGGCAGCCCCAGAGCTGCCCTCAGAGACAACAAAATCTGTTATAGATCTGAGTTATCTGGACACCGTATGGTGCTTCTTGTTTTGTGTTTGCAAACTCGGATGGGTCATAAAAGATATTTCCAACACATTTTCCCACAGTTGAAAGGAAAGGCAGAACCTAGGTGAATTCCCAAAGAAAAGAGATGTCCCTTTCTTTTAAGTGATCCCATAGGTGCTTTCAGAAAAGGAGGAGAGCTCTCCTTAGCTCTCCACTTAAATGAGCTGATGAGATAACTGAGATAACTGATCCATTCCTGGCAGCTCTAATTTCAGTTTCTGCCTCTGCCTGACAACATTTGAACCTACCCTACCATTAAGGACTTACAGGATGGATTTTCATCTTATTCCCTATTCTGTTGAAGCTATTTCACTTTACACAGACTAATTAAATACTTGGTAAGTCCCAGAGAAAGAGAACAAGAATGCAGGTTACCCCACAGCCCCGTGATTAGTGCGTTCTGATAGAAGCTGTCATCGGCTACTTGTGCCCACTGCTCCTTTAAAAGAAAGGCCTTTAATCCAGCATTTTCACTTGCAGGAGGTGCTTTAAACCCAGACTAATGTGATGCCAGCTGTCACATCCATTCACTTCCTGGATTTTGGTGAGACCTTGCTCATGATGTTATCTCAAGAACAAAGTTCTAGACTAATCCCAACCTTCTATAAGTACCATGAATGTTTCAGCAAGGACTTCCTGGACACAAAGGAAAGAGCCAGACGTCTCCAAAGCACAGCTCAGGCCTCAGGTAGTTCCACTGCTTTCTGAAGGTGTCTCTCTTTCTTCACTCACCATACGGGAGGTTCGGGTATCTGCTGGCCTTTGCAGTAAGATAGGAGTTGAAGCTTTTAAAAAATATTTTCTCAAATTCTTTCAAAGTACACAAAGCACAGTTGCATCCACTGCACCTTCTTGACCAGGGAAAGACACTGGGAGAATAAAATCTGTTCTTGCTGACAGCTGGATTTTGCACTAACAGTAATCTTGGAATTTCATTCATGGATTAGTGTCCTGCTCTGCACAAAAGGTGCTGTCCCCAGTGGCAACAGGTATCCCAGCAAGAATAGTCAAATAAATGCAAAGGAAAATCTGCCCCTTTGTGTTGTTGTGGCTGTTTCTCAGCTGGGATGCTGATATTTTATGAATGTTACAACATTGCCAGATGATCAACATATTCCCAATGACACCATTTGCCAGTAAAATAACTACTGCTGCCTACAGAAGTGGTAAAACCCTCAGACTGAAGCACTGTACATAAAATCTCAGCATTTTTGTTTGCTGTTTCTGTGATTGATAGTAATAAACTTCACTTTCGTGGATGAGAGGCTTCTGTGTAAACACTGGCAGCGCATTATAAAAATGAACATGAAATTGTGCGTTCTTCACAGAGGCTTTTTCCGGTTTTTGATATGTGTCCTTATGGCAGCCTGGCTCTGGCATATTCACAAATTCAGATACCATATGTCACTATGATCAACTTCAAAACTTCCAAACCCAGGCTTGTTCTCTTCCACAAGCTCCTTTCATTTGGGAAGTGCTGCTGCTGGGGCTGCAGCTGCCAAAAGCCAGCGTGCAGTGACTGATCTCATTTAGGGGAATGGGATCTGCCAGGTCACTTGGGAAGGAGATGAAGACTCTTTTGTCCACCTGGATGCTGCTCCATAGGTAGAGATGAAGCAGGTACATAAAGGGTTGGAGAGAGAGCTCTCATGATCCTCATAGCCTTAGAGATTTCTCTGATTGCTCAGTAGAATTGGAGACACTTTCCTCAGAACTGATGATTTAAAAATAAGAGAAATATATTTGTACAATTAGATTCTCTGAGTTCAGACTTTTGTGAAAAATGTGTTCAGGTGATGAATATATTTGAGCTGCAGAGAAGAGACACATGAGAGCTTCCTCCACACACCTCTACTTGTGTTTATAGAGAAAGAAGATGAGAGGTGAAGGTCCTCTCTGTAGCTCTGTGTCTCCCTTTCCATCACCACCCCTCAGCCCTTTCTTTCCCTCTGTCCCACAACAAAAAGTGGTACCTGGGCAGTGGGTCCTGTTTGTACATCAGGACAGCACGAGAGGAACACCTGAATCTGCTGATGGCCTTGACAGTGCTCCTTTCTATCCCATCTGGAGTAACAAAATCCAAACTGCCTCCCTTGAGTCCTTCCTGGAACTCCTCCTGGGGAAGTAACACTTTGCTTAGGGCTGGGAGTGAATTCTCATAGACTTAATGATTTCTAATTACTTAGCAGACAGGATTTGGGAGTTTGGACTTCTTTTGATAAAAAATGCTTTAAAATAAATAGAACTTCTATGTCTTAACTGAAGAACGTTAGCAAATTAATGCACTGCTGAGTGACTATCATTTGCTGTGTATTGCAAAATACAGATGGAAACAGCACAATCTCCATTTTTGTTAATTGCTATTGTTAATGCTTTTTAGTCAGTACATGGATTTCAGTGTAAATAGCACTTTCTTTTGCTGCTAGCTTCACAGAATATTTGCATACAGCCATAAATTCCTTACTCATAAAAAACCCTATTAAAAACAATGGAAGATAATATGATGATAATACATCAGAGGCCTTTGCTAACAGTAGAGGAGAGCACAAAGGAGAGATGGAAAATATCCTTCTGCCTGCTCATTTCTCTTGCTACACTCTTTTACTTTAGCCTAAGTTTTTAAAAATATTCTCTTTTTTTTTTTCTTTGGGAAAAGTCAATAATTGGAAATACAATTTATCTGATAAACTTTATGGCTTTTTTGACACTGAGTTAGTGTGCTATCAGAAATGGATTTTGGCTATGTTTTTTCTGTACTTGCCCCTACTTTCCCCACAAGAAGTTCCATAACCTTCAGAACAGTTCCTCCACATGCTGGAGTAACACAGGCAGGTCTTTAATGGCATTCAGGGCCCTGCAATATTTTCTGACAACATCATGATCAAGCTCCCCTTTCCTTGCATCTTCATCCCAAATGGGTACTCTGTGCTCACACAGAGTTCATCAGAATGGCACCAAATCCTTTTTGCCCTGGTTCTGGTTCCTTGTTAGCAATTCTGTAAATGGAAATGATGCTCTAAAGTAGGGTCAAATCACTGAGGCATTACTATAATTCAGCTAATGGGATGATTATTTAATTACTCTTGTTTGTTCCGACTGCCCTAGTCTCTGCTTTCAGAGTACTGTGTGCAGACTGTTTGCTCTTGTAGAATTAAGGTGGAGGAACAGAGCACAGGAGCAGCCCCAGCACAAGGTACTTTTGTGTTTATTGCATTACCTCTGATTTTCATTGAAACAGACTTCCCAACTTCTGCCTCTGCTGTTCTGTCTTTAACATACATAGCACTTTATACCATTTAAATATGAGGTATCTGAGCTCAGAGGAGACAAAATTAGATAAAGTGATCCCTCAAAGATTCAGAAAGTCACAATTCAGAGGCGGATAATCTCAGAATTTGAAGTTTTTAAGCAAACTGGTGAGGAATACTTACATTTGGAAAGGCAAAAAGATGGATGAGGAGACATAGTGACAGACTAATATTAGAGAGATCACACCACAGCTCACAAACACTGCACCTAACCACATTTAAACCATTCTGTTGTACTTCCCCCTAGGTTCTTTTATTCCTGCTGGGACCGGGGAAGCTGCACTTCAGCCTGTAGCTACTTGGTGCCATTACATTTATTCAGGGTTTGCCATCCCACTTTGGTAATTATTAGAACATCTTGTGCTCTCAGGATAACATGCCTTGCCCCGGGTGCTTTGGCTTCACCAATTTCTATTCCTTTCAGAGTGTGTGTCCACCCAAGGGGATGACACCTTTGCCCTGAGTGAGTTATGGCTCCTGCCTAGCTTGACCAAGCCCAAAATACAGACCTTATTCCCAATGAAATAAAAAAATTATGCTCCCTCTGAGTTCTGTGGCAACCTGTTCTTGTCAGAAAGAAAGAAATTAAAAACCCCAAAACACCACAGTGTCCACAAAGGCCATTGTCAAAATGACAGACTTCATGTTCTAAATAAAAAATATAAATCTGGAATAGAAATAAATTAAAAGCCCTGATTGCTTGAAAATGCAAATCTAGGACTAATGTCTCCAGTTTTATGAACTGTTCTTCAGTTAGAAGTGCAGGCAGTTTTAATAGCTAATATATTCCTTTCTTATAAATATTTTTCCATACTATGCAACTAAATAATACATCTTTAATGGGAAACTAAACAGAAATGAGCGGAATCTTAGCACTGAGAAATGACCAGCTTAGTATGCAAGGGACAGCACTGTCTCCCCTTCCTCTGAACACTTGCCATCTGGAACAGATGCATTAGTTGTGGCTTCAGTAATGACATGGTGGAGGAGAGGACCTTCCTCACCTCAAGACTTCACTATTACTTAATGGGGCTCCTCGTGTGAGCAGAGTCATTGTGGATTCAGCCCAGTGTTTCACTCAGCTGTCACCTCCCCTGTACCCCACAACCTCCCCGTGTTGCTGCGCAGCCTCACGGCACTGCAGCGTACATCGCATGAAAGATGCTGCTCCAAATAAAGTTGTACTGCGTACATGACTTGGTGCTGTATTGATATTGAGTGCACTCCCAGAACGGTAATCTCCTATGTACAATATGTGTCTGAGGAGATTATGTCTTATTTTGCACACCGGGATATCTTTAGGATTGTTTATTATTCATGTTATATTTTAAACTGGTGCTGGTCTATGCAGATTTTAAATGTGTTTGTCATATACCATTAGTCACCGTGTGAAATCTCTCAGTAATAGTTAGTTCTTGAGTTTTCTGCAGCTAAGGAGAATTTAACACTGATTGATGGTAGATCACATAGCTGCTTGGCAGACTTTCCAATTTACGGCAGGAAAATTGCTCTTTTCTTTATGCTCATTCCTCCTTCTGCAGGGGGACAGTAAGATATATGTGCCAGGGTGCTCAGAACAGCCAGCATCTGATTGGCAATACTGCGGGTCTTTTTTACAATTATGATTTTATCATTTTCAAAAACCGTGCTGAATGTCAAGTATTTCAGATGCAATTTTTAAAGCCCTCTCTATTTATCAAATGTTGATGATATATCCCTATCGTATTTCACATGCAAAAAATGACCTAACATATTTTTGCATGAGGAAATGAGTGAGCTGTCAGCACTTCATCCTTATCTTCTAATAGTCTCAAATTCTCAGTCCTCTAAAGGCTGATTATCCATAGAGTGAAGATTAGCAGGAGAAACAAAGATATTGATTTGCTGTGTGCCGTCTGCAAATATTTCTCATTAACTACTGATTCAATCAAAAATAATAATAATATATAGGTTATTCCTCAGTAAAAGAAAGATATGGGATAAATCCCTTTCCCTTAACACTCACCAGTGAGATTTTCCAAGACTATGTTTTAAGACTTTTCACGGAATGCATATGAAGAACTGCTATATGTAATTTTAAGTATCCACTTCCTTTAAAGGAAAAAAAAACAAGATAAAAATTGTCCTGTTTAAAACCAGAAAAGTCTACTGAACTGCCAACCATAATTTCTAGCAAATTTAGCGATGATTTTGTGTAAAAGAAGACTTCTCTGTGGAAAGGCGTGCTTGTTATTTTTCAGCTGTCTGCAAAGTCTGAGAGGAGAACCCAGTTTTGCCACTTCATAAAGGTTTACAGGTACCAGAGGTTTTAAATGCTGCAGGAAAGCGCTGACTCTGAATTCTGTCCTGGAATGTGGCAGAGGTACTCCCTAAAAACACACACACGAGGGGAAAAATAATTGCTGACTGATTGTTTCAAGAAGAAATGGAAATGATTGCCGTGGCACTGCGGGTGCGGAGCCGCGGCGCGGCGGTGACACCTCCGAAACAGAGACTGCAAACACGGTGATGAACACAAATGTGCCCAACTGGGCACCAGGGCCCAATTATGCCCCTGCTCAAGGACTTCCCTGGGATTTCTGCACAGAGCGAGGCTGCAGGATGGTTCCCACAAGGAATGAGGCAAGGAAGCTGTTCCAGCTCCTGTCCCAACAAAGCCATCGGGTGGGGAGCTCGTTTTCAGCAGCTTCCCCCACGTCCCACGCTAATGGCAGCCCAGTGCTGTTACAGCTTGGAATTTATGCAAGCTCAGCCATGTAATGAGAATTATACCAGTTCATAATTGTTATCTTTTATTACTACAGATGCTGTGTGGGGTTCATAGAATTGCAAATCTAACAGAATAAATACTTGGCACCCTGTTTTTAAAATCAAAATTCTCTTGATTTGTGATGCTGAAATGAAGAAAATGGGAACCAGGACAATGGAATCCAGCATTAAAAATAGAGAGGTATTATCTTGATCGAATTTTTCTATTCTGTCTCAGCCAGCTTCTGCCCATTTCTTACATTTGTGCCTGTCACTATCTTTTCTGTAACTGCTCCTGGAATAATATTCATTAGACAAATACCTATTTCATCAAAAACACATTCTTGGCATGAAGTTCATGAGTTTTCTAAAGTACATTTATGGCATTTCATCTTTTAACATAAAATTATCTTGATCTCTACAGCATGTAAGGTCTAACACTTCCTACCAGGGCTTAAGAACTGTCAGCATGCAATGGAGCAGGTCAGGAGTAAGAACTGATCTCTGGCTACTCCAGGTGCACTGGATCTAATTACAGGGAAGACAGACAGGGGTAAAAATCACTTGCAGCTGCTCAGATCTCTGAAACTGAGTCTATGGTGGCAAAGGCAAAAATCAGTCATAATTAAACCAGACCAGTCTTTCAAAGAAAATCTTACTGGCTCCTGGGAAGGTAGGAGGTGAAGGATGCTTTTTCCAGCCGAAACTAAGACCTTAAATCCTCATCTGGAGTAAATAGGCTGGATTGCAGCTATCCAAAATCAGAAAAATATTTCTGTGTCTATTGGGTGGTCAACAAATATCATTGACTGATCTTCTTGTCCAGACCACCTATTCCTGCACCCAGGATCACACAATTTCCCACTACCAGCTGTCAGAATCTTTACTGCTCATGTCATACATTAGGAAAAACCTGGAACCAATGATAACTAGAAGGGAGACTGTGCCCTTCATAAAAATTCCGCCAAACCCAAAATCACAACACTTACAAAAACATCTTGTCCAGTAACGATGTGTTTTTCTTCATAAGGTTAATATAAAATGATGTGCCTGATTCAGCTGGATGTGGCAGCTCAGAAGTTGGTATGACAGGCTCA
Source organism: Edolisoma coerulescens (assembly GCA_013397115.1). Lineage (NCBI taxonomy): Eukaryota > Metazoa > Chordata > Aves > Passeriformes > Campephagidae > Edolisoma > Edolisoma coerulescens. The sequence goes on along the minus strand of VWZW01003067.1, from coordinate 736,433 downwards.
GAAATGTTAATGTAAGAAAGAAAAAGCAAATCAGAACCTTTAAAAAGTATTTTATTTGTTTGATGTTTGCACAGCTCTGGAAAAGGCCGGCTGTGTCATATTTGCTAAGAATCTAGTTCCACATTGGATCTAAGTCTTCAGTTCATTTTTTGGAGAAGCCTACTCAGTGTACAAATAGAGAGACAGACAGACAGACAGATGCTCAGTTTGCAGAGTCTGATGCATCTCCAGTGATGCTGACTCTCCAACAGAAACTAGAAGAGCCAGTCCTCAATTTTCAATGCCCAGTGACTTAAGGATCCAAATATTTCATATATATTATAGCCATGATGATCTGAATATGGAGAAAAGCAGGAGTTTCATGAAGGGACAACATTGTTTTCATTACAGTATTTTTTTTGAGCAAATTAAACAAGAAGTAGGAATATTGCATTGCACATCCCTTCCTATAGAATTATCACAACAAAAGACTGAATCAGCCCAAAATCCTTTATTTTTCTGCTCTTTAATATTTTTATTATTGATTTTACTGGATTTGTAAGCAAGTAAACAATGACATAAAAAATAGCAATTCACTGAACTAAGACATGCTGTTTTCTGGCAGCATCAGAAACCTTGGAAGACAGGCTCTGGGACAGAGGTAGGACAATCCCTGGTAAGCTAAAGGATCCTAGGCCAGGAGGAAACTCAGTTTAAATATTATAGTTTAACTCCTCTGAAGAAGTGACCTGGTAATTACCAGGTAATTTCACATGTGGACACTTGGGTTAATTGCATGTATTAGTAAAATGGAGGTTTGACCACGTCCATCAAATGAAACCACACATCCTCAGGTGGCTGAGTCACTGATATTTCATTAAACTTGCTGGTCTTGACTGGTCCCGTTTCTTCTATGATCCACTCACAGCCTTGGTCCAAATCCTGAAAGCTAGCTGTGAAAAAAAAGAGAGATGTCTGCCTTAGGGAATACTCTCAGGATAACTAAGTTAAGAAAGTCTATAATGAAAATTGTGAGGGTTGGAGATGAAGCTTTCTTAAATGAGTAGCAGCACATTATGGAATGAGCTGTCAGAACAATTTGTATTTGTTGCTGTGATTTTAGATCCTACTACAAATAATGAATGCATCTATTCACAGAAGAAGTTACCACCATCACACAGATAAGGAAAAACAAACAAAACAGAGGGAGGTTTTATTAATACCAGTTTGAGGTAGAATTCTCTGCAAGTTTTTTTTTGGCAGCAATCTGATATTTTGATTTAACACTCAGACAGCAAAAGTATCAAAATCTGGATATTTAGCCAAACAATAATCCAAACCTTTTGATGCCAGTGCTGCTAACATATTTGAGAGCCTCAAAATCAAAAACATCACGGTTGTTTCCTCCATAAATTTACTTCAGCAAAATGAAATCATCGTTTCTCTTATTTTTTTTTCTACAGAATTAGAGAAAGTATTTTATTTGTAATGACTTTCCTCTGACAGTCCATTAGCTGTAATGAGTACCTGTGTTTTTCACATCTTCAGACATGAAACTTTGATACTTGTTGAGCTCCTGATGGGTCTCTGAAGCAAAAGTGGCACTCCGTGGAGGAATTACACTATATTAGAATAAACATAATGAAATCATTCTTCAAAAGTATATTAAGTTGCAGAAGGCTGAGTTTGCAGTACTCTAAAATGCGAAGAAAGATCTATTCAAATATGAATAAGTGAGAGATTATCTGCAAGAGAGGGAGAAGTTTAGCTACAAGCACAGGTGTTTTAAAGCACAAATCCACACCATTAAGCTCTGGCACAGCTGTTTCATAATAAATAAAAAAGAGAAACAAGAGAAACACCCATTAAAGTCTCATATGAACCAACCTATAAAGAAAAAAAGTCATTTGTTTGTAAACTACTATCACATTAACAATGGAGGCCAATTGAGAAAACCTCCAGGTCTGACAGGATGATTTTAAACTAAGAGCGTGGAACTGTTTATTAAGACTTTGAGTGACAGTCTAATATATTAAATCAGTTCAGAAGATTGTAAAATGCATGAGCGTTAGCAATTTAATACCTCCAACAAATTTAACTGTCACTCATGGCATATCTGCCCTTGTTAAAGGGAAAAATCCTGAAGCGCCACCTTTGTCCTGATGGACAATAAAGTGGGGAGAGGCAAAAGCCTTTCTCTGTACACTTGTGATGAGAGAGCTGTGTTACATTTATCATAATTAACTTTCACAGTTGGCAGCACTTTTTGGCAAATGTGTTATTTGCTCAAGCTTGTGAAAGAAGTTTTAAGAACTAATCATTGGAGCCAAGCCTTCGCTCGCAATCGTTTCAGGGCTGGATTTTAATCAATTTAGAAACGTAATTACATGCCAAATGTGTACACAGTTACTTTGATTACACACAGAAATTGGGCAGTTTCATAGTCAACTAACTGATTGTAAGCAGTTGGGTGCAAAACATCTCGTCTGAAGGAGCACTCGTTAATGACCTTGTCTTACAGCCATGTGGGGAACAATACAGCAAACTTCTTCAAAAAACCAGGATCTTTAAAGGAAATATTTCCAATTTCAAGTTTTATTCAGCTGGATAAACTTTCTGTGTTTTGTTATATTTTCTTAATTTTAATTGTCACTATTAGTAGAGCAAAAACTAGGCCAAAAAAGAGCTAAATGCAAAAGAAGATCCCTCAGACATTCTGTGTGATTACTTTGCAGAGCAGTAATGAAAAGGATCCCATATGTACTGTCCAGCAGGCTAAAATACAGGGTTTCAACACAAAGAACTGAGCAGAACTGTTCTGATGTTTGAAGGAATAGACAACAAAGTGCCAGAGGATTGACACGAATCACTGGATGAGCAAAGCACAGAGTTTAGGCTGCTGCAAATAACACTCCTGTGTTCTTCAGGAGTGCTCCGATAACGGCTGTGTGTCTGTGAAAATGCTCCTGGGTCCTAATATTTGTGTGACTTCCATATCATTAATTTCACTATTAGTGTCTGTTTTTGGATGGCCCCATGTTTGAGAACTTTCCTCTCTCCACTCAGAGAGCAGCAGCAGAATCCCAGTTCCTTTGGGGAGCAGGGATGGAGAACACGAGCAGCAACAAACACACAAAATGAATAGTATGCTTAATAATAACCAGGATTGACAGGTTAATAAAGTCACTGCCTAAAAAGAAGTCACATTTGTGACTATAATTTGAAACAAATACTTTAATTGCCTCTTAGGATAAATGTTAACAGCATAAACAGAGCTGGAAGAAACAGGAGTACTATTAAATAGTTTACTTGGTGTTTGTCTACCAAGATTTTCAGACTACACTTGCAAAATTATATCTTGGGGCATTTTGTGGGTAAAACACAGAAAAACAGGATGTGAAAAACTGAGTGGTGTGAGCAGACACTTTGAGCAACAAGCAGTTCTTACCCCTCCTGTGCAGTAGGAAATCATGGGAAGCAGTGTTTGCTTGGTGCTGCTTGGGACATGCCCCATCATGAGCTTTGCAGATAAAGAATTACCCCATCAGTTTCTTTTTAGGAAGACAGTGACTCAGAGATATCCCTAAAACCAGCTTTTAATCAAAATGTTGATTAAATATTTATGTTTTCTTATTTTTTTTTTCCTACCAACAGCTAAACACAGAGCAGCAAGTGAAATTGTGAGCTGCCAGGTTTGATGCTCAGCTGTCAGTTAAAGGATCCTTCCAAGCGAAGCTGTTTCAAATGCCTGCTGAAGCCCCCAGCCAGCTGATTGCTGCAGGAAAACTGGGGATTGAAACCCTCCTTGGGAGCTGTTCAGCAAAACAAAGGCCACGGCACACAGCTGGATGTGGTGCCATTGCTGAGATGCAAGGAGCCCTCCCCGATGGTGACAGAACAGGAAACACTTCACAGTTTTCCCTGAAAAATGTGCCCAGTGTTAGATATTCTTCCTGGCGGTGCTGGGGTGGATAACACCAGGCAGCTTCCAGCTGGAGAGCCCCCAAGTGTCTCCTGGGGCTGCTGGGGCAGGGCTTGGGGTCTGGGCAGGCTCCCCTGGTGGGAAGGTGGCTGCAATTCCTTCCTTCCTTCCTCACTCAGCTGCTCTGGGAGGGCTCCCCGGGCAAACCCAGCCACCCACAGGGGTGTCTTTTGTCCCTTTGCTGATTAAACCGTGCTTCTGAGTGCACACAAGGAGTTTGAGTAGGGAAGGGAAATGGGAACTAGAATACTACTACTACTACTACTAATAAAATAAATTATTACTGGCTTTGGCACCTCCCTGATCCAGTCATCCCTGTAGTCCCAACACAGAACCTGGCTCAGCTGAGGGCACAGCACAGGACCCTTGTGTGAGAAAGGGACAGAAATCCACACAGAACAGAAATCCCTGTGTGAGACAAGGGACAGCCAAAGTCAGCCCTTCCCCTGAGGAAAACGCTCATCAATCTTCAGCCTGAAAAGGGTGATACAGCAACCACTGTCAATATTGAAGAGTTTACATTTCAAGCTGATTTGTTTTCCAACTTCTCTGTCATTTCACACCCAGGTTTTTGGTTTATTCCATTGAAAATGCATTTACTCTGATGCAAAAAACCACGACAACATCCTTTGCTCATTCCAGTGCCTTTTGGAAGAATTGCTGTCTCCAAGCATTCTCATCTTGGATACCACAATTAATTCCTCATGCTTTCTTCCCTTTTCATGTAGCACAATGAAAAGGTAAACTGTAAGCAATGGTTTATTTGGAAAGTAAAACAACAGCAAGTAAATACCATTGACTGGAATTTAACTCTTTCATCAGTTCTCTTTTCACCTCTGCTCTTCTCTCTTTTCTGCCCTAAAATATCGGATTCTTTTCAAGTTTACCAGCTCCTGTATGTAATGTGTGTTCAGACTGTGGATGAAATGAATCCATAAGAGAGGTATGAAAACCTGGGAATAGGAACTCCTTCCTGCAACTTCCATTTTGCCATCAGATGTACAGGTCTGGCCTCTCAGTTATAATTACAAATTGTCCTTCTTTGAACTGGTGATGTTTTTTCCCTGAAGAACAGAAGAAAACCGGGTTTACTCATTGTAAAACTACCATGTATTTAAAAAGGTGTGTACTTCCTACACGACTTTTTAATCAAAACCACCATTAAGAGACAGTTTAGAGAAATGATGACTTTTATAACGTGATCTTCAAGCTGAGCAAAATCCTCTGCAAAATGTAGATTTAAAGACCTGAATAATTCATTTAATCTGCGAAACATGATTGAAACATGTTTAGAAAGAGCTGCCTTGGGCCTCCAAGGCCAAAGGGAAACTATTACATTTGAATCAGTTTGATTTTGCATTTCCTTGAAACATAAAGTGTCAGCGTGAGTGCAGAGATAACAGCAAACCCTCGCAGGGGGGTTGTCGAGATGAAGCCCAAAGATTGGGAGGTGCTTTGATAATTCAGAAATAAGGGTCAAAGAAGTGCCCAAGGTAGGGAGGTTCATCCAGAACAGAACACCTTTAATATATCTTTTAACTACAGAGTGTTTCTGGCCAGGTGGGGAGATTTCAGGTGGTTGAACAGTTGTATTCCAATCACAGGAGCTGAAATTCAGCTTGGAAACTCATCCCCTGCCCTTCACTCGAAGGTGTAAGGACTCCCAAAAATCATTCTCTCAGCAATGAATTAAAAAATGAAACAAATTAATTTCCATCCTCCAGAATAAAAACGCTTAGTGTCAGGGGGATTTTCTAATTTTACATATATAAAAATTAATATAATATAATATAATATAATATAATATAATATAATATAATACAATGTAATATAGTATCGTATATTTAATAATTATAACAATTATAATAACTGCA